>JAWLRI010001095.1:341416-369516 GCA_034781795.1 Crypturellus tataupa
TCCCTGCTCCTTATCGCTCAGCCTGGGCAGGCAAACACCTTCCTTCTCCAGGTCTGGCCTCTGCTTCCCACAGGAGACATTTATGACTCTACAGATCATAGAAATTTCCATCTCCAATACAAGATATGACAAGGCATCTAATTTGCATAAGTAATAGCGAAATAATTTTGTTAGCTTAGCCATTCTTGCTCAATATATTTACCTACCCACACCCTTGAGTTTGAACTGCATTTTGGGGGGAAAAATACAGTATTTGCCAGAGAGACGCAGTTAATTTCTGGACATCATTCTTGTTCTTGTGATGCTAAATCTTCACAATGAAGATGTCTGTAGAATGTTTTCTTTCCGTAACCCTCCACATATAATTTTATATGACAACTTCTAGCACATATTTACTATTATTACAATGACATGCAAGGGGAGACAATAGCTTACTTAAAGGTGTACAGTCTCTACAGGAATACTTGAGATTTTGCATTTAATGATGTTGTTGTCTGGTTAAGAATCGACTTGATTTTGAAGTGAATATGCAATGTAACTGCTGTACATATCCAATAAAACTACTGAAGCAATCTTGACTCTAAAAAAGTATTACATTATGGAAACACAGGCAGCTGAGGTATACAGAGAATATAACAAATTTGATGGTGAAATATTATTAAGATCTTTTCAAAATATTATTAAGATCTTTTCATAGTTTTTAAAAAATATCATAATAGCCCTCCGCTCGCCCCATACACACATATATATTCAGTTTGGTGTTTCATTGTTATAATATGGGTGCAGACGTTCCCAACAGTCTTTTTCTGGCTTTTTCTGACATGAATGCAGAGGGTAACTTGAGGATACTTCATATAGCAAATACATCCAGTATTTACATTTACTACACTGTGGTCATTAACATTCTGTATGTGCTAGACACAGAGCTGCTGTCAAAGCTTGAAGAAACTGAAATACGACTGGAAAAAAATCAATTAGTGTTTACAGGAGGAGTTGGTTTGTTGGAGCAGTTATGAGAGTGCTGCTTGGTCCAGAAACACACTAACAACTGCTGTTGCACTGCATTCCCCAGGCCATTAGAAACCAGTTCTGATCTAGAAGTGACACGTTAACTGTGTCATTTGGACACTTCCCATCCCTTGGATGGAAAGAAAATAAAAGGCCTTGTATCATCTCTTCTCTTCTATTAATGTAAGCTTGCTAATTCCTGCATTGACAGCCACCTCTGCAAATGAGGAGCTGTACACTTCATTAGAAATAAAAATTCACAGAATGAGGGGAAATATGCTGAAGAGCTTCAAGGGAAATGAATAATGGGAGAGGCTGCCATTCCAAAATCATCATTTACTAACTATAATTGCTTGATGAGACATAAGAAACCGAATGTTATGTGTAGAGTCAAGCAAACCTTTGGGAAGCTTTGGCTGGATTCTGGTTGGATTAAAAGAGAGCCTTTTAGTCTTGCCTAGTGCCCCAGTTGATATCACACAACTTGCCGTGTCCAGCAGCAATTGCCAATGTTTTTCTCTGTCAAGATCTCTATAGAAATGTATTGTAAGAAAAGGCAGATGTGCCAATCACAAGGAAAAAGCATCATAAAGCCTGAGGCATAGCATGAAGAGCTCTGACACAGACATGAAGAGCTACCCAGGAAGGTCTCCAGTGTCAGAAGAACAAGACTGAGCAGACCAGTCTCTATGGCCAGTATCTGACAGACCTTCTCACCCAGATGGCCCAGAGAAAAGAGGAGGGCAAAATAGCCAGATATGTAGGCAGTTTGGCTCCTTGGCTCTGTCCAATTGCCAGTTTTGGTCAATAAGAGCCTAAATGATGGGCTTTGACTTGAAGCTGTGACAGCTCAAGAGATACACAGTAGTACCTAGTAGGATACTTGTTTTTGTGGCCACCAATTGCAAACACGTGGCACCATTTGCAGAGGACTGCTCAGCCGGCAGGAGGATGAAGGAGCCTGTGTATCTCACACCACTTGCCAGTGGTCCCTGGCAAGCTTCATGAAACCATTTAGAGCTGTTTCACTGCTGCTGTTTGCCATGAAATGGACAAACACTCCATGTCACCAGCAAAGAGAAAGGGTCATTTACAGCTGAGCTTGGAAAAAAATGAATTTTCTATGAGCTAGAAGTCCTGCTGTTTATCCAGCTCTACTGGTAAGCATAGTGCTGTATCAATTGCTTTCAACTCAGCAACTGTCACTTGTTTTGGAAATCCGCATCTTTTAAATACGTATTTTCAATCAACACTTCAAACTTCAGAGCTGTCACTACCTTCACATGCTGCTGCCAGTGCTGCAGTCACAAGTCATTGTTTATCAGCCTGATTGCCAGCAGTGCACTTCTGCCAGAACTGTCAACTCCGGCGCTTATAAGCTTAAATAAAATACTTCAAAGTGTGTGCATGCGTGCGTGTGCCTGCATGTGTGTGACAGGGGGACAGGGAGACTAAACTGTGCTTTTCAGTGCTGAAGTGGAAGAGCTCTTAATGGATTACACAAGAAAGACAGAACAGAAAAAAATTATCAGCAGTATTTATTTAAAAAAAAAAGAATCTCTTGGTTAATAGTTGAGTTTGGAGACAGGAATCTGCAGCTCTTTTAGTACTGAATAGACAAGAACAGCAAAACCACATGCCTTTGTGAAAAACACAGAATAAGTACTCAAAATACAATATGTTTTCTACATATTGTAGGATCAGGTTCATGCTTTGCATTGCTAAGTACCAACAGCAAAAGGATAAAAGGAAATATATGGGGAACATTTTCCAGTTCGGGGTAAAAGTTGCCAAAAAATAACTAATTTCATAAAATGTAGAATATTATCTGATGCCTCCAAAAACATGTCAGTCTTATTTTCCTAGATTTGTTTTGAGCAGAGCTAATAATACACTCTATCATTATTACTCAATCAGTTATAAAGTATTCTAAGTGTTTAGAATAGTATTAAGCTTAAAGAGGATTTGCAAAAGAATCTTTCAATTTATTTAGAGTGAATTTCTTCAACCATTTCAAGATAATGTTCTGATATAATGTTTTTTTCTGATTTTTTTAAAAATTTATTTAGTTGTTAAATTAAAAATTCAATTACCTCAGTTTTATCTCATTTTATTTGTTCTCATATGAAAAGGTAGAATATATATATGATATATGTAGAATATACATAGGAATATATATAGGAAACAATGGATCAAAAAAATGGTATTAAGTATAAGTTAATAAATCTAGGTTAACTCAAGTTTGTAAGTAACTGACAACAGAGTATAGCCCATGACTTATTTTTCTTTCTTTTTTTTTTATTCTGTACAATAGAATGAGCGAACTAAAAATAATTCCAGGAATACTTAATTAAGTAAAGGACGACTTCCTTAAGTAAAGGAAGACTTAATTAAGTAAAGGAAGGCTTCCGGGAATGCTTCACCTGCTAAGGTTTCTAGACATCTTTCTCAGCTTTCACTGCATCTCCAGCTGGCTCCTTCAACAGTTATTTAGCACCTGCTCCAAGCTGCAGTGGCCTGTGGAAGCTCTCATCTAGTTCTAGAGAAAGACAGGGAATGTTTTTTTCTCTGTTGTATAATTGATTATATTAAATGTTCTTAAATTTTCTTTGCCTTTTTAGGTCCTTCATCTTTCCTCCATACACACAAAGTCAGAAGTGTCAAGTGAATCACTGTGCGGGATTGTCATGACACGCTAATCATTTTCTAAACATTAAGAAGTCATGAGTATATTAGTCCAGGAAGAGTTCCCATGGTTTGTGGGCTATAAGTAGTTTGGATTCCTCAGGCCTGATTTACAGAGCATTTCAGGTTCATGGTTCAATGCAAGCCCATAGAAGAACTCACACAAATCCAGCAGCTTTTGCAGTGCAGCCTTAGAAGGCTATACAGGTGTATGAAACTATGGATATTAGCTATTTATTATATATTTCCTTGTCTTTTTATAAATCTCTGCAACATGAACTGCCATTGCAACAAATGAGTATTTTTAAACACAGATTTCAGTCAACTGTATGAGAAAGAAATAAATCAATGAACTGATGATGTAGATCATTGTTAGAGGGTGTAGTTCCTATTAAGGTAGCCTAATTGAAACAATTGATTTCAGTGCCAATTCTCTGTTGATAAGGGTTTTCCAAATGATGCCTCAGCTGTGACTCAGCTGATGCAATTTATAGACTGATGAGACTCCTTGTGCATTTGTTGGGAATGGGTAGGTGATGTTTCTTGAAGGCTATAGTAATAAGGAATTCCCACATGAATCTATGAATCTAGTGTTTAATCTGAATATTCCTCACAACGAATATTTATTCCTTGTGATGAATTTTTAATATTCCTTGTGAGGATGTTTAATGAGAATATTCCTCACGATGAACCTCTCAATGGGTGGGACATGCACAGTGTGCCATGCCCTGGCTGAGGGCTATAATATCCAGTGCTGGAGCATCTCGGGGGGTTCCCAGCATCAGAAGGAAAGTAAAAGGTCAGCAATCAAATCTTATTCCTTTTCTATCTTTGAATAGTCTCTTTAAATACCATATAAAATATTTGGGTGGGCATATTTCTTACCAAGATCTGGAAAGGACCAGCACCTACCTAATGTACAACACCATACTCTAATTCCATCCTTGCTATCCATTACATCAGTTGTGCCACTGCACTGAAGTGATATAGCAAAGTATGGTCCTACCCAAACTTTTTTTTAATTGTTAGGACTGAATTAATTCTGTCAGAGCAGAACTATACCAAATATTCTACAGAGCAGCAGCACGGATGCGAAACTTCATAATGATTAAGCAGACCAGGACGAGAAGAGCAGAGATCAGAGAAAACAAAGTAAGATGTACATAAAAGTAGTCATATTATGAGCACTGAACATCTGTAGGAATTTAACTTGATTTTGGCCTGTGTGATCTGCTTCAGAAGTTTCCTGACAGTCTGTCTGTTGCTTTGGCACTTAGGTGATGTTTTTCCTGCCTACAGTATTACAGCCTACTCATTCGGAAGTCCTCACTTCTAGCTGACAACAAATAACCATTAACAACCGATAATAAATAACAGTTGCAACAATAAAAAAAATCCTGACTTCTTGTCTGATACACACCATGGTTATTTTTTTCTAATTCATTCCTTCAAAAATCTATGAAAAAATGAAACTTTCTATGTAATGAAAGTTGTGCTTTCTTTAGAGTGGCTGGAACGGTAAGAAGGACTTGTGACAGAACTATGAAAACTTCCAACAATGATCATCAGTTCATTGATTTATTTCTTTCTCATGGAGTTTTGACTTCACATTCATATCTATGGCCTTAATTTTCTGAATAAAGCTGCCCCTAAGCAGTATGGCTAGTGAGTACATCATACACATGCACCTGAAAGCTCCTAGGCCCCTAACTATTCTGGAGATGCCCAGTAGCATCTGAGTAGGGAGCTGGAGAGCTGCTCTGTGCCTGGCTGCTCCTGCCCCGTGTGTTGTTGGCTCTGAAACTGCTTGTCCTGCGTAAGACCTGGGCAGCAAATGGAGCTTTCAGGAGCTGCAGGAGAGATGATGCTTTCTACCTTCCTTTGCACCTCGCCTGCTTTATCCCATGACTTGAGCACCGAGACTCATGCAGTCTAAATGGATGCCCCAGGTACCAGGCGATTAGTATGCGGGAGCGCATCCCTGTGTCACTCTTGTTTAAGTCGTTCAAATATTTAGAGAGCCAGACCGAAAATGAAAATGATTCTGTAGTCTGCGCGTCCGCCAGGGACACCCGGCTGCTCTTCCCGGCTCCAATGCGGAGCGGAGCTACTTGCACTGATTAAGGCCAGGCCTGGAATACAAATCAGGCAGAGTGTGAATTAAATTTGAGGAGCTCCATGTCCTTAATTGGCGAACAAGATGAGGTAATTTAGATGTCTCTTCCTGGGATATTGCAAAAGATCAGCTTCAATAGTGTATAACCACAGAAAAGTCATTTTTAAAAGGGTTTTTTTTTTCCCACCTTACTAGAATGGGTGATATAAATAATATTATAAAGCTCATTTCCCAACACAATCTAACAATACTTAATTTATGGCTTTTCATATTGCCTTGGTTTTCCTGTTCTGTCTGTTTCTTTTTTATTCGCATTAACTATATCTCTGTACCATCAGAATCTCTTGATTTGTGCTCATCCTTTCTACTGCTGCAAGTTCTTTGCATCTCTGTAGAATAATATCTGGTCCTTTTCTTTTCAAAATGAAAGATTCTTTCATAGGAAAAAAAAAAATTATGTGAAGCTATCTTAGGGAATAGATAAATTCTGAAGAAATTTTAGTATTTAAAAAAGGAAAAATCTGAAGTCATCAAATAATTTTGTTATATAACTTTCAGAAGAAGAAAAGACATTTTATTATTTAAAAACTTCTCATTTTTAAAATACATTCTTTATTTTTCAAATAATCCTGCTACTACCTTACAGAAAAAACTGCAAGCCTTTTTGAAGGTCTATACATTTTCTGCTGATTAGTTCTAATCAGCTCAAATTTGTACATAATGAAGAAAATATTTTTAGTAGTGATGCTAGTATCCCTTTCAAACATTATTACTGAAGATCTTTGACTAATTTGAAAGTCTTCAAGTGCCTCCTTTTGCTAATCCAGAACTCCACAATCTCTCCACAATATTAGGCTTCCAGTACAATGCAGTTTATTTCTATAGAGCCACTTTCATATCTGATTTCACAAAAAGCATTACGGAGGGAGTTAATCTCAAGCTACATAGAAGAATGATTGCTTTAAGGTAGGATTTAAGAAGCAGAACTGACAGTAGCTCCAAAAGAAGAAAAGAAAGAATTTCAGCTGTGATAGCAGTAATAAAAGAACAATTCTGCTTTGAGGTAAAGGAAAAGAGAAGACACAGAGGCAGCAGGAGTGCAGTAAGGAGTTAAGAGCAATAGAGGAAATGGAGGTAGTTCTGAAGTTACCAAGACATAAGACAAAGTTACAGTAAACTGAAAAGTATCTGATTTTGTCCAGCATTTCTCAATATTTCTATTAAAATTTATCTTTTTGTATTCTTTTTTTTTTTTTTTTTTTTTTGTATTGTAAGCCTAGGAAGAGAAGGAATCTAAATTCTCTGATTTCTGTTTCCAGTGCTATACATGGTACAAGACAGAGTGTCAGAGTATTCCCTGCCATAGCTTGTCTTTTGCCAGCCTTAGTTAGCTAAATGGAGGATGTTGCTATGACCTTCAGTTCTTAAAAGTTTATCCATAGTAACAGGGCTCAGCTGCTCGTGAGCTGGAAGAGGTTTTTATGCTACAAGCTGGGAACCTTCATCTCTCCTAGCACATACATCCTTGTTATCACCTTCCAGTTGCATCATTAGTGGCACTTTCTAAAATACTGGCAGCAATTTGCTGCTTGGCAGATAAGGTGAGATGCAAGTGAGATGCATTATTAACTCTGAGCCTGACATTTTATGGCAGGATTCTGCAACACATCCAGAGGAGAAGCATCTTTTTCTTAATATATATATGATTTCTGTAGACTACCAGCTTTAATGTGACCTGTGTTATCATACAACTTCTCAACAAAGATGTCTGCTTTATCTTGCTTTCCTCAGTGAAGGTTTGGTGTATGCTGGCTATATTTTCTGTTGAATACACTGCATCGTTCCTCCTGAGAGCTGGGGTCTTTCTCAATTATCCGGCTCAAAATATAACATCTTTCATTATCCGGCTGCACATTCCAGAGCCTGTAGATGTGTACTTTTTTCTATTCCTTGAGTGAGCGGATGGCAGGGTGACGCTCTCCTCTGCTGATCCCTTCCATACGAAGGGAGTGGAGGACATAAGGAGACATTTTCCTCTGTGCAGATAGTGCAGCATGGTCCCCCTGCTACATCAAGACACCTGCTAAGAGAAACACCTGCCACCACTGAAATCATTTGGCACTGACTCCAGTATATGTGGCATTGACTTCAGCGGGGTCTGATCCAAAAGTTAATTGGCATCCCTAGCCATCGAGCTGATTAATCCCCAATGTTCAAAAAAATGCTAGTGCCAGCAAGCGACAGAATCCCCCATGTAAGAGATCTGATGGAAGAACTACAAATGTAGCTCATCACCAAGACAACATCCCTCTTGCAGAGGATGTGAGGCCAGCCCTCCTGTTTGCTATGTGCAACTGTAGGTAAGGCCAGCATTTACTCGCCAGCTACCTTCCCTGTCCCTCCTGTTGTAGTCCTTGATGTCTCTTCACGCTGCTTGCATAATTTCTGTGTGTGCTTTCTGATATTTAGCACTCAGCGATACACAAATTGCTTAATATTCCCTCAATTTAGCTTTTAGTATTATCATTCTCTCATCTTTGTGCTGATCACTCACTTCAATTTCCCCATATGCTTTTAGTAATCAGGAACACATTCATTTCATCCACTGTTAACTAAACATTAATATTTCTGTCTCTCAGACAAGACAACTCTACAGGAGATATCTCAATATTTCTACAGGGGACCTCTCAGGGAATATTTCAGTTTATTTATTTATCAGTAAGGCTTGTTATAAAGAACTGAAATGGGAGAACCAGGGACACAAGTCTTAGAGTGTCATGCTTGGCAAGTGCCAGATGTGCTCCCCCTCAGTACTGCCAATATATCCCAATTTTAAATAGAGCCAATCAGGACTGGTTGATATGTTAAACACAGCTGTATCTCTGGCAGAGAAATTGTTAGAAAGAGACTTTGACAGATTCCTCCACCCAATGTTTGCCGCATTTCATTGTGAGGGCCCCAGTCAATGTTCTCCTGGATGACTATGAAATTTTTGCTAGAGTTGTAGAGCAAGAGAGCAGAAAGGTAACATGGCATAGGACAGCATTTTATTTGCTCTTTTTTATCAATGTCCTGTAACGACCTCCCATGCTAGCCTATAGTTAGAAGAAGTTTTTCTGACGAGGACAGATTTGATTATATTAAGCAAAGAGCCAGATTGTGCTTCACCCCTTATCACGTGAATATAACACATTTTGTCATGTTATACATAACTGCCCCCATGGCAACTCAGTCTCAGCTGGCATGAAATCTGCAGAAAACAGAGAATTTCTTTAATACTTATTGGAGAAACATATGCAATAAGTAACTCTTTTTATCTTGATCTTAGAGAGAAAATGTGGGACATTCATTCCTATTTAGTATTAAAAACCCAGAGATTGACAACTGAAACAATTCAGGGCATGATATAGGTGGTAATTTTGCTGTTCCTCACATCACATGATTATACACTCCTGCCCAGCTGAAAAATAACTGACATCTCCTTCACCTGCCCTTAGTAGTTCTGGCACGGCTCAGGAGTGTTTTCCACTCTTCATATAAGCTAAGGATCCTTTGTGCACCTTGCTGATCATTGCAATATAATATGGCCCTACTACGTGTCAGTAAGTGTCCAAAAATGTCTTGTTATGTATTTGCCTCAGGCTTTCTGCACATAGGAATATTTGTGAGACTTTGAGATTTATGTGATTTTTTTTTAGCAGAGCCACAGGTCTAAATGTTCACTGTCTGCCCATAGACACTATCATCGGGGTGTATGCAGACATCATTTGAAAAAAGAGCAAATCTTGCACATGTGTGCTTATTTGCAAATAGCACACATATAAACAGTGGTAATATAAAATTGGTGTGGCTAAATAGAAAAGAAAATTATTATAACTGTGAGTGCCTGTTCTATGAGCGTGTTTAAATTAGCTTATACTGAAGGTACAGTTCTGCTAATGCTGGTTTCCATACCAATTTCTTTATTACAGATATTGCTTTCTCAGGAGATAAACTGAAGCAATTTGTAAAGTAGGAACATTTTAATGATTCTCTAAGTGCAGATCTCAACACACTCATCAGTATGACTTGACACTTGTTTGTGTACTGTATGTCTGTGTTTATCTGCTGAATAGTAGCAGAAGTGAGAAGAAAAAATCAAAGTTTAAATTGCACCAAGTACTTGAAAGACACTCTGTTTATGAAGGAAGAATGTATTCACATTACGTTAATATGTTCATGTAGACAGAGATGTTTAAGAAAAGTAGAAACTTGCTTCTTTTAGTCACTTTTCAGACTGTAATGGGCTCCTGTTGTGGAAGAGGACGAGCAGCACTAGTGAGACAGAATGCAAAGTTCTTCTACTTGTTCACTCTGATGCCTCTTAAAATAAAACACTAGTGAAATGCTTATAGAAAAAAAATGCTAGTGAAAACTCCTTGACCGCACTAAATCAGCAATCCTCATGCCAGTTGCCTGTTAGCGATATAGATATACCTTTGTTTTCTGCTGATAAGCGCACTGAAATCTGTCAGGACCTATTGTGTTAGCCCTTTTTAATTAAAGATAAAAATCCATCTTTTGTACCTGAAACTGAGCCTGATTAGCTGTCCTGAGGAGCTGAGCTACACAATATTGCAAACAGGAAAAATGTTTATCAAACAGAGCAGGGAGTAGGACTGGAACTGGAACATTTCTGGACATTGTTTGAACAATTAAAAAAAAAAAAAAGCAAAAAAAAAAAAAATCTCCTTTCCCTTCCAGTTGCACAACAAACTCTGTAGCACAGATTGCTACAAGACAAGAGAAACTTTCAGGGTAAATACTTTCCCATAATTATAATTCCTCATAGATTACAGTTACACAGCTATAAGTTTTTATTCTGTTGTTTCCAAGACCTATCATAAGAAAATTTCTGTTGGTCTGCTATTTTTCATATCCCTTTACAGTACTTTAAATGCCATCTCTTCATATTAAATGTCTAGGAATATGAGAGTAACAGAAAAGGCAATTGCTTCTGCAATTAAAATTTTTCAAGAAGATTTCATAAAGAAGTGAAGGCTTCACAGGCTTATATTTTAGACCAATTCAAATGACCTCTCTCACTCTTTTTTTTTTCCTAAAATGACTATGTATTCTAAGTAACATCAGACTCCAGTCTGCCTCCTCCAGCTATGCCTCCTAAAAACACTATGCCAAATACTTCTGTTCAGAAATGTTTTAGTATTTTGAAGAAAACTAAATAAAGTTTGATTTGCAAACTCAGCCAACTTCATTCAAAATAAATATTTTAAAATATCTTGACACAGGACACAAGACTTCATAACAAAATAAGCTTTTCAATATCACTGAAATGCTAATGGCATGCAAATGAAATTCACAAGTAGATGTTTGGTATGTACTTAATAGTCCTCACCGGAAAGAGAATATTTTTTAAAAAAAGGTAAAATCAAAACGAAAGGAAAAGTTTACTTTTATGCTACAGGCGACTATTTTGGAAATTACAACAGTTCAGTGGCCAATTCTTGCACATGGGCATTAAACAAACATCTCTATAGTCATAATCTCCAATTTATGACCATTTTAGTACATGCTGAAATTAAAAAAAAAAAAATCTCTGCAAACTTTTTGTGAATAACATTTTGCACTGCAGTTGTTTTATGTTCACAAGATGAACCATTCCAATGGATTCATAATAGGTAGGAATATAGTAATTAATCTCCGAGTTTCAACAGAAAAAGAGCCAAGTTTGGGCTGCCATAACATGCTGTAGCATCATTTTCGATATAAAATAATAGTGACATAAAAAACTCTACAGAATCTTACCTCTACAAGTAAATTTTCCAGTGAAGAACAATTTGGCAGAATTGAAGAAATAATCACAGAATTTGATTTCTTACTATTTTATACTATCTAAAATATTTTTTTGCTTCTAATTATGTCAACCCAGGCAGGGATACTACTTTTTTTTTTTTTTTTTTTTTTTTTTAATCTTTCTAATACTTTTTACTCTTCTCTGTGATTGATTATGCTGTACCTTTACAGCACTCTCTGTGGTCTCCACCATTCTAAACCATTCCTACAGCCCAAGTTTCCTGATCAGTGCTGAAACCTGTTCTGGAAAAGAGGCAGAAGGCTGTACTGCACCCATTGCAGTAGCTTCCAGGAACTCCAGATCCGAGCTAAGTGAAAGGGTTCTTACAAGGAGTACAAGATAAAGGCTTTTCTGAGACTGTGCAGTGCACAATATGCACAATACTCATGTTAATAGAACAATTAAAAATAAAAAATTAAAACTGAGAAGGAAAAAATAAGAAAGGAGGAATGCAGAGCAATCGGGAGAGAAGGTATGCTGCCAAGCTTCCGTCTGTATGAAACAGAAGACACCACATCATGGGGACAATTGCTGAAGAATATTCTCTGTTTCAGAACTATTCTGTGCTTGCAGCCACTGCCAGTTTAGACCTTGATTCAAGCATAAGAAAAGACACTTCTCCACACTGTAGAAATACTCCTGACAACAACCTGAAGGACAGCTCATTAAGGAAACCAGTTTATGCTGTAGAGCAGAAGTGGCAGCCACAGAAGGCCAAGGCATGGCACTGGTCGGTCCACATGAAGTGGTGTTCGTGCTATCACGGAGGTTACTCAGCACAAATCAGTGTCTTCCTTTGTCAACGCCACTTCAGCTACAGCAACACCACATGACAGGCTGCCACGTAGATTTACCAGCTGTTACATTTTCAAAACTGGCTTGGGTTTAAAAGGCATTTTGGAGAAAGTTCCTTTTGAGTTATAGCAGCTGATCATATTGGCTCACTAGCTAATTCTTTATCATATTTTCTTTTCTCAGGACTCTCAGTTGTGACTATATTAACATGACCTGATCTTTTATTAGCTTCTCTTACTAGCGTTTTTTCAGGTTTATTATTACACAGTCAATTTAATTGAGAAAATCAGGAAATTCATAGATTTAAGACGTCCAACAGCTAAAGCTCTGTCATGGGTCATATTCTATTCCTATGTTCAATTCTTCTAAGATGACACATGCTAGAATGACAACCTGGTTTCTGCACTTAAATTTAGTGATATAAGTATGACTAGATCATTCAATTTAAGAAAAGTTTTAATGTTAATCCAGTGCCACAAAAAAGCAAAAGTTTGCCTGGAGTCTGTTTTTTAAAACATCTGGAATCCAAGTAATAACTGTCTTAATTAAAATGTATGAAGAGTCTTTGTCTACTCAGTATTTTTATATTTAGCAGTTTCAAAAATCTCCCTTTCATTAGCAGATGCATGTCCCCAATACATTCTTTGTAGCTTTTGCATTCTGATATAGAACATTCTTTTTCCTCTGAATGTCTTTTAAAATGCAAATAAAATGGTATAAAACTGAATAAAGATGAAAGTTATATCCCGTAAAATTCTATAATGAAAAATAGGAATGAAAAAAGAGGATCAGGGAGGAAGGAAAAAAAAAAAGAATTGCACCTTGGTGAACAAATCTTACTGATGACAGTTGTCAGCTTCAAGACAGTGTTATGACTTTTGTTTCAGAAAAGTAAAGCTGTATCCACTATGGGTCATGCTGGAAGGCCTGATCAAAGATACTTCACTTCACACAGACAGGAACTAATAAATGTAGGTTGTGCAGGGCTTCCTGTATGACCGTCTCCCAGCTCTACGCTCAGTACTTTTGGCACCATCACCCATAACCTGAAAGAAAAAAAAATAATGAAAATTAGGAGTGTAGATAAAAAGTACTCCTAATTTCTAGACTACTGAAGTGCTTTTATTTTTAAATTTCCAAAGTCTATGGGAAGTTTTTCACAGAAGCTCATCCTGAGTTTTTCAAATAATATTTTAATACAAAAAAACACTCATTATAATCCACATAACTATAAGCAGTCAGCAAATAGATTAATGTCATTTCAATTGCTGGATTTAAAACTGTCAAAATATTCTGAGATATCACCTCAGGGTGTGGAATAGTAAAACGAATAACTGTCTCTTGGAGGTGGCTGAATCTTTTTCACAAGAAGTTAACTTTTACTTTGGCTAATATGATTTGACAGACAACAAAAATTCCTAAAGCACTGTAGTCCTTCTAGAAACAATACTAGTAAATTAAATATTTCCAAAATCAATACAGAAAAAGCTTTCATTTTGGTTTCATTAGACTAATATAACGTACTTCACTGGGAATCTTCAGGGCAAACCCAAACCCATTATGGCACATAAGAAAGAGGATGAAGAGTTTGGACAAGCTGCTAGACTAGGTCCTTAAATACCTGCCTCTGGGTTAACTTCCAAGGGAAGTTTTTTTTCACTGGCCCAATGCTAAGTCAATCTAAGTCAAGTACCAAATGGATTTGCTTCAAGCATACAAAAGAAGGATAAAACTATACCTGACTACTCCCAGAGTTTGTTTTTACAAATAGTCACTCTTCCAAGTCCAAGAGTTGCTCTTTTAGATGTTTTTGAAACATTAAATCATACTAGTAGCTGCTGATTATGTATGCATTTCATGACGCTTGGAAGAGCATCTATGAAACATCATGAAATTAGATGACCCCATCCTTTCGCTTTTGCTCTTGGAAGTGATTTGTGGAAGGCCACCTCCCTTTGTGTTTTTAACAGATTGTATTCTATACTTACATGAAATAAAGCTGAATGTCACTAGAATGTGTTACACTGGCCGGAAAAAAAAAAAAATCTGTTTTTGCCTTCATCAATCTTTCTTAAAATTATCACTGAAAACACTAATCTTACCACTGATATTTGGCCATGAAGCCTTTTTTTTTAAAGCAATCTGTGAAGCAAAACATCCGTTTAGTTACTCATAATTGCTAATTATGTTTATTACTAATTAACTTTTTCTTTACAGATGGTTCCTGAAGAAGAACTTCAGGTCAAAATACATTTTCAATTCACATTTTTTCACAACATATATTTAACTAAATCTTTCTCCCATCTGCAATTCACATAAGTATGTTTGCTTTGTCATTTTGTTAGGACTGCTTAGGTTTTCATCTCAAGTATATCTCAGTATAACATGTACCACCATAAGCACTGAGAACATCCGAGTCTCTAGTGTTACTTCTCATCAAACCTGAAAAGTAAAGGAAAGATTTCTATGTCTGTTATCCGGAAATGACACAGAAAGAGGTCTAACATCCCAAAGGCTACCCTCTGGAGAATGAAAACCAGGACCCAGATTCAGTGGATGCCCAGAATTTCTGTATCACCAGTCAGGAACTTACACATCTCCCAAGGGAGAAGGACCCAACTCTGGGCACAACAGCATGTAAGGCTGGGCGATGTGCTGAGCCAAAGTCCCCAGTGCCCCATGCAGCCTGAACCAGGGCTCAGCAAAGTCACAGCAGCAGCTGGGATCCTGTCCTGCTGCCTGGAGCGGCCTGCGATTGCTCTGCCTCACCATGTAGAAGGAAGACACGGCCATGTTCAACATTCTCCTCATTTAAAAAGTAACAGTGCTGTCACTACCCTGAACAGAAAAGACACATGGCCTGTCTCTTACCCAAGGGTATTGAAACTCTTTTAAACATCCAATTTGTGACATTAATGACTTGGGAGTTTTAGGTACTTACAGGATTAGATGATTCAATGTACAGATGGGAAAAGGTAGAGAAAGGTAATCCAGTTGCAGAGACTAATGTCTATCCAAGTCTTAATGAGCAAGATCTTCTATATCATCTAGTTGCAAGCTAATAGATTGCCCACAGCACAGAGGTCAAATGCACAGGTGAAATGCATCTTTGCAACACGGTACATCATCACACTAGCCATTCACATCAACAATTATGTGATTGCAAGCCAACTATTAGCATTTCAAGGTGCAATATAACTTAGTACATAGCCATTGTTTTGAGATGTTGGCAGGCGTGCACTGACTAGCATAATATTATAAAATATTCTTCTGAAAATTCATATAAACCTTAAGTTGGTCTCTTGGGGAATACAAATGAAAAAATAAAGCAAAATAAAAAGAAGTTTTGAAATAAGTTAAATTCTGTGATAACAAAATATAGTTTTCCTCATTCACTAAGCAGCGAATTTGTGTGGCACATCACATCATTGTCACATTACTTTATGGAAAATTTTCTTTTAGTATTTCAAAGAAAAAAGTAGTCTGGATGTGCTACCTCTCTGTATCCCCTGTACACTTCAGTTCTTTAAAGACAAAGAAAGGCAAACCAATTATCAGAAGGCTTCAACCGGGAAAAGATGGAAAGGGCTTTCCAAATATGGGAAAATCTCCCCAGAATCTGGATAGTTCCCTGTGGGCCTCGATGAGTCAAACTGCGTATGGAAGTCTCCTCTGTCTACCTCCATGGGAATTGTACAGAGGGAGCCCCAGCTGTCCCTAGGGCACCATTTTTTGAAGGCTGTTCTTAGCCTGTTATATAAAAAAAAAAATCGTCATCCTCAAGAAACACTTTCCTGGGTCTGAAGACTGCGAGTGAAATAAAACAAAGTAGAAATATTCAGACCAAGGTGATTTTTACTCTTTTGCTCTGTGGTTGATAGCAACACCATCTGCTCAAGGATTTTTTGCAAGCAGGCTATATTCATTGAATAAACTGTTCACTCCAGATTGTTTGCTCCGCTCTATATAGCAATCTACAATTGTTGATTAATTAAAATGCACAGTTCCCCAGTGAGAAAAGTACATAGTGTTTATTCCAGATGGGGAAACTAAGGCACAGAGAGTTTATCTAATCTGCAAAAAAATGGCTAGATAATTCAATTTTAAATAGCAGATCACCAGAGCAATGCATCCCAATCATTACACAGCAGGCTGAAATATTGTCATTTTATTATTATTATTTTTGAGTAGTGAGATTTTGGGCAAGGAACTCAGCTGGAAGCTCCTTTCACATGCTTTCAGAAGCAGCTGCAACTGCTAGTAACAAATAATGATGACTGAACACTGTCATTTGATGCTAGACAAGCATCAAACGCTAGACTCGAATCGCCTGGCTCCTACTCTGAAAATTCATTAGTCAAGGTCATCTTGGAGTTGATGAGTTCCAAGGTGGACAGTTGTACTTGCACCTTGCAAACACATACAAGACAATCAGACCACGACATTGATTCTTCTACCTGGAAATTAATTTACAATTACATATATTTGATTTTAAAACAGGTCATTCCTCCCTCCATCCACCAGAAAAAATAACAGGCATAGCTCAAACAAAGGATTGAAAGGATTAAATTATTAAATTGATGCCTTGCCAACAAGAATACAACCCAGAAGTGAAAGGCATTACATAAGCAAAAAAAAGAACAACAACAACAAAAAAAAAAAAAAAAAAAAAAAACACAAATAAAAAAGCAGTTTCAGGACAATTCAGGAGCATCACAAACTGAATAAAAATACCCTTTCTTATTTCATATGAGCTAGAAAATAATTGTAGCCCTCTTGTTTACAGATGATTTGTACATAAATATTTGTTTTCATGCTCTGTATTTACAGATTGCGTATCTACAGCTCTATAAACTGTAGTCAGGTTAGCATGAATGATTTAGCATATACAGTCTTTGAAAAACATTAAAAAAACATTAAAGATTAAAACCACCATGCCCATACACTTACACTGTGGTTTAAACAAGGACAATCGTGCATCAGTGTTTCAGGAGGAAAGAGAGTTGTCTGAGAAGAGAGCTGAGGAGAGACCACACGTGGTCATCGCTGGGCCTCAGGCGGGAACAGAGCTGGGGACACCAATGGAGTAGCGAGAAGCTCAAGAGATCTCTCATCTATGAGCAACAAAAATTAGGAGGCCATACTGTGTAGGACTAGTGAGGAATGGCTGAAAATGAGAAATGAAATTCAAGTAAATAGAACCCAAGAACCAGGGTAAGACAACATGATGGTTAAAGGTCCAGGAACATAACTGTTTTTTCGTGCAGGAATTATCATTGCAACCTGATTCCTTCACATTTAGATAGACAAATATAACAACGAACCTACAGAAAACACAGGAAATGGCTGTTTTTCAACTGTTCAGCCAATTGTCCTATAATTACTATCAAAACTGAGGTGAAAACTGCAAAAAATACCTGGCAGAGTAGAATGGGATTATTCCAAAAGTTTGCAGTAGGCCTTTACAGCAATGTCATTTTCTCCATTTCTTCAACTGCATCATCACATATAATATTGATACTAATTGACTATATGCTCTTTCAATGATTCATAATCAGTCACAGCTGACAAGTTAATTCTGAATTAATATAATCTTTTATTTCAGCATTTTCTTCCACAACAGAGAGTAAACCATTCTCTACTTTAGTATTAAATTTAAAATGTCCTATTTATCTCACATCAAGAAAATTATCACTTCTTTCATCAGCAATTTCACCTATCCTCTGCTGCATGAAAATGGATGCTAACAATTGGTAAAACGCCAAGTAAACCAAATGGATGTTGCTGCATTGTTTTTGCGTTGTAATAGCCTGTCCCCAAACGTACAATCTCCTTGACAACTAGGTATGTCAGGCCAAATTCTGAACAGCGTCATTCTGATGTGGATCCAAACTGAGTTATTTTGATTAACACAAAAACAAATTTTCCTTTTTTCAAAATACATAGGTTACTTGATCTATATAACATGCTAACATGAGATGGTGAGACAAGAAGCTGTTGGAGAGGGGGAAAAAAGAAGAGCTAAATTAAAATAGTTCATACTTGATCTCAGATTATGAAAAAAATCACACGTGAGAATACATTTTATATTAAACAAGAGTTCTGATTGAAATATGAATTACCTAAAACTTAGAAAAACTTTAGTGGTAATAGTATTTTTTTTATTCAGATTTTACTTTTTGAGAGTCCAGAGTCAGAGTCTTGCTGAGTTTGGCAGTGTACAATTTAATAAAGAAGTTCAAGTCCCTGTCCACAAGATCTTGAGGTAGAAGTAGAGAAGGAAGTGAATACAATGAGGAAATAGATGAACAGAAGTAATAATGAATGTTTCATTTCAAAGTAATGATATTAATAATAGATTCTGAAAAAAATACACAAATGGAAAGAATTCCTTCATGATGTGTCTTCTTTTTTTTAATAAAGGAGAAGGAATGACCTGCATAGCATTTCCCCCGTAATATTAACATCAAGTCCAAAAGTTCACAGCAAGCTAAAATAACATCTAGTTTATTCTGTAAGTCAAGACAAGGACAATTTAAAAATTCTTGCTCTTCCACATGGGCATACATGCACACACGCCTCTTTTTGGATACTATTAGTTCATTTTTCACTCCCCATGCTACTGCAAAACATTTTATTCTTGTCTTTGTGCTGTGTCAGCAATCCAGGATTTGACTCTTGCAAATATTCCTGTTTTTTTTGTGTATAAAATGTTACAATTTACACATAGGAAAATGAATTGTAAAACTGTGTTATCACCATGCTAGTTCAGTGTAGGTAGTTTAACTTATTATCGTTGACACAAAAAGACACTTTCTTGCAAATATATAATGAAAGCCTTAAAAGTTTTCCGAATATCTGCCTGAAATATATTACTTCTAATTATAAAATATCCTACAGATTTACTATTGAGAATAATAATGTAAAAAATGAAGATATCTTATTAGTGCTTCAGTAGTCTAAGCTACTGTCAGTGTGATTTGCATGACTTTTTATTATTATTTTTATTTTTTATGTGGGACAATTTTCAGAACGGTACTAAGAAAATAAGCTTTTTTTCCCACCCATCTCCCCCACCAAAATTACTTTACTGAGAGTGGTGCTGTATTTAGCTTCTAGCTGCTTGTCATGTTTGTTATTTGAGTGTCGTCCAGGGCAGATACAGAGCAAATCAGAGTGGACTGTGATTATTCACTGAGTCTTTGAGGATCACAGCAACTTAATGATGGCCTCATAGAATGATTTTTTTTTTTTTGAATTCCCATTGTCTCCTGGAGATTGGAGTATAAATCTGGACAAAGAGTTTAATTGTACACCCTGTCCCATTTTTAATACAAAGCAGCAGTATCAACATATTAGGAAAAAAAGAGTGAGAGATTTTGGTGGTTAAAAATTAGGAGACACATGCATGAAGCAAGAACATAGTGTGGAACCAGCTGGGAGATTCAGACCCATTTTCTGCTCTTGCTTCAGGAATGAATCACTTCTACCTGGAACAGAGGGTGATTCCCACCTCCACTCTTGGGCTAGTGAACAGACTCTCTCATTTCCAGCCTTGCTGTTTTTATGGCAACATTTGCTTTCATGACAACATTGTACTGTGGATCAATTTAGTTTTTCTTGTCTGCTGCTTTCCATGTGTCTGGGCAGACGAGACTTACCTCCCCTTTGCCAGTGCTCTGCTATGGTTATCTTATGAGACAGTCTTCTTTCCTCTAAGCTCTCCTGCACCTGGTCTAGCTCCACCTTGCAACCAATAATGCGGCTGTTGCCAAACCATTCAAACTATTTTAGTAACAATATTCATGCAGCAGCCCTGCTGGGAAAAGCCGTGTATGTTTTCATACACGTGTGGTTCAGTGAATTCATATTCATCCAGGTCACCATAAGAGGACTGAGGAATGAATTACAGTGCTGGAGAGCTGCCAGGTAGGTAGCTAGAACAGGGTAAGAGTTTGCTAAACATTACCCTTGCCTGTCCCACAGTGAGAACCCAGCTACTGCAGTAATTACATATCTATGTCTATCTATCTATCTATCTATATGAGATCCTGATATGTATACTTTGTACAAAGTGTAAAAAGGATATATGGGTAGTGAGAAATACGAAGGTGAATAGCTGTACAGGTGAGGCTGCAAATTATTTCTCAACAAGTATGAAATTCTCATTTCATTAACAAGTAAAAACCATCCTTG
This sequence comes from Crypturellus tataupa, assembly GCA_034781795.1. Classification (NCBI taxonomy): domain Eukaryota; kingdom Metazoa; phylum Chordata; class Aves; order Tinamiformes; family Tinamidae; genus Crypturellus; species Crypturellus tataupa. The sequence goes on from JAWLRI010001095.1 coordinate 362,071, forward strand.
ATTTTTGGAAGCCTGGGCAATCATCCATGTGTTTACTTCTAGCACTTGCTAAAGACTCTGGAAGAAATATGTACCCTTTTTTCACATAATGCCATAACCTGCTCCTTAAGTATTAAGCTGAGTACAGTACTGATGAAAATGGTTTGACTGGGACATTGAGCAGCTGCTGCCCAGCAAATGATGACCTGACAAAACACGGTTAAATAACTTCAGTGTTCCCCACTCCTCTATCTTTCTCTGCTCTGAAGAAAAAATGATCTTATGTGCAGTATATTTAAATCTATGAAAGCAAAATATTTGTTCATAGATATGACAAAAATATGCCCCAGATAGATAACCCATCCTAGAAAACCATTTGTAGAGACTGTAACCAAATTAAAACAGTGCCTACCTTAGACAGTGCTGTTCGTGACTGAAAACTTCTACTGAGAAGTCCTGGGAAGGAGCTAAAGCCATTATAGAGAATATTGCTACTTTAAAGACTATTAGAATGTCTCAAATGTGAGATGAATTTAAGTAACGCAACATATGAAGAGTCGGAGACTTGCTTCTAAATTGAAGCAAATCACAGTAAGTTGTACATGAAGGTAGACTTAACAGCTGAGTTAGCAATATTCATTAAAAAAATCCAGCAAAAGTCTCCCTGGAGCTGAAGACTGATTTAGAAGTCAATGTGGAATTGGATAAAAGAAAAAAAAAATTGTGGTGAGAGAAAGTAGCTGACAGGATGAAAAAGTTATGACTGAGAAGAAAATCACACAACCTGATCATCTGTGCATTTACTTTGACGTTCATTTATTTCATTCTTTAGTGTACACCCCCCCCACACACACACAAAAGAATGGTTATAAAACAAGGTGAAAATGAATGTGGGATCTAAAACTAATCACGTGAGAAAACAGTGAAGCTGTAGGAAGATCAGGGAACCTGCCCAGTGTCTGACACTGCACTCACTCCAGAGCTGCCTTGGCCATGTTGTAGGCAGCGCCCTTGCCCAAACCACCCACCCTGGCTTGAAGGAAGAAGTTGTCAGGGGACAAGACTCTTTGCAGCCTTCTCCTTCCTCTGACAGCCCTTCTGCAGCCCCTTATCCATGAGGCTCTCGGCTTTGTCTTTCCCTCAGCCCTAATGGTAGTCACCATTATTAAAACCCTGAAGGTATGATGTTGTGCCACGGGGTCTTGCTAATTACCAAGAGTACAACCATGAAGCCAGGTCTTTTGGGTTGCCATGAAACTCTGAGATGCCACTTTCCTGTGATTAAAAGTTTTCCTTAGATGGATAAATTCATAAGGCTAAGCATCTGCAAAAATTCTATTTTTCATATTTTATCCAAATATCCAGTTAAAGAAAAAAAAAAAAAACCTACCTGTGTGCAAAGAAAGACAAGAGCAGCACTACTTTGAGGCACCTCAGAACAAAATGGAGAGCATTCACAGCTAATATCTGTTAATGAACAGCTTGTAATTATTCACATCCACAGCGTAACATAATCACTAGCATTAACAGTGTGGCTGAAAGGAAGTGTGGGGAAATGGAGGTTATTCACTTCTAATTTGAGCACCATAATGAGTACTTCCTCCTGAAACACACAGAGCAAATGAACTTACCCACTTTATATTTATCATGACACCACTCATTAACATGGTGATAATTAACTCAATAAATTTCCACAGTATAATATTTAATATATTAAAAGGTATTAGCTGATCATTGTTCATGACGGTGCGTTGGACTCGGGAATACTGCCTGAATGTTTTTCAAACCCAACGTGCCTCTTCCCTGGCCAGCTGACAGGACTCATGTGTCTTGGTCCTGAGAGAAAGGCTGACGTGAATGCAGTATGTGATGCTGATTTGCTTTCATCTTTGTTCTTTTTTTTTTCTCAGTGGTCTATATGTTTTCTGCTCCCTTTATCTTCTTTAGGAAACAGTTTAATTGTGCTTTACAGAGACAGCTATTTAGGTGGTTACTGTTATAACTCTCTTTCAAGGCTGAGCTAAATGATGTCTCTTCACTGAGGCGAGTCGACTCCAGGAATAGGGTGCCTCTTGGTACATGTTAACTGAGGCCCATCGAAGAGAGTAAAGCACAAGACATCTAATTGTAAGCTGAATAAAATACTCCTGTGACATTTTCAAAATATTTTTTTCCTGAAACTTTGTGGCTGTTCGTCAATAATAATAATAATAATAATTTAGGTATTTAATTTTTGACAAACTAACTCTAAAAAATAGCTGTAGAAATCAGATATGTTTGTATATATTTTTTTCTTGTTTTAAAGGAGGTGCATTCTATTTCAATACAGAATTTATCATAATTTTTCTATTAGTCTATAAAAAAGTCTATATAGTCTGTAAAATCCATAACCTACCTATATCTTGCCCTTTGTTCCCTATCAGAAGATCCTTCTGCAGGGATTGCTACGGTGGGACAATCAACTTTTCTTCTCTATTTCTCTATTCTGCATAAAAGCCAGAATTTCTGGTATATGCAACAGAGCACAATCACTTTCTTTCCATTGTCTTCTGTTTGGACCCAAAGCATTTACAGGCTTTAGAAGTTTATTATGTGAATAAGTGCATATAAATGCAATTTATCTAGGCCCCACTGACCACACGTGTGTTAACTGAAGAAAGAAGGTTTAAAATAAGCCTTGAGGAACATAGTGTTAAATACTTCAGCAACTTCAGAGCTGTCATAAGAGTCAATGGCTTCTCAGAAATTATATTCTGTTTAGGATAATTAAATCAGATAAAGATCATTTTTAACCAGATGGGATTTCAAAAGCTTTCCCCATTTTCCCAGAAGAAACAAAGAAACAATTCAGATTTGACCCATCCCCTATCACCCATTCCTGATCTTACAAAACTTGATAAAAATAGATTTGTCTTAGTCCATCACTCAGTGGAAATATCAGAGAACCACTTCTTGCATTATTTTCAGTGAACAATTCCATTCAAAGGAGGCTATTTAAAAAAAATAAAAAAGCTTCTTATTCATCAAGCTGCAGCTTTGTGTGCTTTTGGTATCATGCCCCATCTGATTTGATTGAAGACATTAAATCTTATTTTCGCTAGGACTGAACAGATTTTTTTCAGTTCTGTGAAAAAAACTACTTTGGTTGGCAAATCATTAATATCATTAACAAAGCCTGTGGGTCTCCACGCGTCTTCATGACTTAGACTAGTCTTACTGAAATTCAGAGGTAGGTATCAAAGTACTGAGATCCTATTTTAAGCTCCCATGGCAAAGTCTCTTTGGTTCCTGAGCTTGGCCTGAATGATGACTTGCAGCTTACAAGCAAATTTGCAGATATCATGTTTATGAACAATAACAAAAACCTAATTCTCTGGAAGGTCTTCCCAATCCCGTATTTGGGCATCACATTTCAGGATAAGAATATGTGGGAAATAACTATTTCGGGAATCACTACTTTTTATTATTTTTATTTTTTTTCTAACTACCTAACATCATTACAAAAGGAAAATGAAAACCATATTTATTGAGCTGCAGCCCATTAGCTCCACTAAATTAGACACCTGCTAGAAAGTCCTGATGAATAAATGACATCATCAAGGTCAACAAGACTGTAACTCATAAGTTAATTCAGAAATGGGCCCCCATACTATTGTAAATGTATAACTATACAAGGGAAAAAAAAAACAAATTCATCTTTTAGAGTGGTTGTGTTCAGTCATAAAGTGGATTATGGTCTCAAATTCATTTCTTTAAACACAGAAAATTAGAAAATAGAAAGTAAAATTCTCACCAAGCCCTATCCATCCACGCTACTCTATAAGCATGGGTGTACTACATTTATAAGGTTCATGTTCTTGTGCTAACAAGAAGGATAAAATGAGAAAGAGGTCCTGGCATTTTAACAACAGATTTGGACATACATTTTTGTTTTTACGCGTATGCTGTAGATTCAGAGTAGTGTGTATTATTCAGGAGGACATTTTAATAACATTTAAGGTTAATTTTATTTACTTTTTTAAGAAACACTAAGAACTAAGAAACTCTAGAAGTTGTCAAGGTTCTACTTACAACATTGAAGGAAACCAGTGGAAGCCAAAAATAGGAAGCATGCATTGTAAATGTGTGTGGTGTGAATATACGAGGACCGGATATGCCAATTCAGCCACAGTATTACCACACTTTATAACTTTGACCCTCACACTGCCTGTCTCCACAGACCATTTCTTTTGTATCCCATTAAGTGGGTCCCACTCCTGTGCGCGGAGAAATTACAGCGTGCAGAGCAAGTGACCTTAGCGAACTTTTATAACTGTATTCCCAGCCCCTCATCATCTCAAATGCACAAGAGAGGCTTAGTAAAATTCAGACTGTAAGAGTTTAAGAGCACAAACAGTTAACTCAAGCACACGACAAAAAATATATAAAAAGATGGATAGTGCTCTCTGCTATCAGAAATGAGACTTGGCAAATTCACCTGACAAACAGAAAGGGAGCACAATTAATCAGTATCAAGCACTGCACTTCAGAGGTAATAGAAAGAAAACAATAACAGTATGTGGTGCAGTTTGTAGTAAGAAACCCAAACCAATATGAATTTATTTTCTCCCAAATTGAGCCAAAAATAGATCCAGACAAGATCACAGGCAAATTCCCTCAAAATATCCCCTATGTGATAACTGTCAGCCCACTCTCCAGTAGGCTGTGATTTTACAGACCATCATCTCATTTGATCCCATAGAGGCAAATTCAAGGCTAATGTAAAGAATATCCCCATCAAGCTCAAAGGATATAGCTGAAAAACAGGCAGCCATCTGTCAGGTAGCTTGGCAAACTCCACACAGTATAACACTATTTTTTCCCCAAAATAATGTTATCAGCTCTTTTTAGACCAAACTCATAGCAGCTGATTCATAAAGTCATTTAGCTAAACAGTATAATCAGGATGGTATGCAATTTATAACCTACTGTAATTTTTGAACATAATTGGGCTTCCCCTTGCTTTCAAAACAATATGTTTAGGAGCTAAAAGCAGGCCTGAATATTTTGAATTGTAGTGCATTTTCACTGCAAAATGCTAATATTTAACATGCTTAAAGGAATATGCCTAGATGTACATTAACACAGCTTTATAAAACTCTCATTCTAGACAGCATAAAAGTGATTCTCCTCCTTACTTGCCTTTTTGTGAATAACCACCTTTTTTTTTTTTTTTTTTTTTTAAAGCTTGGAACAAGAGACTTCTTTGAATTCAGAATATCCTGGGAAGCATCCGTTGAAATAAACCATATTCCAAGTTAAACTGCCACCATGAGCCAGAGACCTGAGAGCAAAAATAAATTAAAGGAGGGCATTTTCCGGATAAAGCCCATTAGGATGGCTGAGACAGAGTTAATGACCACAACAGACCCACTAGGGGAGGAACTTCTGAGAGAGAAACCTTCTTGCAGATCCCAGCTCCCCCATGCAGTTCTCTGCTCCTGCCGAACTCTCAGTCTTTGTCTGTCTCCGTAATGCTGCACTGAGTCTGTGTTCAAATTCTGAGATTTCGACACTAAGGGGTTGTAATTTTGGTAGTCACTTGCCTAACATCCCAGACCCATGAATTAAGGCTAAATTATTTTATTTTTTTATTGCTATATAAATTATTTGATTTTTTCCCAATACATATTTCCTTAATCATTTCCCCTAATCATACGGTAAATACATATATATATATATACACTTATATGTAGACAGAGCTACATACTTAGAACAAGAGAAGCTTTTAAAACACAGTCAAGTTTGTAGTTCCTTTGTCCACTTGAATATAGCTCTACCAAGAGATGATTCTATTCTTCTCCTTTTTTAAAGGCTGGGTATACTTTTTCATAATGAAAGGATCAAAATATAACAAAGCTAGAATTATTACAATCATACAAAGTGTAGAAACAATGTTGAAATGACCTTGATTTCATGAAGTTCAATGTTCTTTCAATCATTGCATCAGTTTTCCAGATGTCATAAAAACTTATTTGGACAGATATCACATTAGTATATAATACTAGTTAGTATATATACATTACTGTATAAATAATTTCATATAATTTCCACTCTTTTAGAAAATTATTACCTATATTGTCATATAATTATCTCAGATGACATATTGACTGACTCCTGATTACTACAAATATAGCTAATTACTTGTGTTCATCCTGTAAATAGCTCAGCATGTATTTTTATGAGAATTCAGCAATGACACATTGCTCTCTGGGACTGTGTATGCTAATTGCTTCTCAAGTGTATGCCTAAAGTTTTCATTTTTTTCATATCTGTATAATTTTTCCTTGAAGCTTAACATCTTTGCATTGATGACAAATGGGAAGAATATTCAGAAAAATGCAAAATTTTTAAAAGAAGAAATTAATTACACTGACCTCATTAATACCCAAAAATGAAGCAGACCTAGCATCAGATTTGCTACTATACCTCACCAAAAAAGGCTTATATTCTCTGAAAGAGTGGCAAAAAGTGCAGGATTCTGCACTGATCCACTGCAAAGTGATCTGGTCTGTAAAAACTGATGTATTCTTTACTTCCCTGTGTTCTCACAGCATGAGAAAATGCACTAGATGAAAGCTGTATACTGCCTCTGCCGTCTACCTGTGAATGTGAGGCATAAGTGTTGTCTTCACAGAAAGGAGGTAACAAATAACTTCACAAATACAATTGAAATTCATTGAGAAAAGAGTGAGTACCAAAGTCCACTTGGCTACTTCAAAAATATCAACTGGATTTAGATTCTAAATCAAATCCTAATGAATTAGCAGGAAGTTACACAGTATGAGACATCAAAATTACAGCTTTTCATTCTTCATAAAATGTTGATTTTTCTCCTTTAATTTTGTAATAATTGGTCTCAAAAGCCAGAAATCTCAAAAAAGAATGCAGGATATTCAAGGAATATTTCAGTATTTTAAGTCAAATAAATTTTCTGAAAAAAAAAAAAAAAAAGTATTATTTTGATGATACGAAGCAGTACAATTACCTGTAATTGAAAAACAACATACGAAAACTTTGGAACAACTTCATTGCTCCGTGTCACTATATAACTTTTAAAATCAAATATTAATCTAAACAGACATAAATGTACTATAGAAAAAACGATCATGTTATTTGACCAGTTTCAAGTGAATGGTGCTACTATTATCTTTTCTTCCAAGTATGTTTTAGTATGTTTTAACAAAGTAGTCCACTAGTCTGCTGAAGTTTCTATGTTTCTTATTGGAACCAAGAATTCTCAAAACTTTTCCACCAATTCCTGACATCAGTGAATGGTAATGACTATAAATGTATTTCACACATATGAAAATTGGTTGTCAACTATTATAATTTAGATGCTTTTATTACAAAAAAAAAAAAAAAAAAAAAATGTTTCAGTATTTAACCACAGGACCAAAAAAATCCTAATTTGTTGATGGAAATTTA
>JAWLRI010001095.1:387556-409519 GCA_034781795.1 Crypturellus tataupa
TCCTTCTTGCCTTTTTTGAAGACTGGCGTGACATTGGCCTTCTTCCAGTCCTCTGGCACCTCCCCCGTTCTCCAGGACCTTTCGAAGATGACGGAGAGCGGCTTGGCTACGACGTCCACCAGCTCCTGCAGCACTCTGGGATGCATGCCACAGAAGAGAGGCACATCACCGAGAGGACATATTTTATATTTAAAATACAAAATAATAAATTTTGGAGTGTTAATTGACATTGTATAGCAAAGAAAAAAAGGCAAGCCTCTTCTGTCTTAGAATTCATATCCTTCCCCCAGTGTGGAATTAACCTTTCAAAAATGCTGTATTTTATTCAGGATTTTAAAGAGCACTCAAATCAGCAGATATAGAAAAAATAGCTATTTTGATTCATGGCAGAAATCATTATTATGCCTGTTTGTTGCTGGCACCATTAAAGATAAAAAAGATGTGTAAAAAATAACAAATTATTGCTGGCAGCCAGGTACGTTCTAGGTGAAACCGCCGTTGCAGATGGTCAGAGCCTGCAATTCCATCACTTCCTGATCTGCTGCTCTCAAAGTGATCTGGGCTAGCAGAAATGCTTTCAAATTCCAATTTTCAACCTAAGTCTGTTTTTTATACATCCCTCTATGTATATTCCCTGCAGAGGGACGATAGCCTAGGTTAGTATATCAGCAGTCTGGGGAAAAAATCTCATATCCTGACTCAGCTGGAACAGCACATCTGGCCACCTCATTGCCAAAGCCTGGGAATATTTCAGGCTCCTATAAAAGTCAGTACAAATCAGGTGACTGAAGAAATAGGAACCTGGAACGATTATTTAAGCAAAAGTAAGTAGCCCAAACCTTAAATTACCATTAAGAAAATAGTCTTGCTAATCTGCTGTCACTTTTTATATTTCCCCACTATTTTCTACCTTTTTTTTTTGATTCATTGGCAGATGAGTGAAAAAATACTAATTTTGCCCTCAATCAGGCAGCCGACAGAAGAATTTTTCCTTCCCAGTGTCATTTCTCAACAGGCAGATAAAGGAAATTTCCCTTTTCTTTTAGATCATCAGACGTAGGATTAGGCACAGACATACAGGAGATGTAGATCAGGACCACTTCAAGCCAACGAGGGTATAAACAGACTTTCTTTTTCCTGAACTAATGGAGTCTAAAAACACACAGATATTTTTCAAGAGAAGCATGAACGAGGCACCCAAATCCACAGGTGACCTACACAACTGCGGCTGTTTCCAGCTGCAACTTCAAACCTTACACACACTCGGATTTGTTAAAGAGGTGGAATCTCTAAGAGGTGGACTCTCTCTAGCATGTCTTAGAAGTCCTTCCATTTGGTGTATCATACTTGTGACCCATACTCAAAAGTGCCTGCTCTTTCCACGTGCATGTGCTAAGGGAAATCTGATGGCATAATCCTGGGGTGAATTCTGCAGCTGAAGGTCAGCATGGCAATATTAAAATAATCCCTGCAGAAATTATGCAGCAAATTAGCAAAATCTACTTAATCTGGAAAACATAGTATTTTGCAATGAAAATGGAACTATGTGCTTGATTAAATAATTATTTCCCTGCCGTAAAATTCCATTGAAAATATATATAAAAAAAGGCGTATTTCTGTAACCATCTCCATAACACTCTGTGAGTGCCTTACCTTTATATATGCACTTTTAAAATGTATTATCTTTAAAACTGAAAATGTAATTCCATTGAGACCACACATATGGCTAATGTTGGGTGCTGAAGGTATTTTTATTCTCTTTTCAAAACCTTCTTTTTCATCTTTCATTTCTTTCATTACTACTAAATTTCTGAATATCAATATTATGAATTCAAGTTTCCCTTAAATGCATAGCCTGATTAAGAATAAATACATTGTTGTTTTCTTAAGATTGTTCTGAATTAATTCAAATACATTATCAGCTAAATATGACGAGGAACACAGATGTTCTGAACTTTCAGTGAGTATCTCAGGTGGCTGCTGAACAGAAACAAATTCATTTGATGTACCATAACCCCAGTGGAATAAAATCTTGCCTGATAAATATATTATGCAAAGTCAAAACACAGATTTCTAATTTTAGCTAAGGACACAATAAAATATCTATGACAATAAGCTGAAAATTAATAAAATATATGTTGTAGAGATTCATTCCTGTTTCCAAAATTTGGGGATTGCTAGGTAATGAAAAATAAGTTGATTGAATCAATAGAAAATGCTTATGGAAAACTATGAAATGGATTGCAGCGTACCACTCTGCTGAAAATAAATTAGCACACTGTATTTTTAAAAAATGCATTCTACAGAATTACAGGATTGAAGACTTGATAAAAATATGCTAATAGAGGACATGAACACAAAAATGATTCTGGAGACACTAAATAACAGAAAGCAGTAAGTACTTGAAAATGATGTAAGAAATCAAAAAAGACACCTGCTCTTTAGATCTAGGAAAAACTGATACTGAAGCCTGTTTTGACATAATTAAGGAAAATTGCTGTTGAAAATGAGTATTCATACAGATTTAGTCAAAGCCAAAAGAACATGTCTATATCTCTTTATTTAAAAAAATCTAATCAGCTTTCCTAGCTAATTACTGTATCTTGTAACACTTTTTCAGAACAAAAATACAGTCTCAAAGGCAGAGAAGAATAATAAACTGAGCCATCATTAGCACAAGCAGGGCACTCTTTATATTTCTTAGAAACTACACCCTGAAATTTCTGAAACAACTACTATGCTTTGATTTTACATGCACAAAAATCTAAGATCACTTCTGTGATCAAGCAAAGGTCAAGCTGTACCTTTATGGGCTGCAAAAATTAGTGGTATATTTTTTACACTACCTTTTAAAGTAATATTGCTCTGGCTGTATTGTATTTGTCTTAAAGGTTAAGGCAGATGGGGGATTGAGGGATTAAGGAAAATCAAACTAGCTAGAACTAGAGAAAGTAGGTGATTTAGATATAGGAATAAAAGAAAATGGAAGGCAAAGCAAGCCATTTGTAATCATTTAATTTCAATCTTGGGCAGAATTATAGGCATGGAAAAATTTGAATTCCGTTTTTAAAATAAATGTCAGAGAAAGCAGTATGTATATGGAAAGCTTTCTCCCAAATGCCAGCTATAAAATAACAAGCAGTAATGAGACAAGTGACACTGAAACCCAGTTACAGGGGCGTGTAGGACGAATACGCAGGATTCATATTCTTTATTTACTGGATCACAGCAGTAGTGGCAAACAGACATATGCTACCTGTGAAGTTTCTGCCTCCTCAGCCCCGCTCACATTTTCCTGTAGCAGCCTCTTGAGCAAAAAGGACCTGCCTTTGCTGCACTGAACTCTGCTGGGAGCCTTGACCACCTTCTTAGGATTTCTTCAAGCCACAGATGGACTTTGGAAAGGCACTGGACTGTCTTCCAGGAACACAGTTTTGCCTTCATTAGCTCTCAGCGTTTGGCAGATTTTTGGCATTCCACTTAATACTAGGAGGATCTGCATTTCAGAAATTCTTTCCTTTCCTTTTTTTTTTTTTTTTTTTTTTTTTTTTTTTTCCTAATGGTTGTTTTAGATTATTTGTGTGAAGTGCCAAAGAAGCTAGCAAATGCCAGCCAGCATAGTCACGGACAAAGCATTTGTTAACCCTGGGGAAATTTCACGCTAACACTTAAGTGCAGTTCCACTCTGCTGCCATTGAGAATTTAGCACACTGAGAATTTAGCACAGTTAGATTCTTCTGGAGAATATGGAGCTACGTGAACGCAGTTTGCACGTTAGCACACCTATGCAGACAGTCCCAGGGCTGAGAAGCTATGTTCTGCCTCTCTACAGGACTTACCAGCCTGGGGCAAGCCCAGTGCTAACTGCACCTAGCTGCTTTTCAGAGAGCTTGGAAGGTAGAGCCTAGAGCTTTTTTTTTAAAAAAAAAAAATACCACACAAATATTGTGTTGAATAAAGCCTACCTTATAAGAGATGCCCAGATGTCCAGGTCCCTCTGCAGAGCCCTCCGGGGTATCAGCCACTCCTTCCAAGTTACGCTCTGTCATTTCAATCGGGTCACTAATGAAGATTTAAACGGTATTGGCATTAGTATCAAAAATTGTGTTGTTTTGTTAATTTTTTAGTGGTTTTACCGATCCATGTAATTTACTGTTTTGAATGAGATGTTTTTTGTGACATTTTCAGACATCACCTCAGCTGGTCTTCAGCATTCAGGAAGTCAGTTCCAGTTTAACAGTAACATGTCCCTTCTCAGACTGCATTTAAAGGGTTCTAGTAATATCCACTTCAGTCAGTTTTAGTTCTGCCAAATAATTCGTGTCTACTAAATGGGATAAAAAAATCAGTTATTTCCCTCACACAGTTTATTTTCTCTCACCGAGATGCATACTTAGGGAAGGTTTAAAAAAATAATCTCTTCGAATAGTCATAATATGCTGACATCACCATACCACGCCATGCAAATGTCTTTGTAAAGGATCTGTAGCAGAAAGTCAATTGAGTCACAGAGATCACAGACTCACAGATTGAAGGTTGGAAGGAGCCTCTAGAGATCATCTAGTCCAACCTCCCTGCACACGCAGGGCCACCTAGAGCACGTGGCACAAGCGGGTCTTGAAGATCTCCAGGGGAGACTCCACAACCTCTCTGGGCAGCCTGTGCCAGTGCTCTGTCACCCTCACTGTCAGGAAATTTTTCCTTTAGTTCCTGTGGAACTTTTCATGTCTAGCATATGTGCTCTTATCTGTACAGGTTTGCACTTCTTTGTACTTGTAAAGATTGACTTCGAACATCAAAACCCTTGGTATGGTAAATATTTTTATGATGGTTTAATGAGGCTGCATACTTCCCAAACTATCATCAGAGTTGCCTTAAAATTACCGTAGTTATTAATTTTAGTAGTACACTCATTCTCTATCTATTATGGCATGCTATATTATTAATACGTGCAATGAAATAAATATTTTATTAGTTTTGAACTCATAAGTAGAAAATCATAATGGCAGAGGAATCACAAGAATGAGTAGTGTACAAATACTACAGGACTTCAAAGCAAGTAAACAGAATAGTTGAGTTTCTTGTGGAACTTTTGACAAATCACAAACTTTTTCAGTGTTGAAACTTACAAGGATCTTCTTGATATGTTGCTTAGGAAAATCAAGAATCAAGCACTCCAGTAAGTTAAAGTCAAAGTCTTTTTTTCTAATTCTTTTAACGAGTAAAGGTTGAAATTGAATTATATTAGCTAAACAGATTTAAAGTAACATTGTAAATTCTATTTGTAGAATATTCTGAATACTTCCTTGCAGCTTTTTTGTGGGGAATCTTGAAGATCTGTTTTTCTTCAAGTACATATATGTTTTTATGGAAATACTATTGTTATGTACCATATTTTTAACATATATTTTCAAATTCATATCATATTGAGTATATATTGTTTTGAATTGAATAATTAACTTGCTTGGTTAATTAATGCTTGGTTAATTACAAATCATCAAAATGACTTTTTTTTTTTTTTTGTAATTTACTGTTTTTATATCTTGCTACAAAACTATTAACCTCGGGCGTTGAAACCAAAGTTGTGATATAAAAACACTATATATTAAGTATATCTCATTTCTACTTCAGGAAATTTGTGAAAGGTTTTCTGTGAGAGCTCAATAGCTAGGAATTCCAGCCTCCCATAAAAGTTAAAATTAAATAAGCTGAAATCAAAGCCTGGATTTTAATAGCCTTTACCTTTTAATCGTAAATCTAGATCAAATACAGAAATATATCCATAGCTATCATATGGAATATACCTAATCATATGAAAACTTAATTCAGTGTCCTTATTCACAATGTAACATCTTTTTTCTATGTTTACCCACAAGTAAATATTATTTATATTATTGAAATTAATATTTTTTGCCAGATGGTCTAGTTTTCCTCTTCAAGGTGGTAATATGGTAATACGGTTAAGCAAAAGCATTATTTTTGCAACTTAAAGCATCATACTTCATTTGTTATTAATAGTTACACACTGAGAATCAGATATAGTATTTGTAAACATTTTGACAGTCCCTGGGCATTCCTAATACTGACTAAAATTTTGTCAGTATTTATCCAAAATTCCTAAGCAGCTCTCTTATTAAACACATCTGTTACCTCCTTACAGAGCAAAACTATATTAAAACCGCTTTGGAGATTAGTGATAGACACAAATACAACAAATAGGAAGTATTAAGCTAAAAGTTTACATACAAATAACTGGCTGATTAAATTCTACAGAACTATTGCACACCTGCAGTCAAAGACAGATCATCCAAAGATCATTAAATGGAATGATGCAACACATGTATAATTTTATTTCTTAACCAAACATGAAAATATTGATATTGAAATCAAAATGAAGGCAACAGATTTACCAAACTATAAAAGAAAATACTTGATCCCTGTTGTCACTGCAGTAGCATTGATTCTGTCAATAGCGAGGGCACATTTGACATAAATCACTATAGTTATCACAGGCTTTTCTCAAGTTGTCTTTATCAATGAGCAGGGCTCATATATATGTATCCACTTTCCCAGGTTACTTCTGGAGATGACAGAGAAAAATTGTCAAATGAGATTTTGAACCCGCTTCTTTCTCAAGGCCCGTGGGACTAACAAGGCCAAGGCAAGGCCATTAATTTGAACATCCCAGTGAGCAATGCTGCAGTAGGAACAGTTCTTACACTGCACATGTAGCTCCTATTCACGCATAGTTCAATACTGCAGTGTATACATGGGCATTTAAAATTTTCCAGATATTTATGTTTCTGATCAAGTATGCTAAACTTCCCTATTTGGTTACTGTTAACCATAAGGAATGATATCAATGAAAGCAGCAGTTATGCTAGATGTGCATTCAACAGCTAGAAGATCAGAATGAGGTTTTAAACCATAATGAAAATGAACTAAAAACCTTGAAACATTAAGTTTATATAATTCTTCACAAAAACAGCAGGTTTTGTACATAAATTTGGGAGATTCAGATTTACAGCCAAAGCTAAAACCCAGGAAAGCTTGTGATACCATTATAAAAATCTAACTGAGCCTTAGCATCCACAGGCTAAATAACACTGGAACACACAAGTGATTAAAAGCAAACTGAAAATTATCAGAGAATAAGTCAACGTGATCTATATTATAAAATAAATATGTATTTACTCATGCCTAAAATATTATTGTTTATCTGAGTAACTAAAATTGATTCAGTGGAGTACAACATACACAGTAAACCCTAAATGTATTAGAAATAGCCCTTTTTTAAAATCAGAGGAATAATGCAGAGCTTCCCCACTCTCGATTAGCGCAAGATGCACTTCAGGGAGCTAATGTTCTTTAAATACTCTTCAGTATGTGCTTGTTATCTTAGACCATTGGTGGGCACTCCGACTGCAAAAAATGCATCGTCCTTATAAAGATTACAAAATCTCTCCTAAGCGGATAATGGTGTTCACCTTGAACTTTTCGGTCAGTACCTAAATACACTCAATATTAGACAAAATTAATTTACTTATCTCTCCCTTCTTACCTTCCGGAACATAAAGCTTCTAGCATTGTAGCAAATTCTGAATTTATCGCTGTGTGTTCACATGCTAAGGCCGCATTCTGGATTAAATAATACATAGCATGACAGTATATTATTTACTTCAGGAACCAAAATGTGTTTGATGCAATCAGACACAATATGCTACTGCACATCACACAGCAGCTGAAAATTCAGGAGAAAGCAGAGGAAAAAAAAAAACCCACTGATTTGTGAAGCAGGAAGAGAAGATATATTTAGATCATATTTCTTAGGCTAGATAGATATTCATCACAGAGCCATCCATTATCCAGCCCTCCTGCAAAAGAGAAGCTAGAGTACTGGTAATCAGTCAAAAAATATCATTAAAACATTATCAGCCAAAAACTGCTCCACAATAATAGTTCAGATAAATTACCTATAAACTAATTACCTAAACCTAAATATACTTACAATTTTCTATATTTATTCATACAATGAATATGGAATTATATGCTACAATTAGACATAATTAGATATAATTAGAGAATTATATTTATATTAATTCTATAATTATATAGAAATTATTATATATTATATATTATAGAAATTATATATATATTAATATTATATATTATAGAGATTATATGTTATGTTATGTTATATATAATTATAGAATTAAATGCACAATAAATAATCATCTCACATATAAACAAAGAGGCATGAGTTACTGGAATGGAGAGCTACCAAATCAGTTCAAGGTCCAAGATCAGGTATGATAAGAATGTTTAAGCAATTCTTGAAATGTTAAATTTTCCTCATCTTTGAGCCTATTAATTTACGATGTGCTAAAGTACTTGTGTGACAGAAATCCAGGCACAATATGAGGACTCAAACATATAAAGAAAATATTTACTCTGGTTTTAGTTTGCTCTAATTAGTAATCATGGTCCCTGTTCAAAATGTTTTCCAGTTTACCCATCTTTGGTTTCGAGTTATTGGTTTTTCTTTTTTTTGCTATAGTATATCTTTCATTTTCTCCCTGCATCACAATTACAATATTTTGATCTAGGCATTTAAAAGGAAGAGCGAACCCCCAAACCATTTTGTGCATTTCTTTAACCATTTCTGGAAATAAAACTGTAGTTCTTGTTTTATGTTTCAGCAAATTTGTTAAAATTAGACCCCAGTACAGATACAGTATTTCAATATTCCTCACAGGCTTCGAAAAGGGAGGCTATTCTTTTGTTTTCTCTAAAATCTCTTTATTCCATGATTGTAACTAACATTATTTCCTCATCTAACACAAAATCATATTTCGAGGTTATTTTGGATTATTTATGTATTCTGTTTTTAAACTTTTTCGGATAATGCATCTCCGTGATGTAGCCCATTCCTTCTGTTCCTACTGCTTTATACAGGCATTACGAGGATTAGTATTGCTGTATATTTAATTTTGCATTAAAATATATTTTTCTTTTAACATCCTCTGTTTTCCTATCAATATAAACATACCTATAGAACCACTGACTTCCTTGACTTGATAGTTTAAGTAGCCACCAATCATAATTTGCAAATCTTACAAAAGATTGATAAGTGATTTTTATACTTACTTTGGACTATTAAAGAAATGCTAACTCATGCCAGACCCATTATTCATCTCCTTAAGATTCTGCTAGAAAGCTCCTCATCAATAACTACTTTAAAGAATTGTCAACTAGCTAGTTCTTAATTCACCGGCTTTATAGATATGAATAATATTATTTTGCTATCACAGGGATGTAGGCAACTATTATATATATTAATTTACTATTTCATTATTGCATTAATGTACTATTTCAAATACTTAAACTAAGTTTAGATTACAAGACTGATTCTGCATATAGCACGTTTTGTATTTCTTACTTTCATTGGACCCTTATCACTTTGGGGTTGTCAGCTTGGGACAGGATTTCTTTTCTTTTTCTTTGTTTCTGAGGTTTTACCAGAAGCCCCAGGTCAACCATTTTTCAGGAGACAGGTTTTTCTATTTCTCCTTTGTGAATAAAGGCCCAACAGCTTTGTGGAATTACCTTAGGATATCTACTCCAGTAGAAACATTATATACATACACACGTATATATATGTATGCACACATATATGCATATCTATATACAGATATATTTTCAGTCTATTCATTGGGATAAGTTGGCTGGTTCACTCCTTATTAAAGACTATTTTTAAAGAGATCTTAATTTCTTAATTTCTGTCCTATCCCAAAGTCAGAAATAAACCAGGAATTCCATTCTTCTTTAAGAACTGTACTTCTTAAAAGCACAGTTCCATAGACCCCATAGTTATCTAGACCTACTGATTTAAAAAGTCAAATTCCTAGCAATCTTATCTACTATCTGCCATTAATAATGGACTAGAAAGTGTTTCAGCATCGTCAAACACCATTATCAGATACAGATATATAATTTCACAGCTCTCCAAACACAAACAAGATTTCTTATTAGTGAATATCTGTGCCTTTTTAATGTAATTAAAATATATAAAATTTAATATCATTATTCAAATATTCACTGTTACCATCCAGCTATGCCTCTAGCAGGATTTACTATGTTTTCCTCCACTATATTTCCCTCCTTCTTTCCTGTTTCAAAGATCTGCATTAAAAGTCAGGCATTCCTTCCTGGTTATCTCTGGCTTTTCTTGCAAGTTTGTTGCAGTTTCAAAATTCAAATTTATAGTATTTGTTATTTATTATCTCCTCTTTGGTTACACATTACCTTTTAATCTCTGTTTGTGCCTTCATTTCCCTCTTTCTGTTTTTCAGTGGACTGAACTACAGAGAGAAGAAATATGCAGATTTAATCGAGGTCACAGAAAAAAAAAAACAATGTCCATTCAAATGGGAAGAGCACACAGGTCTCTTGTTTGTAATTTAGCTCTTCAGGAGAACTTCATTTCTGTGTGAAGAAATTTGAAACCTCATAGTGACAGCTATTAAGAAGAATGAAGGAAGTAAAAATGAAATGTTCTTACCCTAGTTCTCATTCTGTGGACTGTGGAGTCCTCTCAGTCTTCATTTACATTTTCATATTTTCTCTGCTTTTCTAACGGAGGTTTTTACCTTTTATAAAGCACACTTCCTCAAAGAAATAATCACTTAATATTTACGACATTGAGTTCTCTGGAATATATCTACAAATAGAAGTCCCTCTTCATTATAGTGGGACAGTTTAAAAAGTTGCAGACCCTGTTCAGTGGCTTAATTTGATCAACGAATAACATGAATTTATATCCCTTTCCTGTTGCATTATGCTGGCCAGCACATTTATCTACATGCATTCAAGAGCTTGCACTTCTGAGTTTTCAACGACTTTAAGCTGGGTAATAATTTCTTTAATATAGTAGCACTCTTTCTCTCTCATGCAAAAACATACATTTTGAATTTCTGAATGAGCTAAAACAGTTTAAACATTCTGACAATGTAAACCACCCCAAAATCTTGCATAATGCCGACTATATAATTTTTTTTCTTACCATGGAATATTTCTGCTTATTTACTTTCTAAAACACTTTGCTTAGATAACAACGTAAATATAAAACTGCCTTTCTTCACAATTATGTGAAGCCACATTTTACTGGCATCAGTTTAATATTCTTTAGGATTGTTCTGCTCACTTCCTGCTGTGAAGATTAGTACTCTCCTATGAGAACAGGCTGGCCTGCACACTCAGTTATTTTTTCTTCCGAAAAAATTGTATCCCTTGCAACACACATGTACACCAACATACAAGAGCTCACCTCTTGTATTTTCTGCCATCTGTTTCTTGTTTAAGAAGCCATAAGGATAATTATCTTAGAGACAATTTCTATTTTCATTCTATTCAGTCTTCCAAGTTAATTTGAAGATCTGTATAATTACAATAAACTAAGTCCATATTTTAGTTCTAATAAAGTAGTCCTAAAGTTCTGTAATAGTATTTGATACTTCTGATTGATCTCTCTGTTATGATTTCCGTCGCATGAATGGAAAACATTTTGTAGTTTTCTTCTAAAATACAGATTTTTTCCACTTTTTTTTCCTTTTTTTAATATTAATTGCTTCTTTTGTATGGTTGAGAAATCTTCCTTAGTGTCTACTGTTTGCATTCCAAATGGAAATTAATGAAATATGTCCCCTATAATTTTGTCCTTTCCAAACAGCTGTCACTGTATGACTGATCAAATCTATCTCTCTCTCAAATAAAAATTAAAAATGTAATGTTTCTTGCTAGATAGGAGGTTTCCTACTTGTCTTTAGCAATATTTATCAAACCATCTACTTTTATAGGGCTTGCGAGCCGCTCCTCGGCCTCGCGAGCTGCCCCCTGGCCTCGCGAGCCCTACTTTTATAGGCCTTGATTATTATCAAAATAATATAATCCAGAATATAATATTATCTATCCTTTTGAAATTTCCAATTTGAAACATACTGTGTATGTATTTTTGTTGAAAATTTCTCATTTGAGATTTTCCTCTTTTTAACTTTTCCAAAACAGTTTAGAATTTTACTTTCAACCCCCAGGAAGTATACCCAGTTCTACAAAACAATAGTGTATATAGGTAGCTTTAGTCTACAAGCTATCATTAGGTCATCAACGTCTCTAAAGTATACTGGTTGATTTATTTTGGCTTCCTGAGGTTTGAATTACCCAACAGTAGCACAATAACCCATGACCAATTTCATTTAGCTGACTTCTTTCTAAATAAGCATAGCTAGAGTTTTGTGGGATTTAATTTTATGCATTCTACTTCAGCCCATAAAATCAAATAACCTATAACTGTCTCTGATTATTTAACCACATGAACTCTTTCTTTTTAATGAGGTTTATTAAGCCAAGTTATCTGCATATGGCATGATATTCTTGTTACTACGTGAAGGAAAGAGGCTCTTGTTCATGTTTTGATGTTCATGTTCTTGTTTCATGTTTTGATAGTTTTCATCCTATTATGCCTGAAACACTATTATGCCTGAGTCAGGACGTTGGTTAAAAATCCTATTTTCACTAGTTGATAACTGAGCTGCATAATATTTCTGTGGACAGAAACTTGACAAAAATACACCCATTCCAGAGTCCATTTTAGTACCAAATTTCAAATTAAACCCTAGGCTGCATTTTTATCAGTTTTTATCAGTTCTCATAAGTGAAATAGGATAAAAGACTACTTGTGAAAATTAAGGTGCTGTAAAAATAATAATAGATCCTTCTAAGTCAGCAATAAGTCTGTCTTCTGTTATGATGTCAACAGGCTAGGTAACCCCTACACATGACACTTCTCAATTTAGAAATGTCTAAGTATTACCTACCTGCTATGGTAACTTGAGAGAAAATGTTTGTTACTCCTAATGTTTGTTGAGATGTTTGTTGCTACATGGTAGTAAAAGAGTGAAATATGCTGTTAAATAGTTTACAGATAGGAAAAAATATATGTGTTTGCATATAAGCATACACAAAGTGTGAATTTGCAAAACATTTCAGCTTTTTATGGATTGAAATTCTATTTAAAGTGTTCTCCTATAACGTCTTGGCTTTGTAAAACTCACGTGACTCTAAACATCACATGAGTTGAAAATAAATTATATGACTTCAGAAATTTTGAACTTCTATTACATTTTTTGATCATTGGCGTCCCAAAATACAGCGCTATGCAAAGTGCATACTTTTACCTATTTGTTCTACACATCTGTAATACACCCAGTGCAGTACAAATATGAAAAGACAGAAATCCCACTTTTAAAGTTTAAAATATTAATAGACCCCCTAATACAGGTCTAACCGACAGTAAAAATTGAAACAAGATAATATGATTCAGTTATCAAGTTAAATCTGGCAATCCCAATAACCCTTTACATAGTAATATATTTCCTTATCCATAAGGCATGATAACTTTTAAGGAGGTAAGTCTGAAGTGATTTTAAATTAAAAAACCATTTCCTTCTCACCATCTCCATATCATTCCCTGCTTTGCATCTATTCATTATACCATCATGACAAGCACACTCCTCCCATTCTCTGTCTTGGCCAGATGTTATTTACTCTAGTCTCATATGGAAGTGATTTCTTATCTTTAATCATTATTGTATTATTTTCTGTACTTTTTCTTATTATACTACTAATGTGTGTGCTCAATTTTCATGACATGAGTACACTATAGATACATAAAGTAGCATAATTACATTTTCTTGTTCCTTATCTATTTCTTTGCTAATAACTCTAACATTTTTTTGCCCGTCCGACTTCAGTGAAAATTGAAATTTCTTTCCATGAAACAACCCACAACATCTTTTTTTGAGTGATTACAGTTTAGTGTGTTTATAGAGATGAAATTTTCCTACTTTTCACCAATATATCATATTTTCTAGTTGCAAATACTGAAATGACAGCTAAAGTTCATCACCATTCATTCAGTACTTAATGAGATCCTTTTGCAATTCTTTATTGTCATCTTTCTCTCTTTTTTTAACTACCTAGAATAATTGTATATCATTGTCAAATTTCATTTCACTGTTCATATCCCATCTCAAAATACTAAGGAAGATAAAAATACCCTGGCTTCCAGCAGAAATACTTCCAATAGTCATTGGTAACTTCACATTAACATTTATCACATACCTTTTATTCATTATCTTTCATTTTATAGTTAATCCATGAGTTGACCTTTGTTTTTGTAAATTTAGCTTATTTAGATTTAGAAAGATTTATATTTAAAAGAGATTTAGGGAGGCATTAGATTAAAAAGATTTTAGGATATGCTAATGGCTAATAACAAACAGGTCAGCTTTATCACATTCTTCAATAATGAGCTCAGAGTACTCTAATAAAATTTCAGAGATGTGACTTTTCTGCAAAAACAATGTTAATTCTATGTCCATTTTATCATATTTGTCTATATATATGTCTTGCTACTCTACTTCTCCTTTTAACTTCTCCCAAATTGTCCACTAGACAAATCTTTTTTTTTTTTTTTTTTTTTTTTATGGTGTATTGCTTTTTAATACACTCTATCCTAAAAAAAAAAAAAAACAAAAATGTCACAAATAGGTCAAAATCATATTAGTTTTGTGCATATAGCATCCAGTCCTGATAATTTGTTACTACTCATTTTATCAATTTGTGTTAGCCATTGACACTTATATTTGAAACACTTGTCACATTCAGTCCTACTAAAAAAAGCCATTGCAACTTTCCTGAAGCTGTAGTAATTATTTCCTGTTTTTCTCTTTTGGCCTTATTTTCTAAGAATGCTCCTTTTATGAACTGACCATTTGATGACCCTACTGACTCTGTAAAAGCCAAACTGATCTGTGGAAGGAGTTTTTTCTTTCTTTCTTTTTTTTTTTTTTTTTTTTTTTTTTTTTTTACTTTTCTCAATTTGTATAGGGAATAACTGCCTAAGGTTTTGACTTGGTTTTCTTTGTTGTTTAAGTTGCAAATCCTACCTATATACCTCTGCCTTCTCAGTCCACCTTTTCCCGACACTATTTTCTCATAGGGCAAACATTTACTCTGAAAATGCTGCAAGTATTGCACCGTTCTGAACAAATATTGTAACAAGTTCTAGAAAAAGGACTGAACTAAGGTCTATATTCCAGAACACTTTTTTTGAGAAAGGTCCTCTTTTACCTATCAGTTACTTACCAGACTCCCCCTTTTTTAATGAAATGTACTTCAAAATCAGTATGTTACCGCAAAACAGTTACACCTCTATCATAAGGTCCTAGTTTGCTCAAGTTTGCTCACTTACTAGAAAAAAATTCTGTACACCTACAGGGATACAAACATATCTTTACATGCGTAAGATGCATAGCAAAGACACAGTAAAATGTAGTAAGTTGGACAAATGTTTCCATGTAAAAAAGAGTGATTATTTCCTTGAATAACTTTGGTCATAGGGTTATGCAAATCTGTCTGCTTATAAGGAGCCCTGATTATCACTGGTTAATGAAGCTTTCCCCAAAATAAGATGTTCAACCTGCAAAACCAGTGACACAGGAGAAAGTAAATATTTGAAACAGAATTAAGAATAATATCACAAATACCAGAATTTCTTCAAATCCAACAGTGTGTCAAATGTTCCTGTTTAGAGGACTTTTCTTTCTTTAGAATTTCATTTCTCCTCAAAGATTATTTCTCATTTAGAAAGGTCAATTCACAATTCTAAAATCATTCCGAAACCCTCAGGATTTTTTTTCTCAAATTGGGGACAAGGAATCCTTGTAGTGTTTGTAATATAATTTATGTACTTAAAAATTCTGTAAAGATTTCAAGAAACTTGCAGATAGGCTACAAAATTTAAGGAATCCATATGGAAGCAAAGCCTGCACACTCCTTAAAGTCCTTGAACATCACTTGGTCTTCAACTCTGACTACTTTGTAACCTGATTAAGCTAGGCTGCTGTTTTGACACTTTGGGGTCAATAGCAAAATTAACTGGATGTGCTTCTGCTTTATTTCAGAATCAGGTACATAGAACTGATCACATTGCTACATACAATCACAAATGCCTAAGGTTGGAAGGGACCTCTAGAGGTCATGTAGTCCAACCCCCCTGCACACGCAGGGTCACAGGGCCGCATCCAAGCGGGTCTTGTGTAAGTATTACTTTTTTAACCTTAAATGGAAGTAAATCTCTTGTTTGTGATATGTCCATATGTGACCTGGAGGCAAGAAGTTCGTAAGAGAATAGTCAAATAATAAACTTGATGCGAATCTCAAAGGCACAAAGACTTAATTAACATGAATATAATAAACTAAAAAATTTCTAGACTAAGTCATTATGTCTTTGATGACACTTTGATGTGTCTGTCATGTCCTAAATTTACATTTTTCAATTATTTTCCAACTAAACAAACATCCCATTTCAAGAAGAATATGCTAAAGATCTTGGAAGAAGAGTTAACTATGGAAGAAATATATGATTCATAACATTAAAAAAAAGTCACAAGAAATGCAGATACAAGTTGCCTTTTATAATTTTAAGTCTTAATTCTGAAATAGCAATATATTTCTCACTCTGCTCTATCTTTAAGATGTGGTATAAGGCATAATACTTGTAAATTGTACAGCAGGTCATCCTGCTCATCACTTTTCTTTTTTTTTGCATATCTCCGTCAAATTTCTGGCCTCAGTATGCACTGAACTAAACATGCAATTTTAGTGAGCTGTACAGAAGTCATATGGGCTGTATGTTAAGTGCAATGCTGAGCCCAGGTATTTTGAAATGCAGGATGAGAATCTCTGTGTTGGCACATTTCTGGGGCAAAAGTTTTCAAAATTTTGGTACTGTTTCATTTCTATTCATAAATCTATACAGTTTGAAAAGTTAATTACCATAATAGAAAATCATTGTAGCTGTTCCTATCTCAGCCTTTGGACGACATCAGTTTTCAAGCTTTAAGATTTATCTTAAGATTTAAAATGTAAGACAGGTGTACCTGTCTAATCTTACACTGAGACACCTAAAAGGGAAGGGCTTTCACAAACATAATAGCTACTTAAAAAGGAGAACTGTCAAATCAGTATTGAAAGCTTTAGAAAATCTTTCTGATATACTATTTTAAGATTAAGGAGAAAGAATTAAGTGACCTGGGCAAATTCAGGCAATAATTTAGTGGCAGAGGTAGAAACAGAATTTTGATCTCTAATGACTTGTGTGACCACACTGAAAAACAGTTGTGCTACAACAGCTGAGTAAATTAATCCTATCAACTGAGCCCTGATAAGTAGATTGTTCTTTATCTTGCTTATGACATGCAAAGCAGACCAACTTTAAAGTCCTTAAAAACTACTCCTAATATGAACTCCACAATCCAATGTCTTTAATGCTTTGAATCGGATCAACTAAATCTGCACATGATCATTACAGCAGTAGCTTGCTAAATTCACGCACTTTCAGCATATGCTTACAAGCTAAGAAAATACTCAAAACTATCCAGAGACTTTTCTAGGTAAGTCTTCCAGACTGCCACCCATCTGCTACTACTGAAAATATGAACTTAGAAATTCATTTGATTAAATGGATATCTACTGCCACCATTCCATTTGAAGTTTTGGTGAAAACAACAGATACAGCTTTATAATTCTGTAACACTCCAGATGGTGATAACTCTCCAAGTATCCCCGGACTGTAGGTAGAAACATGTTGACAAAACACATCACTGAAATTTCAATACCACTTGATATTCTAAGTTAAATCAAGTATTATTTCCTGCTTTTATGATTTATTACTGCTATATACTTTTTGTTGGTTGGAAGACACACAGGATCGTCTTATATCTAGAAATGAGACTACTAGTACTTCTTTCTGATTTCATGGATATATCAACCCTATAAGCTATCTTGTGAAATCCAAGAGAGCATTTCTTTGGCCATGAATGATATAGCCTATAATTTCCTCTGCTATGAGCAATTGGACAATCTAGTTCACAATTCTACAGAAAGAGTTACTTAGGGAATAGAGGATAGGTCTTCACATCATGCCATGGCCTTGAACTTTGCTGTGTAATTGCCCATAGCAATTACACTGACCTCATGAGTTATTCCAGATTTGATGGATTCTGTTACAGTATGAATCCAGCACAGCACATAAGAATGGATTTAGTCCTATAGTGATTTCCTATTACAAATTTGGTAATAGGACCATGAAAAGCATCTGTCAATGACAAAGATACCATGTTCAGGCTTGGGCAGATCCTTCAGGATATTTTGGTTAAGCTTCAGCTTCCACTACCACTAATGTAGATCTATATTCTCAATTGGTCTGGGTTTATTTGAAGTGAGTAGCAGCAGTGTAGTTTGCACTGAAGTTAAGATCTGATAGATTCTTAAAATAATTTGAAAACAGCAGCATTTTGTTGACAAAGGTCACATATACTAAATACTTCTGGAAATAGTAGACTTTTCCATCAAACAGCCCTAGTTTTGACTAATTCACAGTTGCTTAAGTATCTTCACAGTTTTTTCATTTCATCAAATTGTCAAATTAAACCTAAACTTTTTAATACTTATTTCATTTTCCTCACATAATTAACTGTATTCCAAGTACTTGCAGATCATCCATTTTTCCCTCTTTTTCCATGAACACCGCATCAGCAAAAGGCACAAAAGTTTCCTGTATGAAACCATAGAAATATTTGTAACAGATAGTGCAAACATATGTATGTTATTCAGTGTACTCTTAAATATATATATTCACGTGTAGAAAATATGTGTTATCGATAGGCAATGTCAGTAACCTGCAAATGACAGACATCCTTCTGAGAGGCCAAAACATATGGGCACATGCAAAATGTACAGTCTACAATCCCATTGTTGGCAGGCCCAATAGCATGGGGTCCAACGTGCACAGTGTCAACGTACCTGCAGTGGCTACTCATCCAGGGCTTCCACACGCATACAGCTGGGGCTGCCAGACTTCCAAAAATGCCATAGCTCATTGCCAGAAGTAGTAGGGCAGTAGGTTACCATTCAAATTGGTTGTTTAATCACTAAAAGCCACAGCTTACTACTCACATCAGGGAAGCTGGCAGGTCTGAAAGAAGCACATATTTCAGTGTCGACAGTCCTCTGAAAGCCATTTGACTGTCAGTTTTGCTGCTAGTGGTTTATTAAGATTTGCATCTTGACAGAACTCACATGCTGCTCTCCTGGCTCATTAAAGGCTTTCAGATTTGCATGTATGTGGGTACCAGGCCTTGATGACAGAAACGTGTTTGTCAGAAAGATACATTTATAATGCAGGGGGCATTGACACCAGTCATTTTTCACTGGCCCTGATTTGTTGTTGCAGTTGAGGTCTTTCATAAAAAATAAATGAATAAAAATTGTTCCACTGCAACATGGAGTTTGAGTATTTCTCCGACTCTTGGCTGAGTTTTCAAGCTGGAAGATGAGAAACCTCTCCCAAATAGCCTGGGGATCAGAGCATTCAGCTGAAGAGATGAGAACTAAAAACGACATCCCCACTCTGTGTTTGAGCAGATGAGTTGCCATCAAGTGACTGATGCTTCCCCTTAGTTTTTCATAAATACACTGTCTCAAAAATCTTCATCTCATTCTGATGTCAGATGGGAAATTTTCAATCATAGAATGAACTGGGGAGATGATGAACAAAAACTGCTTTTGAAAAGGATCAAGTCCTTCTCTGAAATGCTTTCTCTAGCTTTTCAGCCTCAGACATGTTCCTTAATTTCTCTCCCTACTGTAAAAGTAGAGGTAATATAATTGCCTGCTTTACACTGCTGCCTGTGCTGTGCTTAGCAAACTTTGGGTTCTCTGGCAGTTATAGAGATTTAGAACAAGTTTCACAGCCCCTACGAAAGAAATGAAATGTGGTCATGGACACTGCAGTTCATTCAACGCAAAAATAATTTGAATTTTAAAACAGAACTTTGCATACAACTGAAAGTAGCATGATTTTAATAGACAACATCTGAAACAAGCCTCTCTAATGCCGCTAGGCCTTCTAAACTTTTACCCAAAATGCCTTTTAAAGTAGTTTTATTAAGAGACTGAGGTGTATGAAATCACTGTTCAGATTTTAAAAGCATCCTGATACAAAATTCAGCTAAATGAAACATTTAATGGGTCAAGAGTTACAGGGTAGTTAGAAAATACTTTTTTTTTTTTTTTTTTGTTGATTAAATCCATATCACGTTTAACTGTAAATATACTATCCACATACTGAAGTAAGTGGATTACTGCATATTGAGCTCTGCTCATCCAAAAGGTTTGACAGTCAAAGGATAAGGTGAAAGGTAATGATTCCTAACTAATGAAGGTTGCTGTTGTTTTAAAACAATGAAACCTTAAGAAATACAGTGGTATAGAAAATAAGGGAAATGGGTTTTCAGCTTCTACAAATCAATGTTCCCTTGATAAAATGCTTCTCTTAATTAAAGAGAAACAATATTAAATTTTATTTCAATTTTTTTAGAGAAACATGTTTGTAATTCTATGCATGTGACTAAGCCTGATAACTTAATTGGGTCTTTTTGTGTTCTTAAGCTTGTGTGCTTAAGTCTCATTATGATTAGGCTTTTGATGACTCTGTGGCAAAGTTATGTTTCATTTGTCTTGTACCAGATGAATTTTTGCGATTTTTAATGCTAAATATTGTATATCATATTGGATTTAAGAGAAGGATTATTAGAAAATTGATTTTGCTTGTTGCAGTCACTGCACAGACAGCCATAAAGCACCTTTTAGGGCTATTATCAACATGAACAGTGGGAGGCTGAATTTCTCATTTAAAACTGACTCATTCTGCTTATCAGAGAGGTTTTATATTAGAGCTATCTCTGCAGAAGTAGCCATTTAACTATTGATGCCTTTTTTTTTTTTTTTTTTGGTAAGAGAACCTAAAATAATCTCCATTTATTAATAAGTCTTTGCAAATGCCATATTTCATAGATTCCTATAATCAGAACCATTGATATTTTTTCACATAAACAAGGCTGTCTTGCTGATATTGACTACATGGCTATACCTCATTTATGCCATGAAAACAGTCCTAAGCAGTCCACACATATATAACATATTTGATGGTAGTGTCAAAACTATTAATAGTTTTCCAATTCTAGAACTGGAATGAAAGTCTGTCAGGTCCATTTAAAAAAATGAAATGAACCGTTCCCTACAATAATATACATGGGAAAGGTCAGTGGACAATATTGCGCAAAACCATTCTGTTGTGCCCAAGTCTCAGAGAAAATAACTGATATAAGACAAATGCTAAAAATTATAATGTTAGCAGAAACTGCATGATACAAAATCATTAGAGGATATTATTCACAGTATCAGAGACAATGATACTAACCCGGGCCCTCTGAAAGCAAAGGTACTGACAAGAGCAAAAAACAGTATAGGACCTAAGATATGTTTTCAAACTAGAAGCATATTTCACCATTTAGCACTTGCAAGCAATTATTAAAAAGATGAGTTTTTGTAGATTTGCAGTCTGAACTTTCTCTCGTTTAGTTTCATAGAGAAGTACCTCATCCACAAATTTTCATGAGAGGGGACTGTACACACATTTTCTTTGAAATAGAGCCAAGGAAGGCTGAATTTCTAATCGAAATGAAAGTATAGCCAATGATTGGTAACTTCATTACTGAAAGCAAAGCAAAGCATTAGAAG
Source organism: Crypturellus tataupa (assembly GCA_034781795.1). NCBI lineage: Eukaryota > Metazoa > Chordata > Aves > Tinamiformes > Tinamidae > Crypturellus > Crypturellus tataupa. Next base: position 409,259 of record JAWLRI010001095.1, read on the forward strand.
GCATAAAATTAATCATGTTCATATGTGTTCCATACACACTACAACCCACACTAATATCCTAAATCACCTTGTCCACGAGCTGCTTTTTGCTGACGATGCTGCCCTCGTTGCTTCTACAGAAGCCGCACTGCAGCACTTAATGTCCCGTTTTGCAGAGGCTGCTGAGCTTTTTGGGCTGGAAGTGAGTTTGAAGAAGACAGAAGTTCTCTACCAACCTGCACCTCAGGAAGTCTTCCATCATCCCCACATCACCATAGGCAA
>JAWLRI010001095.1:409619-420558 GCA_034781795.1 Crypturellus tataupa
TTTCAGAGCCAATAGGAGTACCACAGACATGGTATTTGTTCTCAGACAACTGCAAGAGAAGGGCAGGGAACAGAACAAAGGACTCTATATAACTTTTGTTGACCTCACCAAAACCTTTGACACTGTGAGCAGGAAAGGCCTGTGGCAGGTCTTGGAACAATTAGGATGTCCCCCCAAGTTCCTCAAAATGATAATCCTGTTACAGGAGGACCAGCGCGGCCAAGTCAGATATGGCGATGCGCTCTCTGAGCCCTTCCCAATAACCAATGGTGTGAAACAAGGTTGCGTTCTCGCACCAACTCTCTTCACAATCTCTTCAGCATGATGCTCCAAAGGGTCACGGCAGACCGCGATGAAGAAAACGGCATTTACATCCGATATCGTACCGATGGAAGCTTATTCAACCTAAGGCATCTGAAGGCCCACACTAAGACCCTAAATCACCTTGTCCTCAAGCTGCTTTTTGCTGACAATGCCGCCCTCATTGCTCATACAGAAGCAACAGTGCAGCGCTTGGCATCCTGCTTTGGTCTGGAAGTCAGTCTGAAGAAGACAGAAGTTCTCTACCAACTTGCACCTCAGGAAGTCTTCCATCATCCCCACATCACCATAGGCAAATTAGAGCTTAAGTCAGTCCAAAAGTTCAACTATCTAGGAAGCATCATTTCCCTGGACGATAAGATTGACAATGAGATAGACAACAGGTTAGCAAAAGCATACAGAGCTTTCCGAATACTTCATAAAAGAGTCTGGTACAATAAACACCTGAAGAGAAGTACGAAGATTAGTGTCTATGGAGCCATTGTACTCTTTCATATGGGTCTGAATCATGGGTCATCTACTGCCACCACCTCCAAATCCTTGAATGCTTCCATCAGCGCTGCCTCCGTGCAATCCTAAATATCCAATGGACTGATTATGTGACTAATGTGGCTGTCCTTGAGCAGGCAGGGCTCACCAGTATCGAGGCCGTGCTGCTGAGCACGCAGCTGCACTGGGCAGGGCGCTTCTCCGGGACGGAAGATAAGCGCCTCCCAAGGACTGTGCTCTGTGGTGAACTTGCCACCCGCTGCTAAAAGAGAGGAGCCCCAAAGAGGAGATACAAGGACTTCCTGAAACAATACCTCAGCCTTGGCCATATTGACTACTAGCCCACTCTGGCCTCAAATCAGGAGACATGGAGACGCACCATCCATAAGGCTGCTGCTTCCTTTGAGAACACACACAGAATCAGTCTTGAAGAGAAAATACAATGCAGAAAGCACCGTGCCTTGCCAATACTGCCTAAGGAGACCGTCTGCTGTGCCTTTTGCAACCGGGCTTGCCTTTCCCGCATCATTTTTTTTTGACATCAGTGCGCTTGCAGCAAACGTGGGTAAAGCCCTTCCCATATCCTCATTCGTGAAGCTTAGTCACGATGATGATGATGATGATATGTTCCATAAATAGGCTCAAGAAAACAGGGACTGTGTAAAATGAAAATGACATAAGGATATTTTCATGTATACACGCATGTGTATATGCTGTTGTGTGCTAGACTTTATAATACAGCACAACCATCTTCTATAGCTCTATCAGATATACATTATACCTATACTTGTATAGTAAATAAATTCTCATGTTGCATATTAAATGTTCCTCAAGACAATTTATTTTGCCACTGCACTATTTAACACAGAAGAATTAAATATAAAAAAACTTGTGTAGGAGGTGAAAGTCTTTTGCCATAGGAACCTTCCAAGGTATATATTCTTTCCATAGAACAAAGAATACAGTAAAGCTGATACAGAATGTATTCCTACAGCCTCAGCTTTTTTTATAATTATTCTTTCTATCATATGAAGAGATATTGGCTTAAATAATGTTTGGCAACCAATATCTTTCTCTTCCACTACTGTCCTATGATAACTGTTTATTGTTCGCTTTCTAATGGCTAGGTAGGAGACAGTAAAGATTTCCCCTCGTTTTGTCATTTGATTGCTGGTGACAGGGTTACTGCCTAGGAACAGAAGAATAAAATTTAGGATGTTATTCAAACTTAGTCCCAACCAAGGTCTTCCGCACATGAGAACTGTGCATTATACATAAAATCATATCAGAGTACTGTGGGTCTTCGACTCCATTTAGAACAAAAAGAACAAGGTTCCCTGCTGTAATGAATAATGACTGAAGCTGAAGGAGGAAATGCATACGCATACATTAGATTATCTACAAGTTTGGCGGTTAAGTTATTTATCTTGAAGATAAGAGACATGCTTGTCAACTTTCATTTTTTCCTTACTCATATGGCAAGGATTTAACTTGGTCTTCTTCAGTGAAAATCATGATTAATATTTGAAGAATTTTCTCACAAAAGATAATAAAATAAAAAATATAGCTTTTTAGGGCATGACACTTGACTTATACTTTTAAATTTCTTTGCCAGCAATGGACAATACCTAAAATAATAACAACCTCATTCCTTTAAAATCATGCTATAAAGCCATTTTTTTCATGCATTACTTATGGAAAAAGGTAATCCTAAGATTATATTCTCAATTGAGTAAAAGAACACACATTAAAGTTTCAAATTTAAAACAAATTCCCTTCTAGCACTGAGCTGGGGAAAGACTCTTCACACAGAAAGAACAATTCCACTTAGCACTCTGAAACCCTAGTTACACAGCTATAACCTTCGTCATCTCTAAATACAGAGGGGAACATTTTAACTTTAATGATACACTTTAATTTTTAACTTTAATGATACACTAGAATGGGTATCACAGCTGAAGTCATCTTTTCCAGCATACCTTATTAAAAGACTTTTTAGTAACGTATATGGAAATCTCTTAGAGCTGCAACATACTGCACTTGATTAAATGCACTGAATGGGCTGCAATACAAGTCCTACTGACTGAAACACTACTCAGTCATTTTGGTAAAGATCAAAATGGATCAATATTAATATTTTTCCAAGTCATTTTTGAATAAATTTTGGTCACATTGAGTTTTAGTTTTTAAAAACAGCACTTATACAGTTTACTGGTAGCCTTTCCACCTAATAATTGCCTTTTCTTTGATCTGGAATGCTTCCTATCTATGCACCAACTGGTGTTACGAGAGTCACACATTCCGCACAGGTTGTTACTGGAGATGGAAACTTCTGTGATCTGTAGAGTCATAAAAATCTCCTGTGGGAAGCAGAGGCCAGACCTGGAGAAGGAAGGTGTTTGCCTGCCCAGGCTGAGCGATAAGGAGCAGGGATGCAGCTGCTCAGCCCGGTTCACAGGCAGCCCCCTCCGAAAACCTGCTGATGGCGGCCGCTCGACCGGGCTCGCAGCCAGCTTAACCGCAGACGTCCTCCAGACCAGCCTTGGAGGTCAAACACCCGTAAATGAGGAAGAGGAGGAGGAAGGCAGGACCCTCGGATTGAGGGCTGGGACCCCCGACTGGCACGGGCGCCTGCGCACCCGAGGGGAGAGTTGTGCAACTGAAGGGGGAGTTTGTCCGCCCCCCACCTGCCCCTGGGTCCTACTGACCCTGTGTGCCAGGAGGCACCGGGCATGACAGAGGACAGTGAGGAGAGAGGGGGGAAGGAAGGAGAAACTCCCAACTGTGAGGCCTGCGCTGTCTCCACAGCAGCCGGTCAGCAACTCACTCTGATCTGCCAGCTTGAGAGGATGTTCAGGTCCCATATCCTGCCGGCAGGTATCACCTCGTGAGTAGCTATCCACACTTTGCTGCTTTTATGTGCTTTCACCTGAAGAAGTGCTTGAGGTAGTCACCTCGTTCTGTGTGATTACTGCCGAATCCTGAGCCCATCCGGAACAGCTGTCAGCCATGGCTACACAGCTGTGATGTGTGTGAAGAGTATTGCTATTCACCAGGTAACCCCAGATAACATATGCTAACCTTTTAATTAAAAAACACTGGCTAAGTAGACAGAGCAAATCAGTGTGACAATTATATACATTTGTGCACCAGTAAATTTGTTAAATGTTATGGTATTAATGTCAGCTTTTCCTCTGAGATTTGCTATTTCAAAATATAATTGTTTGAAGAAGTGTTTCCTAGTGACACCATGGCAGTCCATAACACTTCTGTTCGTGCTTTCTGGGGTATTAACAAAGCAGTATAAATTAGACCCATTTGTTAAAATACCATCCATGAAAAGGAGGAGAAATAAAGACTTGTTTTGGAGAATGAGAAGGAAAAGAAGAGGAAAAGGTATTTATTTGCCATTCACAGAAAATCCATAATTTAAATTTCTCAAAGAATATACATCATATATTCTCAGATATTGGTAAATGAGTTACCATTTTAGCATGTTAACCTCATGCTACTGATAAACTATTAGCATCAATGATCAGCTGGCATTGTAAAACCCAGATAAATGAGACTGGTAGTTTGAAACAACCAGCAATAATCACTAGTTATTTTTAAGGAGGAAGGAATAAATATTTTGAAAGATGCCAGTACAATCCACTGCAAGTACCCCTTCATCATCAGACCAATTTAAAATAGGATATAATATAGCTAGGTTTTGCTTTTTAATGATTTATTATTCTCCTCATTAGCAACTCTTTCAGCTTCTCTCAACACCATGCTACGGCAGAGGCTGACTCTTCCAGTGCTGATGTCCTGATCATCCCCCTAGGTCTTCCTCTTCCACTGAGTCCCAAAGCGCATGGGTAATACTAAGTGGTTTTAAATTTGCTTGTATAGGATTGCCAAAACTTACAGTGACTGGGATGAAACTGGTTCTGAATGTAGATCCTGCAATGTGCAGATGAAAGGCCAGCTTGGAAACTCTGAGTATCCAGTTTTCCAAACTGAAGTTTAGACTCTGAACAAAAGCTATAGTTGAGAGCTCATGGCCTAAAAGCCTACTGTGACAAAGGCCTACCTCTAAAACTTCACCTGTATTTCCTGGTGCTACATGCTATTACACTGAGAATGAGCACTCAATGGCTGCAAGAAGCATGAAGGAACAAGGAGGCAACCAGTGATGATTTTAACATTTTACTCTGGGACTTCTCGGAGTGCTTCTGTCCAAAATACAGCGCTGTCACCACACAACCTGCTGTCCTCCACGCACATCAGCACTCCCCTATACACGCTCCACCACATCACCCTTCTACCTCTATGACCGGGAGCCTCTGCCTTCGTTATTCCTGGATAATAGCCCCATTACTGTCAGGACATGCTGCCCACCTGAATTGCTGCTCAAGTCCTGCCTATGTGCCCCACTTCTCATTTTCCCAAAGGGAACGTGGAGCGTATCAGCCCAGAGCTAGACATTAGACTGATAGGAAGTTGGCTACTTCCAGAATGTTCAGGAGCTGCTTAGACCCAGCATACCTAAAACCTAGCATACTACAAGCAATGAAAGGAGGACTCCAGATGGTAGCAACATGAAGAGGAGCTGCCCTTTCTGAGAATGTGCAGTGAAGGGGCACTCTTAACAGGGAACAACAACAGAAAATATCAGCTTTGTGTAAAATTATAATAAAATATTTTCTTTTCAGCAAGTGGCTGAAGATTTTAGAACAAAGCATCTGATCAAATTCTAGAGTATCTACATTACAAAAGAAGGGGGAAAAAATTTGTGCAAAGGGTCAAGACTTTAGCAGGCATATTTCCAATGTTTTTCCAGAGCAACACTGCTTTACAGAGTTAAGAATATTCCTGACAGATTCGAGAGTTCTACAGGGCTGAAGAAACAAGAGGTTAGCAATTCTGAGATGAGCTCTTGTTTTGGGGAAAACTCAATTGAGAGAGCATATGAGGTTCCAAAAAACAGGTGCCTCTACACAGCGTTTCTTTTGTATGAACTGGGCTGCAATGCCCATAACGCCCAGATGTCTTTCCTCTCATTTTAAATCAGAATACTTTTATTTCCTAGTTAAGGATACACCAGAGGTGAAAGCTAGTGATCAGTAAGGTCACATCACAAGGAGAGAGGAGAAAGACTGAAACTGCTACAGAATATTGTGGACAGGTGAAATTCAGTTTAAACTATACAGAAGCAGGAAGTTATCCCCATTACTGTAAGATTTAAATGATACAGGTAAGAGCACCACAGACAGAGCTTTCAGGAAAATAATTTTTAAAATCACTTCTCTTTGAGTAATATCTCCCCCAGTGGCTTCCTTCCTATTTTGCTCAGAACTCAGAAGATAACCCAATGAATCATCCATGCCCAGAAATTATCCTGTAATTCTCTACAGACTTCTAGGAGCTGCTAATGGGATTTGCCAAGGGGACATTTATCCACATGGTTATCCACTTTGTAGCACGAAAAAGACTTCCGAAATACCTTTGACTCTCTTTACAGTTCAAGTGGGCTCAGGTCTGGCATTGCCAGGGAGATTTGGGATGGTACGGTTGCCTTTGCTACCAAAGCCAGTTTAAGGTTAGCACCACTGGAGCAAATGAAACTAATTTAATTGTAAAGGGACACAAGCTAATAGCAGAGAGATTAAACTGCTTTTAATAATATTTGTAGCTGGAGAGTGCACTGGTCAAAGCTAGAACATACCTAAGAGCGCTGTGCTGTCCCCTTGCAGGCTGCAAGCATTTGCACTAAAGATTTTCTCCTTGTGCTCAAGCTCTTCTGTCAGACCCATTCTGTCCAGGTATTGATGCACTGAAAACTTTGTCCTCCTTTAGTGTCCCAAACAGTTTCAACTCTTCTGCCACAGCTCATTTTTTCCACCCACACATTGCAGATTTCTAGACAATCCTCTTTATAAAGTAACCACTGAGCAGTTTTGTCATGCTTTTTCCCAGATTCTCTGCAAATTGCAGCCTCCTGGACTAGTTCAATATTTTGAATGCTCATGTCTGCCATATCCCAAACCGAGCGTCCCAAACACATTTACTAGCTCAGCCAGGACATTAATATGCACTTTGTGTCCCATCCCTTACAGCTGGCGTTTAAGCCTTGAGAATAATAGAAAGATGCCTGGGAGGATGTGAAAAGATCCCATTCTAAATAGAAAGAAAAAAAAAAAAAAACTATGATACTAGAGATACCAATACACCTTATGATTAAATTCTGAAAACAAAACTCTAGGATGTATTCGGGACCACAGCAGTAAATATAGCAAGATTTTTAAGCTAGTTTTAAGTTACATAACTATTAAATTATATGAGAGACAGTTGTGCTCGCCTACACATACACATAAATATACTCTTGAATAGTTGTCTTTCCCTGCCGTTTTAATCATCAGGCCCTTTTCTGCTAATGTGTATCTGTGAATTGTGTATAAGTTCTGATGAACAAATGAATACAAATTAATCTCCAGTGTACATCCAAGTAAATTATATTTCCATTTCCCAATGGATGAAAGTCAAAATAATTTCTAGTGGACTTTATTGAATATTCTTCATAAGAGTAACACTGCTGTCACTAACTTCTTAGTTAACAATATTGGAAATTGTCATTGTTACATCTGATTCCCTTACTGAACCTTCTTTTCAGCTTGTCCAAAATGAATATTGTCTCTTATTCAAGAATTTGGTAAAAGCCACTTACATACCTTTGGAACAATCAAACATACCTGATTCTTAGAAAAAAAAAGAAATTGAAAATGAACACCTTTCAGCACATGAACATCTCTTTCAGTATCTCACATTTTTTTCAGGAATAGATTTTACATATGTATAACCTTTTCTTTTCTGAGATGTTTCAGAAACATTCTAATCTTCCCATTGTTTCCCTTTAAATATTTGTAGTCTGATAGAGTTTCTGCTAAAGCGATTGCTACCATTTCTGTTACCTTCAAGAGAAATTGATCATGCCTTATATTGGGATTAACAGCAGAATGTATTTACAGCAGGGCTCGGCGAAATGCTGAGCACTTGCCTAATATCTTGTGAAGCATTTTTTTTTAAACATCCATTATTTCCATTCACATAGTCTGATATTCTGAAAAAAGAGGCAAACGGTTCTAGAAGATCAACATATACTTGCATTGTGGTTTCAGATAACTTTAAAGGGTACAAGAATGAATTTATATTTTTATAATTTATATATTAACATAACAGTTTACATAATAAATATGGTATTAGGGAATGATCCAAGAAAAAAAATCACAACTAATGCACATGCATGCTAAGCCACTAGCACTCACACACGGCTTAGTTTACATGAGTGAGAAGTCCAGGTTGGCCAGTTTCCCTTCTCAAGCCTCACAGGTTTCTAGTACACTTGTTCCTGATTGCTCAGGAAACTGGCCTTTCCTATAGTATCAGGTAGCCACGGTCAACTAGGCAACAACAGCCATGAAGGATACCCACAATGCAGATGCTTTTGAGTCTGAGTTGTGTAGCCGAACACTCATGACACTAGACTTCTGTTGAAGGGTTATGTAAACTGCTGTAATATATTTCGGCCTCTCAATGGAGACATGACTTTTACTCCATAACTACCTTATTTACGTTGCAAAGGGTAACCAAGAGCACCCAAAAATGGCTTCAGATATCAATAAAAAGCTAGACATAGCTGAAAGCTAGATTGGATCACAAATTATTACATTAATTTTAGCCTTTCACTCATTTGTCAAGATAAAAATTGGTGATCTCCTACAGTGTAACAAGAAAGAATAAAAATCATTTTATGCAAAGATGGAGTGTGCTACAAAGCAAAAGTTTTACATGGGTTTACTATATAGAGATTTTTCTCTATAAGGTGATAGTCGTCACCTTAATATCTTACTGTTTCACATGAATATGTAGATATATCCTCAAAAGACCTCTAAAGTATGGAAAAAATTAAGTCAGTGTTACAAGGTGACAAACTGTGGCTGAGGAAGCCACACAGGAAGTTTGTGAGAGAGTTAGAATTTCTGATGATACGGAAGAATGAGAATTTCAGGAGGAATATAATAAAAAAGCTTCAGTATGTTCCATATCCAACTAAATCTTTAATGCTGAACAAATCTAAAGCACATTCTGACCACAAAGAATCTCTCTCAGTGTGTTTTTCAACAGTAATCTTTAGCAGTAGAAGTTTTTCCAGATGGTATATTTTTCCCCACAATAATGAAAGAGCAAAATAATCAAACTTGTTTTGTCCTTTCAAAAACAAAGCAGCAAGGAAAGTCACTGTAGCTTTCAGACTGAAAGTAAGTTTTCCCCTTCTCTCACAGTTTTATTAAAATGATTCCATTTTCTTGTCAAACTAGATACCTACTTTTGAAAAAGCAGGCTGTATTTGTTTTAGGCTCTTTGCACAGAGACTAGCATGTTATAAGACACTTTATCATGTGGTCAAAGCTGACTACCTACTACAGTAATCTTGAGATGAATATGAAATATCATTCTTGTGAAGTCTTTTGGGACTAGTATTATACTATGAGTATAATAACTCTCTGAAAGAGACACATCCCCTGAGGTATGAAGATAGTTCCATTCAGTTCAAAGGACCTGTGTCAGCTTATGGAAAATAAAAAAATCAGCCCCCTTGATATGATATTATTTTCATGAATTTTCTACTGAACAGCCTTCTTAATGGTTTATTTGCATATGTTTTTTTCTTGTGATAAAAATAGCTTCAACCAGCAAATATTTCTTAATATTTTAAGGCCTTTATTTGATATAATCCATACATAATTTTAAGTCAAGAAGGTGTAGAATTTCTTCAGGAATCCATCTCTATTCCTGAAAATTTTCTATGCATCCTATCTCATACTATATCATATATCATTATACATGTACTTCAGGAGGTCTAGTTCATGGCATTACTTTTATTATTAGAAATCATAATCCTACATTACACTTAAGCAACCTAAGGGTCTAGAAAGTAGAACATAGGAAAATAAAATAAATCATTAATTATATATGAACTCCAAAAGTATGGTTCTGTGGTATGGTTCAAAATATTTCCACCTCTAGAGACTGACTGCTTTCAGAATAAGATCTTAGGTCTTAAATATTTTTTATAGTTTGTAGGCATAGATGCACCTGCAAATTCAAATGTGAAAGACAGCAAATCTTTGGACAAAGCTATATGATATTGCCAATTCTATATGAATCTATATTATTCCCTCACTTCTCCCTGCAAGTAAACATTTTGCACATCAGGAACTCAAACATTGAGCACTCCAGTCTGTGTTTCACTCTTGATTTCAATGAAGCAAAGTCAAACTAGGGAAAGTTATACAGATGGCTTATTTGAATTTCAGGGGGAAAAAAAAACAAACAATTTTCTAATGATCCCATTATTACATCATGTCTAACATTTGCTTTTTAACCAGAGCCATTTTTATATATAATTAATAATAAATGTGGATGGAAAGATAATTTTTATCCTTGATTTTTTTCTAGACAAATACTAGAATGGCATAAATACTTAGACACTCTTGGCTGGTAACTACTTAAGGCACTAGTTCTTCAATTTGTTTGTGCTTGGTTGTTATACTCCAGTATTGAAGGCATTTGAGCTAATGACTAGCAGGTACCTGCACACATAAAAAGGGCAAAAAAAGTTTGCAATATAGCTGCATTTTCAGTGAAACTCAAGAAGACTGTAAACAAACTTTGTGATGGACAGCCAAGGAATTTGGAAAACAAAGCAAAATTGTAGACCGTTTTTACTCTGATCGTTTTTTCATGATCAGAGGGTGAGCCCCGCAGGGCTCTTGCTTCGGGCGCCAAGTGCCTGGCGCGCACCAGGCACAACCCACTCCAGGGAACAGCGTCAGGTTGGAGGTTTGACCGGGGCAGTACCCCTGTCAAACCGTAACGCGGGGGTCCTAAGGCGAGCTCAGGGAGCGCGGAAATCTCCTGTGAAGCAGAAGGGCAAAAGCTTGCTTCATCTTGATTTTCAGTATGGATATAGACTGTGAAAGCAAGGAGAGGATGGGGTCTGCCTCTTCTCAGTGGTGGCCACTGATAGAACTAGAGGAAATGGCCACAAACTGAAGCACCAAAAGTTCCACAGGAACTTAAGGAA
>JAWLRI010001095.1:430606-506523 GCA_034781795.1 Crypturellus tataupa
TTAAATTAATTGGATCGAGAACTGTTCTCTGTGAACATTTTAAAGTTCATTTGTAATTACAGGACGCAAAAAAAAAAAAAAAAAAAAAAATTTGAACAATATGAATAAATTTATCCAGGTTATTTTCCAGTGCAAGTCAAGTGCTTTTGAATGTGTATATGCAAATGTTTGTGTTTGAGGTAACCGTGCATTGATACTAGAAAGAGATAGCAAAAAAAAAAAAAAAAGATTGTAAGGGCCTTTATTGTAGTGGATCCATAAAAAAGGTTTTAACCCTGTCAATACCATGCTGATAATCCATGGCTATGCAATCACCTGCACAGCTCTTGAATCTCACTGCAGAAATATGGATTACACAGCAAGCAGGAATGCCATCCCCACAACAGTTGCATGGCGCGTGTGTGGATGGCACTCCGATTTGGCTAGAATACTAGGTAGCCATCCAAAAAAACTGAAAAAAAAAAAAAGAAGTACTGATGGACTTTCAACAATGATCCTTACAGCGTGTGTTACAGCACAGCAGAGTCGGCAAATATCAACACGACGGAGGCAGTTCACCACATTGAGTAGGTCATGGCCAGACAGAAGGATTAAATGAGAAGCAAACACTAAGAGTGCTGCGAAGGCCAGGACACATGCATAGAAAGCTGCTAACAGACAGGACAAAAGTCTGGATGTGTTTACTGATGAGCAGCTCTGTTTTGTCAGCTGAGATAGCACCACATCCTCTTTTTCAGACATCTCAATCTCAAATGAACCCAACTGAGTCTTGAAGGTGGCACTTCTACTCTTTAATTCATGTGAGTAGGATGAGGCCTAAATTGTAAATGTTGTGAAGTAACTTCATGTAGCTTTAGCAGTAAAAATCATCATCCAAAACCTAAGAACACTTAGCCAAAGCTACAATTTCAGGAACAGCATAGGCTCACAGAAAGTCAGCTTGTATAAAGTCAGAGAGGGGCCTCCTTTGAATCTGGGCCTCCTCCAAATTCTATCATTTTTGCTTGTTCTTTTTAGTTTTCTTGCAATTATTAAAGATCTGATAGTTGTTGATAACATTTTAAGAAAGATTACTGATCTGTTACGTTTCTGCTGAGATCTAAAAAAAATTACATATGCAAGTATGCCAAAAAAAATTGTGAGCTAAAAAATGTTGAGGGTAGCTAGTGAGCAGTTTATCTCAGTATTTTTCACAATGAAACTACTACATAACCAAACCTGAATTTTCTTGGAATAAAATTTTCAATCAGACCCGAGGGACATTATCTTCCATAGCACTTTTTTTTCCTGAAAATATTATAATCAACTTGAACAGTTATTTAAAATTCTTGTTCATGTATCTTTGAAAAGATACATTTCAAATGAACATGTCTCTACCGTATTCCCTGTATATATATAGTCTCAAAACGCTATCTGTGGAAAAGTATTTTTTAAGTATAAACATTTACTCTGAAAACCACATTGACATTGGAGCAAATGAATATATAAGATGACAGTAAGTCTTCTACATAAACAGAAAATAACCAATAGTGTCTGGCATCAGTCATGGCTTTTTAACACAGAAAAGACTTTTTTTTTTTTTTTTTTTTTTTTTTTAGGGAAGGGAAAGACTCTTGAAGTCTAACAAAATCTGACAGATATTGTGTCCCAGTCTTTCCTACAATGTCAAAACTCACTTTTGCAATATTCATACTCCTAAGAAAGTGTCAATACCTAGGATATTAATTTATCCATTGAGAACTCTCTGTGCAGAGGACTCATTTGTAATATTTGGCAGTGAAAAAGCAGCTTTTGAATACATAGTGTCATATACCTGCAACAAATTCCTGCCTGTATGTGACAAACTAATGGTCTCTATGACAGCTTTCCACATTAACCTGATTCTGCCTTTCAAGATAAACCATTTTTCCTTGAAATCATTGCATTTCTCTTTGTTGTCTATTAAGAATTGCTAAAAAAAATCAATTATTCTCTAAGAAGTCATGCTGTGCTTTGATTGGAAAGGAAATAGTGAACGAGTTAATTGTTTTGAGGTAATAAAACCCAAATCTTGCTTGTGCTCTGTTGCATTAATGTAATCTAACTTTTTAAGCCATAATTCAGATAATTAATCAGTTGCTATTGGGCACGTTCATTACAATCACTGCTGTATCATTTATAATAAAAACAAATATGTTTCTAATAAATGACAGTATTTCAAAGCTTGGTTAGTGACAGATAGTTCCATTAGCAATAGCAAATAATTGGATAGTGATGAAGAGAAGTACAGTGAAGACTTTGGGTGAAATTACCACTCTGCATAGAGCAAACAGCACTTATGAGTCACTGAAGTGTGAATTCTCCATTGCACATTGTTTGTATTCTCAACAGACCTTCCAAACAGCTATTTTATACAACACTTTTAGCCCATCTACTTCAGTAAACTCTTATCTTCATAGCTGACCAACCACAACAACAAAAACACTGAAGCAGGAATACTACAGTATGTGTGAGAATATCCAAGTTTTCCTGAAAATAAAGATAGTTTTCCAATCACCTAACAAGTTTTGCCTCAGGCCCTGGTTTTACCACTTTATACTAAAATGACATATTTTTCTCATATTTTCACCAAATTCTAACACAGCAAAATCCAAATGAAGAAAAGCTTTTAGGAATATTTATATATGATATTTATTTAAAATAAAAATCCACATAAAACCAAAAATGAACATACAAAAAACCCAGAGAAGTGGGACTCCTTACCTCTGGACTGCATACATGCAAGAGCTCAAACAGAAACACCACAGCTTCCTGTGAACATCCTCCTTAGGAGCCTTAACGTGCTAAAGAGACATGAGGCATTTTGCAAGAGGTAATTTACTTGCCCATCTTGCAAAACATACATTTTCTAGTTACAATATTAAAACAACCTATGGCATGAAACACTAACAAAAAAACTTCCTTTTTTTTTTTTTCATGTAGTAGTCAGAAAATTAGTCAAGTGTGTGTGAGCATGTACATTCTCAAATGGAACCAGTAAGTGGGGAAAAAAAAAAAAAAGAAAGGAAAGATTTACCCTCTGTTTGCAGTGTCTGCCTCAATGGTAAACTAAAAATCATTATCCTCTGGGAACTCCCCTGATCTAATGAGCAATGCTGGAGCATGACCACAAATACATCCCCATTAATTTCTTATGTCCTCCAAAGAGGAGGAAAAGTCAATTACTGGAAAAAAGATTCCTTCTGTTTCTTTTCCTTGACCATTTCTCCCTTCTCTCTGCTCTGCTTAACTTCTTATTCTAGGTGCTCTTTTTCTTGCAGTAAATAACCTCTGTCAAATACACGCTTACAAAATACTCTTCTACAGTACATTTCAAATGTACTGTACTATCTGCACCCACTATCAGATGATCAACCCAGGTGAAGTATTGGCTTTTGGTATATAGTAATGCAGAAAAGAGTCTGAAGGTGGTTTCATTAAAATTTTTGCAAGATTATGTGAATAAATTGCAAGCAAGTCACTAAAATCTAAGAAAACCACAAAGCCCAACAAGTGTACTAAGCAGCAGAATTTAAATCTACCAATTTGAAAAAAAGAAAAAAAAATAAAAATAAAAAATAAAAAAGACTAACTCCTTCATGCTAAACAAATTCAAAGTTAATTAAGGAAAATATAAGTGGCCACACACCCAGGTTGGGCAGAAAGTCTGTTTTTGACTTGATGCTACATAAACACTCTACAGAATATTTTATATGTTTATGATAGTGATCTTGCATCCAAAACTACACACAAACACGCATGTTTTACACATGTAGATGAAATATTGGCTTCAATGAACTTGTGTGGATCAAATAAGGTTTAATTGACTGAGATGTGACGGATTTCAGTGGACTTCATCCAGGATGAATACCCATGAGGATTAGGTCTTGAATACAAATACCAGAATTTCTTCCTGGTGCTCTTAGCACAAAACAATCCAAACCCTACACCAAAAAATTTCTTTTCAGAAGCAAACTCAGTAAAGCAATAAACTTTACAATATCAAGCCTTATTTAAAATTCCACTTTTAAAGCTTTGCTTCTCAGCTTATTCATTGTAATTCTGTTAATATTCAGCATGTGCCTTAGAGCTCTTGAGCTTTAATCATTCATTACTGCGAATGATAAAATGTATGTCTCTTTAAATCAATTATAGGGAGGTCTCTGGAGGTATTTTTGCCACAAAAAGCAAATTCCTTTTTATGCAGTTTCAGGAATTATACTGGACTAATACATCTTCTGGATTCATTGTCTTAACTCAAAATGAGGGAGATCATATCCAAGATTTCATTTTGATCTTTCTAGTCTGCTTGCGTAGGTGGTAGCATATGATTACTGCAAGTTCTAGAAGCAAAAGGAAAGAAAACTTTCAGTGAATGAGTTCTACTAATATTGCTATTATTTTTGCTTTTTACCTATCTTTTTCATATATTCTCTGTATAATCTTCTATTTGTTCACTTTTCTGCATTTACATATCACTTCCACATCTCCCATAGTCTTACATAATGTTGGCTATTAACAGAACTTATAAAAACTTGGTTATATATTTACAATATATTTTCTTAAGGGCAATCTTTGTACTACTAACTACTTCTTGAGATATCTGGCTATTTTGTGGAGATCTTGCATCAAAGCACATACTAGATATGGACCAATTAAACCTTTGTAGTGCATGACAGCTATGGTTTACAATTTCAAACATGTTAACTTCAGGACTTACTTTAAAACTTCTCTGTGCCTCTAAAAGAGTCATTTCATTACACGCTGAGGGAACAAATGCAGGTTTGTAATCACATACAGAAATGTACATTCGCCTGTAAGCTCTTGCCACTTCTGTTAACCTTCTGATTTAATACCTCTCCTCTATATTTTTACCGTCAGCTAGATACACTAAAAAAATAAAAAGAGCATTATGGTGAACATATGTCTAAGGTGATATTTAGGGAACAGATGTATATTTATCATGAAAACAACAGAAAAGTGTCATGAAAACCATTTTCAAAAGGTTTACTTAGATTCTGCCCAACTACCTTGCTTTCTCAAATGTGTAGCTTATTCTGCATTTAAGGTTTTAACCAAATTCTAATCAGGGATACTAGATTCTGTCCACTGATTTGAATGGGCATTGGATCTAGTTCATGCAGGGATGCAATTAAGCATTTGAATAAAGATGTTCTCAGGTTTAGTGTTATTCAGGAAATCAAAATTTCCCCGAACCTAAGATGATAGCATATATTCAGAAATGTGTTAAGAAACTTGGCTTCATGTTCCTCATTTTTAACACAGTACTTTTATTATTTCACTTTTTTTACTAAGTAATATTTACAAATGCTCTACCGTGAAATTTATAGCAACTTAAAAAAATATTTTCTACTTATACAGGATTTTTTTTCTGCTTAAAAAGAGTTAACTTTTAGAGGAGAGAAAACATTATATTCTCTACAACACCAATTCAAGTCTCAAGCCACATTTCAATATAAAAAGCTACTATAATATCACATGGATTACATGCTAGAGCTCCAATAGGTCAAATCAAGTTTGATGTAGCAAATGCAAAGCAGCTTCATTTGGATGCATGCAGAGTAACCCAAAATACTTCATGGAGACAGAAATGTGTAATATCCTCTGGGCATCAGATAGGGCAGACACTTATCCTGTCACTCTTTCTCTGCCTGTTACACTTGCTTCAGTCTGCGTATTCAAGATTCAAAAGGAGAGCTACTGTCACGTCAGAAGAAAATAAATATTTCTTAGTCCATCCAACCCTATCGCCCCCAACCCATTATTGCACTTCAGGTCATATGCTGTACTATATCAAACTGCAGACTGTCACATGCATTTGCAGTATGTTGTGTCACATCATTAGCTAATGCCAACATTCAGACTGGAGACAGGGTTATATACATAGATATATACACAGAGATAACTACATCTCCTCTCTGTTCACCCAGCTGCTATTTGGTTACCTACAGATCACTTCCGGGATATATAAGTATAATACAAATGATCCATGCACCGGCTGAACTTCCTTTATACCTTGTCTGACACAGACAACTTGCACAAAATCCAGCTGCACAGAAATATTATTGCAGATGTACCTAACTTTGCAAATTTCATTTTAGTAATACAGACAAGCACAGGGATTTCAACTTTTTGGAGTCTCATTCTTTTTCACCTGTTGTCATGGATACTACATCTTCTCCTCTTTCCCTTTTCTCTGCTTCATCATACTTGACTTTTCTGTGTTGGTGTCCATGGTGACATCCTGCTATCAGTACACAACGCATGTCCCAACTTCCACATTTTTATAATGGGCTCAGGTGTAAGTTCCCCCTATGTGACTGACATTATTGCATCTTAATCTTCCTTTACCAAGAGAGAGAAAAAAAAATAGTTTCTGTGTACTTATGAAATATTTTCAGCTTTATTCACTTGAATAAACTCATGAGTTGCAACATCTTATTTTCAGGATGGCCTCTGGGGACAGCTGCCATACATTCAATCCATCACACAGGCAAACAAGGATGCAGAGCAATCAGGCAAGTGTTTACACATCAAAATATAATTGGCTAAACTTTCAGAAATGCTAAGCTTCAGAAGTAGACAGCATGAACAAGCAGTAAGCGTGAGCTGTGTTCTCTCCGAATCCTCCTTAAAAAAAGACACCCACACTGGAGTTTCAAAAATTCACATCCTCCTAAAGTTGCTTGCAAATGACTTACCAAAGCACTTGGAAAAAGAGTTTTTAAAGCACAAAATTTCTTTATTTTTATTACTTGACATTTATTAGACTGTCCTTTCAGAGAGTTGCACACTCAAGGGATAGACACTCTAGGACTGGCCTGAAGGACTTTATGTCAGGACTGTCTGACATGAAAGCACATATTCGGTCTCCAAGATAGGACTCAAAGGATCCATACAAGGTCCCTTTAGTCCTTTCTTGTTATAAGGACCACATAGTTCTGGCTTACAGGGAAAAAAAAATGCTATTAGTCAGAATACTCTGGAAAAATCCCTGACCCCAGGTATGTCAGCAGCAAAGCTTCTAAGAGCTTTAGTAAAGTCAGGATCCCAATGGCCTTTCAGATTTGCACAATTAGCAAAATGTAATCTGGACATAAAATCTTGTGAGCTCTCAGTATTACCAATACCCCAGTGAAACTCTGAAAAACAAGACAAAATTGAGTCACTGAGCTGGACTTAGCCTGGTGGCTGCTTTCAAATGCTCCCTGAGTATTTTGGCAGTAGGGATCTGTTGTAGTTAACACGTACAGAAATAATTCAGATGCATTTCAGTCTCATAAAGTAGCCCAGATAAAGGATATTTACAGCTGTATGAAATCATGATCTGTCAGGCACAAGTATAGGATTTTTTAAGTTTATGGCATTCATAAAAAGCTCCCTAGTGCAATGGATTGTAGTAATTCAGCTGTGACTACTGGGAAGAACAGACTCACAAGTTCCTCCCCACCATGCAATTCAGAAACATCTCACTAATTTCCTTCACTTGTTTTTCCATCTCCCCAGGAGACCACTCTTCTAACTTGCTTGCTCAGTACACCCAGATCTGAAAATTGGCTCCTAATTACCATGTGTTTCAATTCTCTTCTTAACTGGTAATCTGGGAAATCAAGCTATGGTCTCATATGTGCAATCAGATCAATAAACTACCACCTAGACTGCTGAGGCACACTGTCAGTGTTTGCTCTTACAAGAGGGCAGCCACATTCCTGTTTGCTCCTAAACTCTAATGGTTTTGTGCTGCTGAACTATTCAGCCTGCTTGGTCAAACCTACGTTGTACTGCAAAGACAAATACCAAAACACAAATATGGACTAACAACTATAGCTCACCGATCCCAGTATAACTCCCAGCAAATAGATGAAAAAGGGAATGTTTACATCAAAGGTAATTTTACAGGTTATCTGGTTCTGACTCTTAAAAAGGTGGGAAGAATGGAGAAGCAACACATGAATAATGGCTATTTTGTTAGTTGAAAGTCAAAAGGCATCACTGACTTTCCTAAAATAACAACAGGATAACTACGGCAAGCCTATGCAGAGAAAATTAATCTTTCACATGGTGCTTTCACAATTGCTGGTACAGGCCTACTGAATGCAGCAGAGTTGAGGGAACTCACTTAAAGAGCAGCTCTGACAACTTTCTCCGTGCGTGTCCTCAGTAAATATCTACCAGATAACACAGAACTGAAACTACTAAATATGTCTTTGCCATCATTATGGCCAGATTTCTACAGTTACAGTAGTTTTCATACATTCTTATAAAAGCTCTAAACTTGAGATATTCTTGCAGGCCAGAAAAATCAGTAAACAAAATGATTCATATCCTGAAATTTCTGTTTGATTTTGCAGGAAATGAACAGACAAGCAGAGAAAGAGACATCTACAAGACAACACAGAACCACCCAATTGTACATTGGTATTAGACTTGCAGCAGACAACACTTAAGCCTTTTGGAAATCAAGTACTATTCCTGGCCACCAGTATTTGCAAAAGATTGGACAATTATAAATCGAAAATGGAGGTTAATCCATTTTCTGTTTCACAGTTCGTAACTATCTTCATTTAAGGCACTGCCTGACATATCTCAATTCTATTATGGTGCTCTAAAATTAAAATCCTTTATTTGTGGCCTCTATATTCACTCTAATGCTAAAGCCTTAAACCTCTAATACTAAGGTCATTATCTGATCCTTCGAGTATATCCTCTCTGAAACCTTAAAACTCTTATCTAGGAATCTATCATAGGGTCACACATCTGTTTAAAGACATGATAGCTTTGAATGGGAAAAAAAAAACCACTTTTGCTGATAGCCCCTGTTCATCATCTCTGATGCTTATGCAACATTATCCAGCAACTTATTTCTGACAGTGGTACATTATGCTTATTTTTGGTTGAGTTTCTCTTCTGAGCAAAGACATTACCTTAACCACTAGAGAGAGTTAAAGCTGCAAGTAATTAAAGAATGAGGAAAAAAATGCCTCCAGGGTGTTACAACACTGCTATATGTCTGAATATGTGCTTTTCATTAGTTTAAATTCTGGGCATAAAAATCACACTCAAAAAAAAAAAAAAAAACCAGCAACTAGATCTGTTGATCTAAATTAAACTTCTTACACACAGCAAAATATTTTTTCTATACCCCTGCTCTATACCTGAACAGTCTATATAGTGCTCTCTCTATATATATAGTCTATACAGTGCTCTATACCTGATCATTCCAGAACATCCAAGATCTGTCTGGAAGGGGACTTTTCTTTGCTCTCTTTGTTAAAACGTGTCAGCGTGAAGAGAAAAACATCTGGAAGCAACTCACGCCCAGTAGGGCTCAAGCAGGAAGTGGAAAACAAATCTGTATTTATTTACTTACACATGACTAAGGAGACAAGGCTCTAGGCTCCATAGTATAGCATTTTTACAATTAAATCCCAGTAATATTAAAGTAATCAATTCAAAAAGAAATCAGCCAGACAGTAAAGTTTCTACCCCTTCATCATTAAGGAGTATGTGCAGGCATCCTTCCCCAAACTCACAGAAATAAACACTTCTTCTAGCATCGCAGACAATCATGAAGCAACCTGTTTTAGGCCTATGACAAAACAGTGGTTTTCAGGTCTTTTTTTTTTTTTTTTTCTCTCTCTCTCTCCAAAGGCAGAGATTATAAAAAACAAACTCTGTTGCATGGACCTTTGAGACGTAGGTACATTCTCCACGGCTGTGTCTGAAAATCATAGACCATGAACAGACTCTCCACAGAAACAGAGACTAATTCTGCATAGAGCCCAGCCTTCCTTTTCTCTTGCTTACCAAGATCACAAGCAGTTGAGCTTCCAGAGGTTTCAAGACTGTCTCTTCAGAAACAGCCGAGCATTTCCTTTGGAAGGCAGGGCTGGTTGGAGCACCGTGAGAGGCAGCACAGCATCTGCCCACCCATCTCCACTCACCTCCAGCTTGGCTCATCCTTTGCAGCACAGGAACCTGCTCTGGTTGTCCTCCCGTTCGGTGTCCCCTTCCAAGGCAACCTAAACCACCTTGTGTTGGCTAATAGCCACCAGCACTAATAGCCACAACTAAAAATCCCTGAGTAAGCATGCATGCTGTTATCTACTCTCAATATATAGGGCTCTAAGAGATATCAGGCAAGTGCGAGGGACAAGAATAAAGTATTTATGATGGATATTTGCACTACGCCTCTCCTAAGTTTGTGGCTGTTTTGTTTCTCATAAAATTATTTTCAGGGATTGAGAGCTTGAGTGAAACAAACCTATGTGGAAAACCCGTAGTGACCTGGCAAAGGCTGCTCTTCTTACTAAGAGACAATCAGTGCCATAAACGGCTCGAGGTAAATTTCTTGGTTTCTATTTATTCCCAAACTGAATCTCAAAAATCCCATCTCCTCTGTTCATAAAAACACTACAAGTTCCCGACCCAACAACAATAAAAAAAGATTTAATTCTCCCTCAGCTTTTCTTCATGCAGACTTTTCCATGGCTGTCTTCTCTTCAGATAGAAGAGGATCTTTGAAGTCACTAGCAAGGAAGCGTCTCAGCAATAGGCTACATCTTCCTAACAGAACAGATCTAGAAAACTTCTGGATCACACCTTGACACCTTCCCCTGAGATGAAATAAAACTGAGATCGGAAGGTTCCAATCAGCTTCTTCAAAGATCCAGGGCAAGAAAGCTAGTTTCAGCTAAACATTGCTAAACAAATTCCTATTTTGTTATGTTTGTTATTCATAAAAATATTTCCCTTATAGAAATATTACACAATTATGATGCTTCTTGAGATCTGTGTCTCCAAATCTTTTTTTTTTCTGCCATCAACTTAGCTCCCATGCACACACTCCCCATGATCAACTAACCACTAGCTTCTTGAGAGGACTGACAAAGGAGTATCATGGGAGACTATCTAACCTGAGACCATATGAGACTACAGAACAGAAACATGATTTTGAGTTACAGCCTCAGAAAGCACCGATGTGGCTTCTCAAGATGAAATGTTGTGGGTTTATATATTTCACAGGCATTTGTCTGGGACAGCAGGGAGGAACTCTGACAGTCATATTTGAGGGATACATAAGGCAAAACACTGAAGTAGAACAGCTTAAGCAGAACTGGAAGAGGTACATTTCTTTCCCCCACCCCTCTCGCCTCCATTCGACCCCCACAAAGAACAAACAAACAAGACACAACCTTTTTTAAAGCTTTATTCTCAGCCTTTCTTTTTCATCTCCATTAATACCATCCCTGTCTTTTCTCCTCCCTCCTTTTAGAAGACAGTAACCAAAACTAACCTTCCAATCCACTCTGGCCAGTTCAACACCATGATGCATCAATAACGTTTTATTGATGTAAAATATATTTGGGAACATTTCCACTCTACACGTTTTTGCTTCATAAAGAGAAGCAACTGGTATTTAACACAAAACTTGTTCAACTTTGGCTTGCAAAGCTAAATGAAGGACTCTGAGACAAAAAGTACTGCAGTGAACTCAGGAAGACATAATGCAGCATAAAACAAATGGAAAAAATCCTAAAATCCTAAGCATTTAGCACAGATTAGGCTTCTTAAAATAAATGTGTGCTATATGCACTGTAACAGGTAAGTGGAAGCAACATATTTTGAAGTGGTCTGTCATGTATCTTCTAAAGCTTTAAAACTTTCCTCCCCATCTTGTTGAAGTCTTGTCCTAAGTGGAAGATAATTATATTCAAGTAGAAGCCAATTTGTAGGTCTAATGTAGAATTGCTTTTAGAAAATCTTTTCAGAGCACTCAGTGTACAGCAACATTGTCATAAATCAAACAGCTTTTAGACTCACATCTGCACTTCCTCTATATTTAAATCCCGATTGATAATGTAAGAACTAGTGCTAATTAGTCCTTGCTTTGGGGGCTGCATATGCCACTGCTGTAGCTTTTAGCAGCTCCAAATGAGGCCAGAGGGTACGACAGCATGAGGAAATTCAGACTGACTGTCTTCTTACCCAACTGCACTCTTGGCCACAGCAGTGCAAAGCAGATTTTCAGAAAGGCCATCATCTGCAGCCTTCTTTTGGGCTGAGGAATTTAATTGCAATACTTCCACATCAAAGAACATATATGCTGGACGGAAGGTCACTTTAGGCTATACCTGTCTTCATTACATCTTTCTTTATATATGAAAAATAAGCCTTAGTTTTGGGAAACAAAAGATATAATGAAAAAAAATATAGGAAGTTTGGAATGGTAAATCCAGATAAGGTATAGGACTAACACAGAGCTCAGAACTAGCTAGAATTCAGCTAGCTGAATATTTGAGGGAAAGGCCAATACTGGATTGTGTCAATGGGAAACAGGAACACCACATAAGACGACAGAGTCTCAACTTACTGAGAAAAACAGGAAAATCTACAAATGCAGATTTGGAATCGACAGGAATAAAACAGGAAGTGAGCATGTGTATTCCTTTCTGCTCCCTCCATTACCATGCTATCTCTATTTATCAAGACTGGAAGCTGCCCCCTTCACTACAGATTTTCCTCTCCTTCTTCACACTATGTTAAAACTTAATTCAGAAAGTAGATACTCTAAAAGACAAAAATCATAATTCAGCAAGGTTATGCACAGGGATTACTTCAAGAATTTTGAAATGTTAAAATTTGATTCTATGGAAACAAGCTCCTCCCAAACTTCTAAATCATGTACCCAAGGAAATCAAAGTAGTGTTTGGACCAACTGAAATATATTGTTTCAGCAAAACCAAACTATTTCATTTTGCCTTCAAGTTTTTTTTATGCAATACAAAATATGAATAAGACAAAAAGTTGTTCAGCAAAGAAAAACTGAAAATTTTCACAGTAAAAATGCTGTAAAGAATTGTCTTGATTTTGCCAGATGTTTTCTCCTTTGAAATATCATTTCACAGTGTTTGACAATTTCGACAGAGCTGTATTTTGTGCTTTTGATAGACTCTTTGATAGCCACTTTTTCACAGGCTTGGTAATTCATAAAGAACCTTTGGACAGACTGGAAGTAGTTTATTATGTCACCCTAGGTTCTTATAAAAAAATTCATTCAACTGAATTTTCAGCTAAAATATCTTAGCTATCCAAAAGAAAACAAAAATGTGTATTTTTGCTTTTCTTACCATTTCAGCAAATGCCTTTGTCTACTTTCTCATCACATGAAAAACTACCTGGAAACAAGAGAGAGAGTTAATAAAGATGATGTTTTCTGAAGCCGTATCTTGCAATTGATTTCTAATCCTCGATAACATCCCAGTCCCATGTGGTATTCCCAGAAAGGTGACTTCCTCTTCATTGGGTCTGCATAGCCTATAGCTCTCCAAAGCTCATCTATGTCACATATGAACCAGATTTTTTTTTTTTTTAGCAGAAATTATAGGAAAGGGGATAGGTTCAGAAATGTAGTTCATGAATTTCTGTTGAACTCTAGGCTTTGGGAAAAAGCAAACTTTGAAAAAAAAGTTTTCCATTTAGTGTATTATTATATTATTTTAGTATAAAGATCTAGAAATTACACTGAAATGAATTTTAAAGTATATTCTTTTTTCCTAAATATGATAAACACATTTTTTCTGTATTCATGTTTTTAGTTATACCAAGGAAGTGAATGACATTTAGGTCTCTCCCTTTCTTTCTACATTCCTATAATAATTCATATAAATTATTCATTTTGATTAGTAGTTTTCCACACACGTGTATTCATTTTAATTATTTGAATTTTCATAGTAAAAATTTGCTCACTGGTTTAGAAAAAAAAGCACTCATTCACCATAAAAGAACTTTTCTGGAGAATCAAAAGTCAATACTCTGAAGCAGAGAGGAATTCAAAGAGAACTCCAAAGCTAGCATTTTCAAAACAGCTGGGTCATCTGTCGAGTTATAGATTTCATTCTCACCATCCTTACTCAGAAACTGATTATTTTTCAGTGCCCATTCTATTTTTTTAGTCATAAATGTGTATTTTTTACATTCCATAATTACTTGAAATCTCACAAAAGAAAGATAGATATCCCATTTCGCTCTCCATACAGACTCTCTGATTGCAATGCCTATTATCACTCTGCCAGGTTGAAATAAATTATATAAGAGAGGCCTTCCTATTTAGCTACTTCCTAAGCAGGAAAAAACCCTACTTTTGCCTTTTAAAATAAATCTTATTTTTTTTAAAGCTTTATTTATGTGCAAAGGATAGCAATTCTGCTACACCTATCTGCCTTACATCAACTGAAAAACAACATATTCAGCCTTCCTGAGACAAGAACATAAAACTGGCAAGTAAGAACAGTTCAGCCAAAATCCTGCAGTCCCCATCAAGGTTTCCCTGCCTTCACAGGGAGTCTTCTGTCCTCTGCTTTTGCCAACTCAGCTTCATTAAAACTATCATGGACAGAAAACTAGGCTGCTAAGAATTTAATTGCCTTCAGGTTTTTGGAACTGTTATTTCCAAAATATAACAAACATGATCATCCATATGCAAAATCCTAGCAGACTGATTAGCTGAACCTGGCAGAGCAGAGCTGGGGAAAGATCTTATTTCTGTTTCTGTTGCCACAACCTATTGTCACCCACAGCAGGGAGCCTCCAGGAGGAGCAGAAGCCAGTAAAACACCATCAGCTTTCGGAAGGGGTTTGCAAGCCTTACGCACCTATTTTTCCTCATGGAAAATAGTAATATTGGTTTGAGCATACTTATCTCTACCTATCATTCTGAAAAACTGTAGAAATCCCACAGTATATGTAAAGCACAATAATTTTTAAAGGCTTAGAATTTATGGTTTCTTAACCCCATGGGATAACAGTGCTGTGCTTTGGTTCCCCCTTTTTAAATACTTTTTTTTTTCTTCCTTCCACCCTCCTTCACTTAGTTCTATTATCTGACTAAAGCGTTCTTCGAACTGAACGATCTATCAGCACAGTCTGTCTAATGAAGAAGCCTGTACAACAGGTCCATCCCAGAACACTCCTCTTCCTTTTATGCTCATCTGCTCTTGGTGCTGACCATAATAATGCTGTTGGTAGTCATAAAGAGTAATCAAAGTATTTTCCGTCAACTGTTATTTATCTAATGACAAACTAAGTTGAACATAAAAGCAGTTTGAAAACCACAGACTTTATTATGCTGATGTCTGTTATTTACTTTGGTTTCTATTCTTTTTCCCAGGGGCAGCTGAGCCACTCAAGGAAATACAATGCAAAAACAACACAAGGAACTCACCTGCTAGCAATACTTCATTAGTATTTATTCATTGATTTTCTTAGCTTTAAAGAACATTGAGCAAAAAAATCTAACAGAGCTTTCCTTTTTCTCTTTTTCTTTTTTTTTTTCTTAAGTTCAGTTTATTCTAACTTGTATATTTTTACTGAATTTCATCATTAATTTCAGTTTCTGTTTGCTAGCAAACAGCCTTTCATTTGATGGGGTTTGTTTTAGCTGTGATCTTGAATATGTAAACCAAGGATAAAAAATGATGCTGTGAGGAACTTTTCTGAAATATGTGGTAAGAGCAAAATTAGCTGAAGAAGCAAGAATATAAAAAAAAATCAATTACAGGCAGCACTGAAATATTTGAAAATTAAAACAAAACATTTTAGCATAAGAATGTAGTAATCCTCTATTTCTTGATGACTTGCAGGGCTGCTTGTAAGGTGACAGGCATAACAGGGAAATAACTAAATACTATTAAGCTTATTAAATGTTTTAAATGTGCAAATTAAATAGTAGTATATATATACACTTCAGTTAAATTATGGGTAAAAAATAAAAACATTTAACTGATTTCTTAAAACAACTGAAAGTCACTAGGATTTAGGAGTAAAGTGTACTAAATTTTTTCCACAGGTTTCTCATTGAAAAAGGATATTTGAAGGAATTACTTCTAATTATTCTTAGCTTAATTTTTCCAACTGCCTTGTCAAAGAAAGTTTCAGAACATAAAAGGTTCTACTGAAAATGAATCTTACTTTTGTATCACGGTTTAATAACCTTTAATCCTTACATAATTAATTTCCGATATTTCCTACATTAAAAGGCTTCCTTACAAAAAACTCATATTCAATCTCAAGGTTTTTAACATGGAAAGTTTTGCATATTCTAATCCTCTTTTTTTTTCCCCCCCACAACTAAGACAATTTGTTTTCACTGAACTTGAATTTGTGAAAAACTTAGCCTGCATTTTTTCAGGAAATAGATATTAACCCAAAAACTGACTTAATTCCAGCAAAAACTAAGCGCCCCACAGCTTTTGAGAATGTCACTCAAGTTGTTTCCGAAATCTTTGTTCAGATACTATGCTTTAACATACTAGAACTCAAGAAGCAGTTGCAAATACCGAGATGCAGTGCACAGACACACTATTACTTTAGAAGCAACCAAAGCCATTTCAAGCGCAAGCCATTTCAAGCAGCTTGATAACACAAGTGGCTCCATTATGCTCTCCCACCACACTTGAACAATTAGGCCTGAACAGCTGAAGAAATTAGGCTGACCTGCCATGGAAGTAGTAAGTCATGTGCCAAAAAAATAGATGAACTGTTCAATTTAAATCTTCTCAAAACAGATTTCAGATCTAGTCTCATCCAAGCATTTTGTCAAAGTCAGTCCTGGCAAAGTACACACATTTTGCAAGTCATGAAGTTTATGAATGGTTAATCTATTTTACTAACAAGTTGAATGAATCCTTTTAAGGTCAACTGCAGGGAGATTTTCTTTTCCCCATGAAGAAACAACTACTTTCTAGCACTTAGGATGCTGACCACATCTTCTGTTGTCTTCTCACCAAGTCATTGTGCTTTCGGTGGGCTTCTTTCTTTTGTATCACCTTATAGATTAAGATAATTCAAGACACATTTCGCTATTCTTTGGTCCCCTCTATCCTATCGTCTCCGGTATTTGCAGATTAATTGTCTCTAGCCATGCTGGGTTTCTTAGAATAGGTTAATTACACAGCTGCACAACCTCTTGTGAGTTATTTTCTGTGTTGTCTTGAATAGAAAGGGGATCTGCCTGGCAGGTGTTTACTGCCATCACGATAGAAAAGAGTCCTACTATTCTTTAAGACGTCGACTGACCCAGAAGTTACAATGGAGTCTTCCCTCTCTTCTTACTGTCCTCTTCCTCCATTCTTACCACCCCTTTCATATATTTTCTTTTACATTTAGGTGGAGCTTGAGTGACTCTAGTCATGCTTACTTTTGTTACTCCTTGATTTAAAAAAGTCTCCCGAGTTAACCGAAAATCTAGAGAGCATGCTCCATGGGATGGGGTTGTGTATTGGTATTATAATGAGATGAGGAGGAGGAGAGGTTTGAGCAAAGCCTATAGGATGGGACTGATCCATTGCTGACCCGGCACCAGACATCGCACTATGTGGCCCATCAGCTGGGTGGCACCATCAGGCTGCCACCTCTGCAGGGAGCACAACAGAGTTTGGTCATGGTGCCTTCACTCCACTCCATTCACTCGTGTCTGCACGGCACCGTCAGATTATCCCCTCTGTAGGGAAGCCAGCAAAGTTCGGCCGTGGTATCTCCGTTCTGCTTCACTCTTCGTTTGCTCTTATCAGTGTGTGCTGGGAGGGCAGACTGTGTGGCCAAGGGAATCGTGGAGAGGTAGATTCCACACATACCAGCCAACCTGGATGTGTGTCACCCCAGACAAGCTTGTGTAATGCCAAAACTTCTGTTAGGCCCTAGGTTTTCTCTAAGTTTAAAGGCATCATCCAAACACCAAATTAATATGCTTTTCAGTTTAACTTAAATCAATAAATCTTTCCTTTTCCTCCTCCTGAATATAATTCCAGTTTAAAACAGTTTGTCTTTTCTGTTTTTCACTAGTGCTTTTGAAGAGAGTGGCAGAATTTTGTTTTTATCTTCCACTAGCTGTTTTTTGAATGCAGCCACACACTTGAAATTTGAGCAGAGTTTATGAGCCTGCTTGGCCTGCAGCTCCATTTTTTGTATTTGTAGCTTTCATTTCCATAACAATGCCTTCTTGTTTTAATTATTTTTAGTATTCAGTCACAACTACTTGTTTGTTCTTTGAGCTCACAGAAATATATTGAACTACACGTTCCTCTGAAATGTATGGTGAGTAAAATGTCAGTAACTAATAAACAATCTGAAAAGAAGTAACAAAAATGTCATAAGGTCCCACTGGAAGTCTAGATTTCCACAAAACAGAAATAGATGCAACAAGCTATTACAACTCATGTTAAAAAATTGCACGGAAGTTCAGCAGCCTATACCCCAAATGAAATATTTACACTTTTAATTTCTTACAAGACTATATCTAGATACTATTAAAATTAATTCTTATCTTCTAGAAAAAATACACTTACAATGCACTTCGATAGTGCATCAACAAGTATTGCTTAGTTCAAGGATCTCCATTTTCTAGAGAACTAGAATTACATTTTTTCCATATGTAAAATGAAGATCCATTTTATATTTTGTCCAAGGTTACATCATTCCAGAATACTAATTCTATTTAATGGCTATTCATTTTCAGTGATTCCCAAAATAAATTTATTAAGTCACAGAATTAAATATGGATGGCTTAAATGCTTATGAAGTGCTAGTGTCAAAAAGGTACTTAGGTATAGTCGCACCCAAATGTAAATCACTACTTCATACCCCAAAGATATTTGCTGTCCCTTCAGAGTCTAAGTTATACACATGCAACTTTTGTTTTCAGTGGCTACTATCCCATTGACTGCGCTTGAATGTAACATACCGATTAAAACCTAAATGCATGTGCAGATGTTTTATCTGTGAAGTATAGAAAAATACTGTTTCAAAAAATGACTTGACTTGGGATAATCACATACATGGTTACATCTAGCAGCCAATTAGAAAAAAATGAGGAAAATAGCAATGGAATTGGGCTGAATGCTGTTGAACAAAGTTGTTACTCAGTGATTTTATGATTTATTAAATAACCCTCAGCCATTTGTTGGAAATGCTTCCTTTAATTACCATGCTTGAAGTTACTAACCAACTCTCATGAAGTACAGCCACTATCCTCCAAAAACAGTATTTTCTTGCACTCAGATCACAATCTACATCCTGTCATTTCTGTTTGAATTATATTATAATTTTCTCCTGTTCTTTTTCTTTAGCATAGAAAAAATATTTGTACCCTACCACGGTACAAGCTCTGAATATGATTCCAAAACATAATTTTATGTAAGCTAGAGAGGGGAAACAAATAGTGTTTTCAGTGAAATCACCACATGCACTCATCAACCACTGGAGCGGTAATTAGACTTCTGTTTCCCACCGCTTCTCTAAATAAACAATATTTACTGCCTGTCCTTGCCTCAAGCATCTGATTAGAATTCAATTTTTCCTTTATCAGCTTTTCCACACAACATAAAGTTTATGCATAGGAACTATCAGTCCTTTAAATTGAAACACATTGTCCTATAATCACACATTTTAAATAATTTCCTAATCATTCTTGAAAGGCACTGTTTGTATTGGCTGCCTCCAATACATCTTAAATAAGTGATTAAGTGCAGCTAAGATACAGCTTGAAAGGCTTTTATATGTGTTTACTTGACCTAAAGAAATTTCTTCTAGACATTAATCTATTAATAGCAGAGCACAATATTTCAGATGTAACTAGAGCTGCATAATAAAGAAAAAGAACTCCATGCCTAGAAGAGGAAAAAAATGGACACGTGTTCCCTTTTTAGTCTGTTTTGAATCCATACATCCGTAAGAGCCACGGCAGTATATGCGCTAGCATCATGTTCTGGCACAAGGGGGTGGAACTTGCACCTCATGGCTGCCCTCTGCAAATGACTCGCCCCGCAGGCCATCACAGTATCTCCTGTTCCCCTAGTGCATGGTCTAGGCTGTAACATTCAAGATCAAGTTATCAAATAGGATTAAACCTTTTTTTTTTTTTTTTTTTTTTTCCTCTCCAGGCTAATCACTTGTTTAATTCCTAGTCCATCTTTTTTAATTGTTTTCAGAAACAGAGGTTTTGATTGCATTAATCCTCAGATTGTTTCCTGAATTAGTTAAGTAGTTAAGACAGATTTCAAAGTGCATAAATAACAACTGAATTGTTGTTACCGATGTGACTTAATTTATATTTTTCAGCGGGAAAAAAAAAAAAACCCTCCCCCTGTCATGAAACTTCCCCCTATGCCTGGTTTATTTTTAAGATTGTCCCCCCAAGTTTACCAAGGACACTTATATTTTCATTATTCTAAATAATTTTGCGACTATATGCATTCCCATTCACTTCCTCAAGGTATTAAAGATCTACCTGCATCTACACCACATAGCACTTGTTCTCCAAAGAGATTTTTTTTTTTTTTTAATTGGCATGCACCCAAATATGGAAGTTTCCAGCCAGCTGTAGCCTGGCTCTTCATCTCTGCCCTCCCCAGGACCAGGGGAATCCTAGTGCTCTGGAGCCGATGCTCAGCTCCACACCTGACACTGAACAGAATTTCTGGGACGTGGGTCAAGAGTCCACTCGCTGGCCACATGAAAATTGTGTAGAAAATTAATTATAATTAATTAATTATAACTTAAAATTGGAGCATAAAACCAAAAGCCTCCACTCAAAGACAAAACTGAACACCACTCTAGCACTGCAAATACTTCCTCTGACTTGAGGAGGTAAAGGGGAGGCAGAAACAGGCTTGGACACTCTCCCTTGTATTTAAGCTCTTTATGAAACTTTATGATTCAAAATGGTTGGAAATAAGTGGCATCCATTTTTTAGCTAAAACTATATGGAAAAAGAAAATATAACTCACCTTTTAAAAACTTTTTTTCTCTTAATTTGAGCTCATAGAGATATTTCAAATATCCTCAGAGTTTTACGACTTGATAAAAAAATGTACAAGTGGAAAGCAATCTAGATGATAGCAAAACAGGTTAAGGAAAAGCAGGACATTTTAACTAGTATTTGACAGTAAGATCATTAGGAAACACCAAAGCTCCTAAAAAGAAAGGGACTGTCTGAATTGTATGCATCTGTCCTCTCCTTTTGCAAGAAGCTATGCCAAACAAAATTCACAAACTTGGAAAGACCATGCTTGATGTTGCTCTCACTATCAACACTTAGCAGTTTTGCTCTGAAAGAAATACTTTCTCTTTTAAAAATTGATACCTTACAGTGCAACTTTAAATTGTGTAAAGTACTATTTAGTCAATTCTCCCTGTCACTGCAGTCAGAAATATGTTGAGAAATAGTCAAAAGTTTCAGGAAGACAGAGGCTTCAGGGAACATTTCTTAAAATGTTTGGCATTGGAAATAAGAAAACATAGATGCTGAATAATTCCAATTTAAAGAGATTTTCTTTTTCTCTCCTATTTAAAGTATGGTTAGGACTGTTTTAGCGATAAATTATTTCCTCTACCTTGTAGAAATTCGACAACCTAATAAAAGTGAGATGTCAGGAATTGTGTGACTCATACTGGAAAAAGACAAACTGAAGACAACTACAGAAAATAACACTACTGTTAGGACTGAAAGATAGGAAATAAGTATTTCCCATTAGTAAATAATATTCGAGAAACTGGTAATAATGCCTACTAATAGAGGCATTAGTAATGATTGCAAAATTAAAATTTTTAAATGCATACTTAGAGCTCAACATTACCACTCGTAAGCCAGTGTGGGGAAAGGCACATTCTAAATGCATCTTAACAGGAAAAAAAAATATATAAATAAATCTTCAAAATAAATGTTAACTGAGAAACAGACATACGTGAATTACATAGATCATTAAACTAAATGCAAAATGGTATAGCTACAAGTGTCAACAGATCTAAAGTTTTATATAACTACACAAGATTCGAGAGCTAAAATAGCTTTTAAACTGCAAAATCATCAATATATTCTATAAGCAGCAGTTTTTTCCTGCATATAAATGAAATGCAGACTTACCCTAGCAGCACTCTTTAAAGTGATAATCAATTGCTCATTGACTTCAATACTATATGAAATGATCCATTCAGAGAAAAATTGGAGAAACCTCATAAATGGAAAACAGAAGGAACATCTTTGCCATGGGAAGGGGATCTCGGAAAGACTAAGTCAACCACAGCTTTGATTCCAGATCTCTCTGGAATTCCTCTAAAGTAGCCCTTCCTGAAGAACACTAGAGGATAAGGCCACAGAAAACATGTTTTAACAGAGTAGATACATGAATCCCTGGATGTACTATTTCCACTGTACATACATCTTGAAGATTTTTGAAAGGCAAGAGCGCTGGACATATGCAGTAGGGCCCTACAGTGGTGTAGCCCCCACATTGTTTCAGAAGGAAACAATAAAATGTCTCAGTTAAGCACTAGGTCAAAATCTGGCGTGTTTTTTAACAACATTTTTTAACTTTCAAAAAAAAAACAAAAAAAAAAAAAAAAAAAAAAAAAGTAACTACTTTCTTTATGCTTTCTTTCTTAAGCTTTCTATGAACTAGCCCAACATGAGAAACAGATAATCAGTGTTTCTGCTTCAAGAAATCTCCAGCTCCACAGCTAAGGTAGGCACATTTTTACTCTCCCCTTTCTAAAAGATTCAAACACCCCAATTCTTTCTTCTTTAAGATGTTATCACTGAGAACAAAAATGAACTAAAAAAGACACAGCTGTCTGTCAGAGCAGCTCCAGGACTAAATCTTTAATGACTCCTGACAACCAAGACTGATCTGATAGTAATTCTATGTCACCCTAATCTTTCAAATCTTTCAGAATAAGGTTTATTTTTTATTTTTTTTCTTTATGAATCATTAGTTCCTTTCATTATAAATTAAGGATATAGTTTTAAGATTCAGATGTATTTTTTCCTCCATGTGAAGAAACTAACTGTATGTCAGCACCATGTGTAACGATTCGTATTTCTTGTCAAAAGAAACTTTAAAGATGAAAAATACGCTAATATAGGAGGAAAGTATGCTTCAGCAGACTTCTCACATGAAGCTTTGCTTGGTGGCATGTTTAATTTTCAGCTCTTGTCTATGTGAAAAACATGATATTCACAATTAATTATAAATCAAAAACATGAAATAAAAAATTGAATATGAAGTAACCCTCTTCCAGTAACCTCGACACTGATTTATGTTTAAAACCTCCTGCATTTACACGCAAATTGTTCCACAAATATGACAGCTGCTTGACAAGGAGGATGGAATGTTAATGCTGCTGTACCTTAATACAACGATTTATGACTTCTGGGTATTTTAATGAAAAGCACTATACTTCCACATGATTGATATAAAAACTTCCTTCGATACTACCTTTTGAAAAGGCCATATACATTAAACAATTAATATTTATTACTTCACCTTCCAGCTTATCTTCATAAAACAAGAAAATCATCAGAAAAATCAAACAAAATATTTAGTGCAGACATTAAGGCCAGACCATCTGGCCTGGACCCTTCAGTTCTCCTTGGGTAGGCCAAGCTGTTAATTGAGTTTCAACACAGGGAACAACCTATTAAAACACTGTATGTAGCAAATAGTCTCTTAGTTCAAGCTTCAGATGTTGAATAATTTGCTGTGCCAGCTGACTGGCTTCTGCAAACCCACCTCCCAGAGAGGTATCTAGTCCACTTTGTAAGGAGCTAAGGTAGCATAAAACCACTCAAGTCACGGCAGATTCCTTTCAGTCTTAACTAAGAACAACAACTACAATAAAATCATGTCACCAACATGTATCTTGCACATCTTCGTAACAGCTGGAACAAATTACATTCAAAAAAAAGAACAAACCACAGCCGGGAAAAACATCTTAACATCAGGAAAACAAAGATATAAAAAAATAATAAAATACAAACACAACCACATAGTTCAATGGTAAGGTAGGCCATGTCCACAAACTACTGCGAAGTACTTACAAGCAATTGCAGCAGGAAACAGAGCTATAGTTTGAATCAACCTGCTACAGCTAGACACGACTTAGGTATGTAAGAGACAATTTTAGCTTATATGTTCATTCCTGTTTTGTTGGGAATGAACTTATGACAGAAGTTAGAGTAGAACAGAGCCACAACTATTATAAAAGCATTTTTACAATAGTAATTAGAATTAAAAGAGTAGCACAAAGAGAGATTGTATGTCATGTAGGCAGCTGTATAAGGAAAGAAAATGCTGTAGAAATACAATCTTTCATTTTATTTTGGGAGCACATGGCTGAAGAGAGTAATGCTCAGGAAGATTATGTTAGCTTCAGTACTCAAGAGAAGCAACGAACAGCCTACAGAACACAGAAGATTATCAGAGACCATGCCAGTTTCCCTGACAATATGTTGATTCATTTAGAATGAGAGGCATTTGTTATTTATGCAAATATTTCTGACAATCATAAAATATTAATAGTTTAATATTAATACCACATGACCACTAAGGTTAATTTGAATGAGCCATGAATTTTAAAGGATGCTGCTATGATCAATATTTTATTGATATTTCTGCTCAGCATTGGACAAAAATGAAAAATTGAAACTTGGCACTATTTCAGAAACTTTCCAAATGAATTCTTCTCTATAATTTTATTTTTCATCAACTGTACTCTAATTCTTTTTACTGGAGAACATGACAGCTGTACAAACATTTGACACAAAACTGCAGTTTATCAGAATAAAGTTTTCATAAACCATTTATAACCATAGCAGGGACTAAAGAGTTGGGTCTACAAACTAAACAGATTTGTCTCAGAAATATATATGACATCTGATGGTTGTGTTTTTTAGAACAGTCTAAGTGCCTGGAAAGGTGAAAGGTTCCTTGTGTCAAGTATGAAAAATTGCAAACAAACTGAGAATGTAAGCCCTTTGCTTATATAAATATCTTAATTTCAAATAATTCTGTGCACATATAAATTAAGTAATTATGCAAATCCCCAAGTTCTGCTGCATGAGAGCTGCATAGCAAGATTTCATGCAAGCGTCTGCGTCTCTCATGCGACACAAAAACGTATTTGCAAACCAGAAACTACACTTTTTTCTAGCAGCTGCATCCCGAACACTCAAAGGGCTTTTGGAAGTGATAGAGAGCAGTCATAGCATGGTAGAGAGCTATGAGAGATCCCAAAGGCTCCAGCCCTCAGCATTCATGACCACCCAGTCTATACTCCCTCCAGAGACCCACAGGAAGCCACTTTAACATCACACCCATTCAAGTGGAGAGAACTGGAAAGCCCAGACAGGAACATCTGGCACACATCTGTCCTGAGGCCTTGCAAACTCAATACATCACCTGGCACAAGCAGTGACTGTATTACAGGGCTACCTGTATTACACGTATTTTGTTCACCACAAAAAAATTATAGTTTTTCCACTGATAACTTAAAATAGTCCTGTTCTGTTAAATGATGTTATATGTTCTTGAACTGAAAAGATGTGCTAGTAACACTTGCTCTTAAACAGACACTAGAAACCTACCTCAGAATTAGTATACAATAAATAAGGTTAAGTATCCCACATTTCACTTGTATAATTACAGCCATAATTTATAATACCGGTACACATAAAGACACCAATCACTGCATTAGATGCAAATAAGAAATGTAGTTTTGATCCCTATCCTTCCAAGAACTACCTTTTGAAGCTACTGGGCCCCACTAAAAAAGGTAATCTAAATTTACAGGCTGTACAAGGTGGAATCAACTGTGCATACTTCATTTTTCTTTGGGGAAGACAATTTCAGGAGCCTCCCCCTGAAAAGGGCAGCTTAATTCCAGCAGAGAACTGCATCTTCCAGGCTCTAATGTTCCTTTTGGTAGGAGGGAAAGTAAAGCCTTGATGTAGCTAGAGTGTGTACAGAAATAAGCAGTGAGACTTGAGGCTGAAAATCTGAAAGTGTTATACAGATGTAAGTGACCACTGGAAGTTTCAGCAGGTGCTCTACAGCTTATGGAAATTATGTTATTGCAATGGATACTTCTTTTAGAGTTTTCAGATTAAAAATAAGTAAAGCAGCATTCAAATTAAAGCTAACTGCTCTGTATAGTGTGCTTAAGAAAAGAGGAGAAACAACACATGAATGTTTTTACCAGGTTTTACTTTCATGAAAGAGGATCAATTAACTGACTGCTAGTGGTATTCTGCTGATTTAGAACTTGATGCAGAGCACACAGAACCTTTTCAATTAATTTAATGGGCTTCACATAAGACCTGTGAGACACAGGCAGTAATGCTGATATTTTCTATCCACTGAATGCCACAATTATATGCTACTGTTCCTAGAACATCTTTTCAGTTTTGGTCTCCCTAAGTATGTCATTATGTCTTTGCACTAGCAACTGCATTGAGAACCAGGTACCCTTCAGAGAGGATGCCTAAAAGCCAGGCTTAGAGGAAACAAGACCACTGACCTGTAGAGTACTTCATCAGGGCTGGGGACCCCAAACCCGCCAACACACACATGAGCTCAGACACAACCGACTACTCTCATTGTAGAAAGATAAAAAATTCAGAACTTGGAAAATTCTGTAAAGATTATTGGGCTTCTCTTTTGTGATCTGAAAAGTAATTTTAGGATGAAAAGTTATGTTTCCTCGCAGGAAAGTGGCTAGGATTCCCAGTTTTAGCAATGCAAAAGCAAAATAAAGGGCTAATTAGCAAGATTCTTTTTAATATGAATGATATAATTTTTTACACTTGACAGTTTTCCTAGACCTGCCTTTCCTAGGAAGGGCAAAGTAATTCTTCCTACTGTTGAGCAGGAGAATATTCATAACATCTTCCAAGTTGTGCATCTCTGGAGTCCATCCATTCCAGTCATATATGAAATCCTGGAACACAGGAATCTGTGGGTGTCTATCAGTCACTGATTGAGCAGTGGGCAAAGATAAATTTATGATATGAATGCCTGCAATTGGCTGACATTTGGTAAATGCCTGTGGGTAGGATAGTTATAGAATTAATCATCAGTGGCATGGCTTAAAAGGGGGTTATGACTCAGTACACTTCGATCTCTTAAATCTGGACTTTTGTTTTCAGGAGAATCCTTTTTTAAATTAATAACTTCATTTTGATCAGAAAAATTGTCTAAATTAAATTTTGTCACACAAATATATGTGCAGTGATAACATGGAGATATGCCTTTTTTTTTTAGCAAAAACATTAGCTAGATCTGCTGTAAAGAAGTATATAGCCATATATATAGTATATAAGAAGTGTATAGCCATATAGTATAAAACCGATAGTTTTAGGAATAGGAAATGCCATTCTGAAAAGCCTTAGCAGATATTATCTTTACATCTATAACCAGTGATTTTCACTAGTACCTTCACTACATACTGCTTAACCTAAATGCTTGTATGCCTCCCCATATACTGATCCTCAGAGTTCACTCTTATTTATGTCACTTTAACCTAACGTAGTTTTACTTCGGTAAAAATAATGAAAAATATTTGGTTTGTTAAAATTTGAAATCTCAAATGAAAGGGATTGGTTTTATCAAAACTCTCAAAAGAAATTAGAATTTCCACATCCTCCACCACTGTGACACAACTATCTAGTTATCATGGGCGGGGGGAATGGTATTAGCACTTTCAAAGATTTTCTAAATTTTTATTCTGATGCAGAAGAAAACTTAGAAAAACATGTTGTTATGATATTATGTGAATTGATATCTTCAGATGGTCTGCATGGAAACAACCTCCTCTACCCACTCATGGAAATTCAGAAGTATTTTGTCTATTTTAAACACAACTGTGTGAATTTACGCTAATGGTGCCCTTGTAATACAAGCAAAATTTCAGTAAGCAGTATTCCAGTGATGTAAAGCATATATTCATATATAATTTATTGAACTATTTATGAGAAAATCCTGAATGTAGAATAATTTGTATACATATTCTACTCACTCCTACAGCTAATTTATAAATAACAAACTTGGCTTGTTAATGTTTGATTCAATGCAAAATGTCCAAATTCACTAGAAAAATAATGCACAACTCATCTACCTGTAATTGCTTGTCACCATTAAAGAATTCAAAATATATTTTCTGCAGGGTAGAGTATTTTTCATGCCTTTATCTGTGCAGTTCAGTCTGTTGGAGCTAGACTTGTGCCTTTGTGGTCAAGTCTTGCAAAGAAGTTTGTCAGATTTGACTATGGAATCATGACTTATTAAAGGGACAGCACCTTTGCCCAGAGGTTTACCCTGACTCAGAGGGCAGCAAGTGGAAACAAAATAAGCAATAATTTTAAGCAAATAGAAAAAATGCATCACTCACAAATTATAAGCAATGAAGTATAAAAATCAATACAGAGAATAAACTTCGAAAAGTCACTTTTGAGGTTTGGTCAAAAGTATATCATAAAAAGACAATGATGTAATTTTACAAGAAAGTAAGAATAATAAAACTGCTACAAGTAACATAAAAATAGAAAAAAAATGAGCAACTTTTACTTTTTTTGGTACAAGTATGATGCATCTCATTCTACAAGCTGGTAATTCATTTCCAATCCAAAACTGATATAAATTTTCCAATATGGATAAACATTAAAAAATCCAAGAGCATAAATATATTCAAGCATCCTATAAACATTGCTGAGGATACATGCTGGCATAAATTTCTTTAACTAAATATTATAAAACTACCGAAAACCAACACAGTGGAAGAGTGTTAATATTGTGCCATTGTTTGCCAAAGGCAAATGATTCAATCCATTTCATCTGCATATACTAGTCAATTTTAAATCAGTTTTTAAAAGAAAATATCTCCACAAAATAATCCCTATTTCATCTTTTCTTGAGATTACATCATGTTTTGAGGAAAGGTAACTTCTTAAAGTTAACTTACATGGACTTGTGCATTTGCTGTAGTACCTCATACTACTTTGATGAAAAACACAGAAGCATACAGAACAAATTACAATCCACCTACCTGGCTAATTCTAAAATGCAGTTTCTAGGCGGTAATGATCTGCCATCGGAGTGACACTTGGTGCACCCATGCTCTTCTACATGGTACAATAAGGAACCAAGTGGCAAGCAGACACTATATCCAAATTTCATAAGCAAGATTAGGAATAAATTACTTCTCTTTAAAATTAATAACATTTTTAAAATCAAGCATTACACATGGCAATCCCAATTCTTAGAATGCCTTTCAGTCATATAAGTGAAATCCTTAAGGAGTTTTGCACAACATCTGATTTTCCTGGATGTGTTTCCCCATACATTAGGCCACTGGTATATACCTCTGCTTTTCTTTCTATGTTAATACTTCATGATGAAAAAAAAAGGAGTAACAAAGTCTTTTGATCACAAAAAGCACATGATCCTCTGGTGATTGGCTGGTTGGGTTGTGGGCTTCGCGCACGGCCAGGCAGCACGGGGGCTGCTCCACAGTCAGGAGCTCTAGAACTTGTGTTTAAATCAAGTCTCACCAGCTGCAGGGACCCCTGCTCCTCAGCACCCTACACGTGTGCCAGGATGGAGTCTTTAACCACCACGTACAGACCACACTCTGCTCTTCGCTCGTGAATGGAGCTTCATTCTATCGAGGTCAGCCTTGATCAGGAGGTGGAAGGTAAAATAAAAAGCAGAAAACACAGTCTTTCCTACCATAAAGCTTAGTGTGTTAAGTAGTAGACGTAAAAGTAGCAGTATCCACACTGGAATAAATCAGTAAATAGTGAATTTCAGTGTTAGAATTTCTTAGCAAAAAATATTTGAACCGTGAAGTTTCAATTCTAAATTTACATCAGTAAAACACCAATAGATAAGTAGAGATTTTGTTAAGACAAGATTCTAAAGCAAATCCTGGTTATTCTTGTTTCACAAAGCATCCAGATATATCACATACATTATCAAGCCTTTTAATTTTTTATAAACTCATAAAAATAATGTGCAAATATGTAATATATAAATGATCCTTTGAAACACTTTTTTTTAAAGTTTATAAAAACATTTAACAAATATAACAGAAGCTTATAACCTTCTATCACTATATGCTATCACTTAGAGGTAGGAGAAAATAAAAGAAGAAATTCAAACTTTTTTGGCAATTTCAGATTATGAAACCTGCATAATTTTTGATTAGTAGCTATTCACACAGATAAATTACTCAAGTGCTACTTAAAATAAGGTGTCAGCAGGAAAAGGATAAATGTACTTGGTAGACTTCTGAAATAGGGTTAAGATTTTCAATCAGCAGTACAATTTACCATTTCAAGAACCAAGAATGAAATAGGGCAAAAAAAGAGATACAACCTGTCAAGATGTGGGACATCAAGAAAAGGTACAAATGAACTGTTAGATATTCCTATTAGTTCATATAGGATTTTTGACGAAACTTGCTTATTAAGAGATAATTTCAGTCTTAGTCCTGTAACCTCATGCAAACACAAAAAGGAGAAGGAAAATGAGGTACTCTTGTGGTGAAGGTATAATGTAGTAATAGGAGTGATATGATTAAAATCATACCTAAACTGTACTATCTATAATATCTTAATTTGTAAACAAATTTTCTTTGCACATTTCTTTTCAGAGCAAATGGGCTCCCATACACCTCATTGCGACAGGACCAATTTTAGTACAAAACATTTCATCTTTATGGAAATATGCCATTTCCTGTCTGCTGCTCAAGACTTTGTTCAGGTTTTGCAATTATACAGCAGAAAGTATTTCAAAAAATGAGATAAACAGCTACAATCTGCCAACCTAAGGAAGTATATATTTTAATTTTTTAGATGAGGAAATTGCTGTACCCATTCTATACCAGCATGGGTATGGGTATAGCTTTGGCAGCTTACAGTAAGTTTACTGGGTCTAAAGCTACAGAAGTCACATTCCTCCCAAGTAGTACACCAAAAATTGTCTTTGAATATTTTTTTGTCTTGGTAAGATACAGGAATATGGGCATGGGAAGAGTAAACTGTTTCCATCCCAGTTCTAAACTTAGATTTATGTTTTGCCAGAACTGAAGGAAGAAATAAGGCAATTCTTGGCTCTGTGAATGCATATTTTTATTTATTTATATTTATTTATTGTCTTTAATATTTTTAATAATTTTGAGGTGCTCCATAGATAGTTGTTTGAAAGAAGTCTTTTATTTACTGTTTAAATTAATATCATACTGATGCATGATATAAAGACACATTCTTAAAAAAAAAGAAGAGGTAATTAACTGAGCTTTCTGATATTTCTTGATACTTTTATAGTGGGCCTGTAGGCTTATATAAGGATGTTTATATTACCCTTATGATCACCAAGACTCAAAAAAAAAGTTTCCCATATTCTAAAATAACTTACTAAAAAAATTCTAAAATTTCCTTGTGACCTTTGTTCTTTACAAAAATTAAAAATTATGACTAACTTGACCTAAGTTGGTAATCCAATATTTGGGCTGGAATACTGTGCAATAAGTAATTAAACCACAGGAAAAAATACTGAATAACTTATATATCATGCTATACATCTCCCCCTTGTGGAAGGAATTCTGGATATTATTTACTTTAATGAATTGCAAGGGCAATTGCTCTTTGCACTGGAATTCTTCTCAGAGATATCCTAAGGTTGAGAGGTTTTCTTCTGTTTAAAAGTCTTTTATTTCTGGGTGGTACCAGATACTTGAATATTTGTTTTCACTGTCAAAATCTATTTTGTCCAAAACACTGACTACTAAAGCAAACATCGTATGCTTTTCAATTTCATTCAAATCAAATTCACTATTGTGATTTCAGTAGAGCAGAGGCTTCCAAGTAATTCCCTATCTCTTTCACATTGCCAAAATAATTTTTCTTCCATTAGCTTCATTTGAAAACAAAATATTTCATTTAAATAAAACTGAAAAAAAGCAGCTTATGGTACAAAGCTTACTAGCCTGGGACAAATCTATTTCAAGAAGAGTTTGGAAAACTCAAGGCAGTAGAAGTGCTTGTCTAGGCCAGCTAATTAAAAATACATTTTTATTAGGCAGATATGTGGAACAAATAATGAGATAAGGGATAATCACCCACTTAAGTGATATTTCCAAAATACACTGGAAAGGAGAACCATTTGCACTCAAAATTTCAGTTACTTATTATAGCTGCAGTTTCCTTTGCCAGATACCCATGAAACAAACTATTTCTACAGTCTATCCTAGAAGCTTCCGTGTGGAAGCACAAGTTGGGGGAATAGCTAAAAGCGATTGTGTTGGGCTTTTGTCTTGGTCAATCATCTTACTCTAGCTGTTGCAACAAAAAAAAAAGGATAACCATTCCAATCAGCTGCTTTTCAGCTTGAAGAATGTACAGAGCTACTTTGGAGTGAAAGCTCCTCGATAAGAAAAGTTGACATCATAATTCAGTCCCTTAAAAATCTGAAAACAAAGGTAGGAGAACTTTGGCCAAAGTCCAATACAATAGAATCCAAATCTCCTGAGCCCATTGGATTGCACTCTGGTTTCTATTTTACATGAAAATTTTCATTATATGGTAAGGTCAACTCATCACACTATCCAAGGCTTGGCAACTGCAAAGGCTAGATTTGCCTTCCACCCTTAAGGCCTTCTAACCCATCTCTTAACCAAGAAAAGCAAAAAAGCCGAAGTGGAGATGTAAAAGTCTATGGTACATTTCCATTGATGTAAATCCATTAACTACAAACAACAATGTCCTTTTTCAAGTCACACAAGAATTCATATATGGGATAAATATGCAAAGTATTCTTTTAATTATTTCTTTAAAGTGGTTTCCTAAAGAGAAACAATGCTGTGATCTGGCAATAGGAAATTACCATCTCAATGGTC
Source organism: Crypturellus tataupa (assembly GCA_034781795.1). Lineage (NCBI taxonomy): Eukaryota > Metazoa > Chordata > Aves > Tinamiformes > Tinamidae > Crypturellus > Crypturellus tataupa. The sequence continues at coordinate 463,370 of JAWLRI010001095.1, forward strand.
CAACTCTTAAGATATCTGATAAATCTCATATTTAGAGAAATCTTTGGCACAACAGGCACAGAATACATTGCTGAGTAATCTTACTTATCATTTAAATCCACTTCAGTGATTCCAGTAGTTAACTGTGCAAAGAACTTAGCCACTTGATACCGCTAGAAAATTATCATGTATTGTCCTTTTAATCCCCTTGGAAAAACTATACTTTCAAAAACAAGCTCTTTTTCTGTCCCCCTTCCCAAAGGGAGGCTTACAGTCTTTCCCAATTATTTTAAAAGCTCTTGATTTAGGCAGAAGTAATTTGATGCATATTCTTTTAAAAACCTTTTAAAAGATTGTAAAGCATACTAATCAACGATAGTCTTCGAACTGATATAACCAACCATAAGCCAGTGCATTTTCAAGCCTGTTTGCAAAGTACAAACTCAAGATTCCTCAGTGAGATTTTGCTGTGTCCAAAAGCTTGCACATAGACCTATAGTAAATATTTTGAGGAGACTTTTTTTTAAGCTTTAACAGAGGATTTTAACCAGATTTACTTCCTTCTTCTGTTGTTTCCTTTATAATGAAGTGTATGGCAATATTACACCGACTAAATCACAAAAGGTCAAAAGTCTTTTTGTAATCCTATTTTATCATATCATATACCATGGTTATATTAGAACTTGCAAAGACGTTTTTTATTTAATATTCTAGCTGCTTTATCTCTTGCTGACAGGCTGAAATATTTTTATCCTATTCAGGAAACCTTTGATTTGTGCAGATTTATATATATATATATATATATATATATATGCAATGACTATCTGATATTTCTTTGGATCATCTATTTTAAACTTTCAAAGGCAAATGTCTAAAAGTTACAAACTCCTCAATTACTTTTTCCAGGAAATAGTTCTATTAGCATAAATTGCCATTTCATTCATTCAGTGTCAACAAGCTGTAGAGTAGCTAACCAACATTTTTTTTTTTTTTTTTTTTTTAACAAATTTCCATTCCAAAACATAATTGATATTCTATTTCTAAAAGTGTGCACACCCTCTGATAAGCAGCATGCTTGGTAGGCTTGGTAGGCTTTTGATTTAAATTTCCTTCCAAAGCTGCAACGAGACCAAAATGTCTTAGGAAAGTTGGAAATTTTCTGGAATAAGAGAGAATAACAAGCAATATGTTAAAAGCTTAATCCCTGACACAGCTTCTTGCATGATGTACTTTGACTCCCCCACCTTTCATTTTCTTTCCAGATCACTGCCGTGCAGACAATCCGAATTGCTGGGAAACATTTATTTAGGACAAGTCTGGCAGCACTTTTGTCTCCTGGGTTCCTATGCACTCTTCACCCTCACCTAAGTGAAATTCTTAGAGCAAACTTATTTATACAAACACCTAAGAATGAAGATTCCTCACAGCATTGCTCTTAACTTACTAATTTAAAATGAGCCATATACCTTTTGTGCTATTCTTGCCAGAGTGCTGCAGCAGGATTCAATTACTGTACATACCTCAAGCATCAGGAAGAAGGAGGAGTAAGCCAGGGAGATAAGCAGGAGCTAAGGTGATCCCAGCAGCAAGACAGAGCCCTCATCAACTCAGGCACGATCAGACTTAACCTGAGCAAGGCCACTGTAAGCAACAGTGGTGAACATCCAGAGGTAGCATGGCAAGCGGCAAGGCCAAAAGTCAGCTAGCAATACTCAGTCAGCAATTCAGGCTCAACAGAAAACAAAACTAGAGAGAGACCGACCCACAACACAATACCAGAAAGTATTCAAGGCTCTGGGCTGAGCTTAAATGGCCCCAGCAGAATATGGGTGGGTGGAGGAGGTCCTCAGGTGAACCTGATCAGACCCATTATAAGGCTTACCCTGGCACTGTCAGGTCTTCTTGTCAAGGAATAAATGTCGCCTTGGAAAAGTGTAGAGACAGACAGTGTTTAGACCTAAGGCTTAGGAAGAGAGGTTAGAGCTCAGATGGGATGTTACTGGCTTATAGGCCTGGGCTGATCTCAGAAAAATATATAAGAAAATTGAGAATCTGGCTCTAGAAAAGGCAACTTTGTGTTTGCTACTTCCTCATAGAAGTAGGCCTTCTATGGATCATAGCATGCAATGGAAGTTGTGATGAAGGCTGTGATTAAGGCAGCGGATATTCAGAAGAAAAGATTTGGCAACGAATTATTAAAACAAATATGTCTTATTTTAATAATCAGTGAAAATGCTACTACCAGCATCTTGAGAGCTGTAAAGAAGTAATTTGTGACTCAAGAATATCTACTTCAGTGTAAAACCTATGTGAAGTTAAAATGTGTCTTTTGAGCAGAAATAAGAGAAATAGTTTGAGCGTAGCCACTGTCAGATTTTCTGTGCAGTTATAAAGTCCTAGATCATCATAAATTGAAAATCCCCTAGGATGTCTCTGATTTGCTACCCAGGGTACAGTAGTTATAGCAGCCCAGGATGAAAAGGACCCAGAGCCCCTTCTGCCTCCCTCTCCTACTGGGCAGCATGTCATGAGCATCAACAGAAATGCCTTGTGCTCTTAATAGCCTTGCCAAAGGGTTTTATTTTCAATCCAATTAGTGACAAGTAAATAATAAATATCAGCTAACTACCACTTTTGAGCTGAGTTTTCATTTTAAATTGATTATGCCCTCTGATGATGTCATTATCATAAGTGATGCATACAATATTCTTTTTCCTATTTAATAGGAACCTTGTAGAGAAGATTCATATGAGTCATATATTTTTCTCCATTTTATCCTGTCAGTCCTGTCTGGCAAAACTCTAAAATGTGATCCTGTTTAGCTGTGATTTATTGCCTAGTATTGGGATTCTTTGACGGAAGTCATCAGTACTGCAATGCATTAGGTACCTCTGTAGTGAAGTGTTAGAAAAGTTATCCACAGGGAAATACAACGCTGCCTTTCTAGGTCAAAATATTTTAAGACCCTGCACGATCCTTCCTTTAGGTCAAATTACCTTCCTTTAGGTCAATTACCAATAGTCATCAATAGGAGAACTCAAAGGAGTTTCTATAACATTTCCACTTCAGAAAGATTTAGTTCTCAAACACTGAAAGCCAAAGACTTCAATTCTCTCACTCACTTCCTAATATCAACATTTATTTCCCAAGGCATCTTTGGAAGTGTCAGAGCTGCAATAGCCTGAGGTTGTGAATTGCTACACGCGTGAGGCTAGAAATCACTTTTTTATTATTATTTTTTTAAGCTTTCACTTGTGTAATTAAACCTTTGGGCTTTGGGGGATGTTGCTGCGGCTGCCCCCTGCCTGAGAGCCCCCGGGCACAGTGCTGGCGCGGGGGGAGCGGCTCTCAGGATGGGGACAGTCCCAGCCATCGGGCTCTCGGGGTCAGGGTGGACGGACTCACGTGGGCAGCATTAAACTGTGCCTAAGCATACGCTGTATGAGGCTGGGTCGGGAAAGAGGACGGCTTCCAGTACGGATAGTGCTGCCAGATCCCCACAGTGGGCAGAGGCTATTAAGAATGTTAAGATTTTGGAGCCGGCGTGATAGTCCGCTGCTTTACAAGTAGGGCTGTTAAGATAACGGACTTGCATTGTACATATATGAGGATTTCAACTCATAAATTCTCCAAACCAGCAGCTCCCTCTAATTTCTCTCTTTAGGCAATCCCGTGGAGACATCAACCCGCAGAACCCTCTCACACCACAGCGAGTGAGGCAACGCACTGCTGAAAGCTTTGGACAGCCTAAAGGTCCAGGAAGGGCAGGATAAGTCAGCATTGACTGACCTTTCCTATAGGCTACTGTATCTTTTGATGATAGAAAATCCAGATGAGACTGTGTTTTACCAGTTAAAATATTTTATATTAATGTGAAGTCTGTTTGGCAATTCTCTAATGCATTTTATCTGCTTTAGCTGAAGCCTTCAACTAGATTGAATAAATACTGCATTATTCATCCAGTTGTAGTCTCACCTATTTCTTGAGTAACACATCTCACCATGAGTTAAAGAAACTGTCAAAAGGGAAGGATGAAACATCTAAATTCTACCAAATCCAAAATACATTGTTGAATGAAGCCAATTATGATTGTAACACTCAACTCTGAAGAAGAGAAGCTTCAGAATGACCCGAAAAAGTGATATAATGTCACATGAAATTCATTATTGATAAACTGAAAGTATTGCACACTCAAGGAAAAAATGAATATACAGCTTCTGGGTAATAAATAACAATTTTCTAGGTTACAGTACTTAAATGTAAGCCTTGTTTAAAGTAACATTGTGACTAAGTAAACATATCATATATATATATACAACCATCAATAGGAAAGACACTATACAAGTTTGCTTTTAAGTGAGATACTGTGGAGCATCCTTCACTCAATCTGGAAAAACAGTGAAAATCAAACAGGAACTGGCAATAGCAATAATTACTGGCCCGTGGAAATTCCTATTTGAAAGAATATCTTAAAGATTGGGATTACTTACTTTAGAAAAGTAAAGAGTGAGAAGATTCATAACAAAAGCATATGAAATGATTGGTAAAGTGATGATAAGAAAGAAGACCTAGTTCTTCTTTTAACCACAGAAAAAACAGGAACCACTCTGTGAACTTGAAAAAATGGCAAGCATGACTCTTTTTCATGAATTTAGGCTATGGAATTTATTGCTACAGGATGCTTTTGTGGCTAAGAGTGCAGAAAAATTCTATGAAGACCTTGGTGTCTAATTGTCAACAAGAATGTCAAGGGGTTAAAAATGAACTTAAAAATTTCATTTAATAATGAAAAAAAGGCACATGTCCTGTCCTATTAAGTGTGAAGTTCCTATGTTCCTATGAAAGATCTGGGCTAATATTTACCATAATTCATGGTAAGTTTTAAGAACATTGAGGTGTGTAATTTAAGATTGTTTGTATGACAATATATATTTTAGAGACGGAAATAGCAATAAATGGAAAAGGACTGGTTAAACATCACTTTAACAGCTTTTGCAATTTCTTTAGAGGAATATTTTTGCACTGCGAAACCTGATATCTGGAAGCCAAATTATTTTGTTGGAAAACTAGGGAACTTTTCAGCATACTGGCAAACTACCCTGTGTAGTTTCCTTGTGTAGCTTCTTAAAGATTCTTACACCTTGCCATTTTGATGACTATAAAAAGCTTCATATTGAATAGTTTCAAATAAGTTGTGTGTTAAATTTCAAGGAGAAGAAACTATGCAAAGGAACTTCCAGTAGAGCTGTTGTCTTTCATTAAATTTCACAGATACTGTGACATCTCAGTATGCTTGAAAAATACCAGGCAGCAAGTTCAGCAGCAGATTCTGGAAGGAGGGAAGGAAAAACAAAAACTAACCTTCTTTCTAAATATGATGAGTGTGCCTGCCCAAGGACTACACTCACTACTACGCACTAGTTTTAGTGACTGCAAATACGTAATACGAATGTCACATGCCATTTTCACCAGCAAAAACTATAATAGCCTTAATCCTGCTCCACTGAAATGAATATCATTTTCCCTTTGATGTCAATGGGATACAAAACCCTCTGAGCACAGGACAGAATACTCACCAAAATGCAGCTTGTTTTTTTTTTTTTCCCCTTTTACAAAATATTCAAAGATTTAATATTATAAAAATCTAGAGTCCATAATTTTCCTCAGTTCTTACACATCTGAGTACATAGAGCAAGACCTCAACACTGTGGTGAATCACACTACATACGAGAAATGTTAAGAACTGCAGATGACCTGCTTTTCTTGACAACTAACATAGTAAAATGCATGTAGCGAGAATGTGATGAAAACAATGCAAAAATATATTTTTAAACAACATAAAATAGTCTTGTGTGATTTTTAATGTGACTGATGCTTCTGTGGTTAATTTATGAGCTATTTGTCTTATTAATTATTAAAATCCACCTCAACATGGATATCTAAAATATTATATAAAAGTAAAATCCGATCAAGTACTAAATTTTATTTAAATTTATAAAGTCAAGATGCTCAGTTTAATTCTCTTATACAATAAAATGATTAGAAAATTAAATTTGTTTGGAAGTGATTAAAATATAGGACAAGCTCAACCTTAAGCAACCCAGACTAAAGGATAGTCATATTAATAATAAGAAAGGTCAAAATATCAATGTAGTATATTCACTGTGTCATGTTTCTAGTTATTTTTCTTGAAGCATTAAGAATGTAAGATATAGGAAATTAGAGGCGTAGATAGAACATTTATTTATACTTAAACCTTTCCTCTGACGTACATGCATAAGATTACACAGTAACAGTATTTTTAGAGCAGTTTTACTGAAAAGTTGCTCACCAGGAATTTTCCAGTTCTATTATATTTTTTTTGACAGAAATGCTACATCATCTGCACCAAGTTTCCATGACCAGTGTAATACTGGCATTCTGGAAATTCATGTTTAGAAACTGAATGAATAAAGAAGCAACCACTTACTCTGGAAAAGCTAACAAACAAATGATGACTAAATCTCTGATGTTATGACTCAGGTGAATAATTTTGTTAAAAATTTTACACAACATTTGCCTTAGATCCCTATGTCAGTGCATGTTTTATGGTTGGTATATTAGCATTATGGGGGTGCGAGTATAGAAGAAAAATGAAAATAGCTTTGAACAATGAAAGCTTTGTTTTAATAGTAAAAATGAATATGAACATTGGAAACAAATAGGTTGAATTTTATGCTACATCATCTTTTTGAAAAGAAGCTGATTTCCATGGGTCTTACCTCACGCACAGACTGTATGCATTTTCGAATCAACAAGCATGTAAGATCTATTTAAAGTTAAACCATAATCTATTATATTTGAAGTTGCATATGTATAATTCTGTATTGGGTTCAAAACATTCTCATACAACTACACAACTAATTTGGGCAAGCGGTTCTTTAATAACCTAAACCAAAAATAGGACTTTTATTAAAACATGGTCAATATTGAAACGCCCAAGGCATTTCATCTTAGATGAAGATATGTTCTCCAATGCAGATCTTTAACAGGAGAATAATTTTATGTGTTTTCCATCTATAGTGTAAAGCTGCCTTCCAGGTCCATGCAAATCTTTCAACTGGTTTTGAACTCAGCATAAGTTTTCTCTTGCTACTATAATCCTGCGATCACAGTTGATCACAGCTCAACTTCAAATGAAGCTTTACTAATTGCAGTAATCCATACTGTAAATACTTTCTTCACTGAATACTGGTCTATATACTGAATCTTAAAAATGAACCCCATTGAGCCGAGTATGGAAAGCTCGGAGAAAACACTAGATTTTATGCGGAAACACTGAAATCTTGTCTTCAACCTAAAATATTTGTTTTAGATGAATGCCCCTTATCTCCATGGTATACAAATATTCAATAAAACTGCCTTTCATATGTTCCTTCTAACTTCTTCTGACTCCAAAGAGACAGATGAGAAAATGATTCACATAACTCTTTCTGGGTATTTTAATAGGTATTCTCATAATAGCTTTCTAGATACAGTATTTTGTGCACAGTCTATGGGAGAAGGTGTCGTGCTCCAAGGGACAGCATCCAATGGCTCAGTGTGTCCTGAAGAACAGAACACACCAGGACCTTCCATGTTGCTTGCCCTTACTCTGTGTCTTTACTGACCTTTCCTGACAGCTCTATACTCCACAGGACAGTCTCACACAGTTCCCACCCTCTACTAGTTTGGTATAAAACAGGCAACAGTATTAAAAGATAATGCTACCTGCATTCAAGATGCAATCTGTTACAATGGATACCTGGGGTAATGGTCACTTTTATGCATGATATTTTGCTGTTACATTGCCAGGCAACCAAAATTTATTTTTTTCCATATAAAAGATATAGTCGGATTCAGTTTATCCATCTGCTTTTATGTGGAAATATGAATAGAAGTAGACTTCTGAATAGAAGGAACCACAGGAAAGCTATGTTAGCTAATCTGATCTTGTCCTGAGTTATTATCTGCACATATTTTTTACTTTTGTAAAAAAAACTTCCTCATTCTTCACACTTGCCATTTCAGTATTGTGAAAGCTGTGTATGGCAGCAACAGTATCTCCAGAAAAAAAAAAAAAAAAAAAAAAGGCAGTTAAAATTGTATTATATTTGTCCTCTTCAGGACAGAAACAAGGTAGGGGTCATTGAAATATAACTCAAACCAGTTGCTTCCCAAGGCTGAGCAGACAACAGTGTGGTAGTTTACTTTCAATGACTTTTAACTATGAAGTTGTTCGGCAATAATATTTTATATTTAGTTAATGACTTTGTAATTCCCATGTTTTACTCACTTTTCTCGCACAGGTGAAGATCGGCTCTGACATACAGTTTTTCTTCCCAGATGGTTTTATCAGAACCGGAGACAGACCAGACTGCAGCTGGTAAAACAGATGAGCCTTTTCCCGATAGAGTGATATCCCACTACCTGGGGCTCTCTCTCCCATGCTTTTCCCTCTGAATATTTCAGGATATGGAAGCCTGCTTCTTCCTCATTCTCTCACACATCTTCACTGATTCCATCATCCTTCAACCCACCTCCATCCTTCAAACTTGTCACAAGCCTTTTGAAAGTATTGCCCAGGCAAGATGTGCCGTCTTGTTTGTACCCAAATCAGGGCTGGAGACTCCGGCGCTTCGCTCCCTTAGCCACAGCTGTCACAGTCACAACAGTCCATGTTATGACAACAAGCAAGCAGATCTTTTTCTCTGTTTCTTTTTTTTGACAATGTTCCTTCCACTTGCTGCAACTATCTTATGGTGATGATCACTGCTGCCGAGTTGGCTCCAAGCAGGTTCTCCGCTCTCCCCGAGGAGACTCTCACCACCACAGCAAGCTCTCTGCAGCTGTTTCCTTTCTCCAGCCCTTCCACATCTTCCAGCAGAGGTTGGAGGAAAGGGGACATCCACTAACTCTTTTACAGGTGTATCTTAACATACTTTTTCCAGTTTAGTGGAATAAAATATAATTTCTCCAAATATTTCAAGTTGTCAAGAACTTTTTTTCCCAAGAATACTGGACAAAAATTTCACTTTAAAATATTTAAAATATTGCCAAATGTCCACCTCGTCCACTGTTCTACGCAGATGGCTAGGACTGGCTGGCTAAGATAGATGTCCTGGCATGTTATCGAAAGAGACCTCAGTCCATATATGAATGGGGTTTAAGAACAAGACTATATTCAGTACTTTCCGCTTAGCCTCTTGCATCCATTTTTATCTAAAAATCTTTCTAATCTGGATGTAGTTCCCATGTGCTAAGGATTTCTCTGTGGTTTTCTCTTCCATGAACTTGTTCACTGTTCAAGAAGCCTAAACAAATATCGATGCTTATAGCTACAGCGGTCCATACTCAGAAATATAAAGATTTTATAACTCCTCAGCACTCAGGTTTCAGTACTAGTTTAGATTTACATTTACATTACACCTGAAGTTCAACTCTCTTGTCTGAAGCTGACAAATTAAGAGGGCATTTCCTTTAAGCACCATGATAGGGAGGCTCTGGTTATTCAATACAGAGGTACAGGAATCGCATTTCTTGTTGCTTTGTGAAGCCAAATCTTTGAAGTGAGTTACTTTAGAATTTTTATATTATTTGCTTTGATATTTCAAAAACTTGTTTGCAGTCTCTTTATTTGGCTATGAATACAAATGAATATGAGTTGATATGAAGTGATATGAATGTTTGGATACGAAAAGACAAAAAAAAAGAAAAAAGCACAATAACAAAAAAAAGTGTTTTCTAAATTGCTGAAAAAAATTCGTCAATGTATTGAGCTCTACTGTTCATCATAGCGCTGGGCTGTGTCTAGCCACCCCTGCTTAATAACTTATTTGTCCCCTTCTTCTCCAATTTGTTAGCCTGTCCTTGTTTTATCATTCATTGTCCATGACAACTCACTGGCTGTCAGAAAGATGGGTCTTCCATTTCAATGAATCTTCTCTACTTTCTCAACTTTTGTGCATTCCTCTTCCAGGTAGTATATTTTAGATCATGCCATCAGTCACTGTTCACTGAATTTTATCAAGACTCCACATTTTTTCATTTATATGAATTTTATTTATATGAGCTGGTAAATTTTTTTAACTAGCTTTTTAGAATTATTGTTAGATCCTTATCTTGTTAAATCCCAGTGCAATCAGCAAGTGCAATCCACAGCAACAGCCGTCACAGAAAGGGCAAAAGTGCTCTCTCTAGTACAGGGCAGAATGGCCTTTGTCATGCATTTTAGCAAAGTCTTTACTCCTAATGCACTAGCTTACTGAGCCGTGCAAAAGTCATTTCCACATTAATCTACACCCGGAAAGGCTTCCCTGATAAGACTTGGCCTCAGTCAGTAAATCCTTCTCAGCTCATCTTAGTACCACTGCAAGGCTAATTGCACAAGCAACAATCGCATATCCAACCAGAGGATTGGCTTAATTTTAAGCTCCTGTTAGAGCTATACTGTTGCACAGTTCGGTACTGATTTGCTTTATCTGGAGTATTACATATGAACTTCCGCGCTCACTTTTTGCTGACTTTATTTATAATAAAAATGAAGCATTTTCCTTCCTTCCATATAGATACATATGCACCTCCAATTATGAATGTTAAGCCCTTGTCTGCCCGCCGGTTAGCTATATTAAATTCTTTCTAGCCATTTCCTTCTAAATCACTTCACCACAATCACATGGTGCCAGGGAAGAGCAGCAGATTAAAATGACTTATCAAACGGGTGTTAGACATAAATGCAAAAGCGTTGACTAAAGTTAATCCACATCTTTAGATACAGTACATTAAAATGAGGATTTTGTACTGTTTCTCTGGATGACTTTTATTTCTGCTAGAATACCACAGATTCCATGTTGTAGGAAGCAACCACCAAAGACAAGAGATGTTCAGTGATGAAACTACTGGTTTCTAGAGAAAAGGTATTTTGCATGTGGTAAAAAGTACAGGGTAAAAAATAAAATAATCAAAACTTTGATTGTGACCACTGTGTCCTAGGCCCTGTTCTTTCTCGCCTTAACAGAGCGCTGCAATGTTCTGCTATAACAAATCCAACAATTTAAGGTGGCTCCTCAAAATTGTGTGATTAGTATCACAAGCATGAAATTTTCTTCTCTTTTCTGGAAAATAATTTTTTAATTTGTTTTCAGAGTATCTTTTAGTCGCGCTTTTAATATTTTCATTGAGACCACAAAGACTTTTTGTTTTTTTAACCGCAGCGGAAATGTCATAATTATTCAATTCCCACAGAGATGATTAAGGGAAAATAGGAAGTATATCAAGACTAGAGATAGTATTACAAAGACCGGCAATTATGCCTCCCCTTCAGCTTCCCAGCCCTGGCAGCTGGTGCGTGGGCGGGAGCTCAAGCCCCCGCCTTCCCATGCTGGAGGCTGCTCCATGCGGCTCCAGGGACTGCAGCGATGCCTAGGACGCACCGCAGCTCCTCGAATCCCCCAAGTGCATGTGCAAATAGAAAGCTATCGTCTCGCCCTCAGAGCCTACAACATACTAATCTATGAATAAACAAAACACAAACTGTGCCTGCTCTGCATTCAGGCGACAGACCGTCTCCTCTGCGCCATGGCAATATTTACATCTGGACTGATGTAAACAAAGATGTAAATAAAGAGGGCTGCTTCACTTTCTCGTTGGAACTGAGGCCCCTCTCTAAAATTTGTCTGAAAAGGAGGACAGCATCCATCACAAGCAGTTTATTATTCTTATGTACTTTCATGGTATATGACACAAAAGGTGGTGAACACAGAATTATAAAACAGAGTATCCTGCTTGGCATATCTTGACAATTGAGGTTGTACAAAAATTGGGCATTCCTTGCACTGCAGAAAGATAGTGTTAAATGCTAATATGGGCTCACAGGAAACTTGCCAGGCTAGGCTGGATCTAAATAGCAACACTGTCATTCTGGAGTATAGAAAATCTTCCTCATCACTACTACTTTGTATGTAATGTAGTGACCAAATGGCTGTTGTTTATGAACTATTAACAGTTAAATGTGATTTTTATCTCAGTTAAGTTTAGAATAGTGTTCTGTTATACTGGAATAATATGGGAGCAGGAAAGAAAGAAGTGAGTAGCTCTTCCTTACTGTGGTCATTTCAGAACAAAATTTGCTGGTCTGATATTTTCCTGCAATTATATAATGAGGCAGTGGCTACAACTGAAAAGCAGCTTTTAAACAAATGGATGTGCAGAACAGATAGTAAATTAATATAAATATAGTGTAAATGTTAGTAGAAACAAATATCAGGACATAAGATTTCATACTATGCAGTCTAGAATCAGGATATAAAATATTTAACTGGCTCAGTCTCTCCAGTTTAAATAATATTTTCTCATCCTCTCTTCTCACTCAAAGGAGTATTGGGAGTTAATTAATGTCTGCTTTGACCTATAGATTGCTATAAAATGACAAGTTTATGGGTCTTTCCTTAACTATTTTTCATACCCATATGTGCATCTTATTTGGGATTTTTTATTTTACTGGTTAAAGCCCACCTTTCATGTGTTTCATGGAGATCATACAGCCAAATCTCTAAAAAATGAAGTTTTCCTCCACTGAAAAAAGAGACTTTTTTTTTTTTACTTCACGTTAAATCATGCATGCTTTTTGCAAACCGTTCCTGTTAGTCTGAATGGATTTTACCATCCAAGGCAAGGATTAAACTGCCTCTTTTGGCAGAAATGCTGAATAAAACTCATTGATGGAATTTCATACTTCATCTGTTGGCTCTTAAATTTAGAAAGATGAAAATATTTTTCATTTTCAAGATGACAGTGGTTTTGATTCTGAACAAACTGGACAATATTTATCTCATAGCTCATATTTGAGAAAAAATAATCGCTGATGATCTGATAATCTGATCAGGTTAATATGATAATCACTGGTGAACTGGCTTAATATTTCTTGCTATATATTTCCCATGAATTGTGATTGCATTCCCTCATCTGCAATCAACAACATGCAAAACAACATGGATTGGACTGTGATGACATAAAGGTTGGACTGGTCTCCTGGGCTATCTAGTGATCTCACTAACTTCTATATAATGCCAGGAGCTTTTTGTTAGCATTTGCATAGCATACCTGGGGGTTTGTTCCAGTGTGCACAATCCTTTTCTGCAAGTAAGTTCTCTAATAGACCTTCAGAGTGAACATTTTTGTTTCACACTAAGTACAAAGCTCCGATATTCTTATTAGAAATGTATCTTCCCTTTCCTCAAAAGCAGCTATGAAAAATGATTGAGCTGGAGACCCTCTAGCTATAAAGACTAGTCCTTACTATGTCTTGTCTTTTATGAGCACTGCTGATGAAGAGTTCGTAGCCAGGAGGAAACCTAGGTAGGAAGACAGTTGGAATTTCTTGAGGTTCACCTTGGTAATTGAAGGTATTCAACTATTTTGTAAGTCATGATTATAAATAAAATAAAATAAAATAAAATAAAATAAAATAAAATAAAATAAAATAAAATAAAATAAAATAAAATAAAATAAAATAAGATAAAATAAAATAAAATAAAATAATAAAACACACAGTTGAATGACATGCTTATGTAAACAAGAGTCTGAAGTGGGCATGTTTCATGAGGTTGAACAAATAAAGGACAGCTATTCCCAAACTATTTGTCCTCAACCAAAGATAGTCTCATAAGAAATGGCTTTCTGATCAATTTAATTCCAGAATAAGTGACATGAGATGCAGTCACTGAATCACTGGTCATTTGCGGTCACTGGTCATTTGAATGCTTCCAGTCCACTTCTGAGATTAATGAAGTTTGAAACATCCACCACAGATTGCTTTAACATCAAACACACTCGACAGGCCCAGAGATGGATAAGAAGTATCACATATTTACTTTTCTGGAAATTCTGGAAATTATTACACTTCGCAATTCAGTATGTGTTTTGTATTGCATCTCAAGCAGCAGAAAATATAAGAAAAACATTTTGGGGTGCTGACTTAGTACTAAGTACTACCCAGCTATGTAATTTCGTGTATTTGTAACAAGTGTATTTATAATAGATATTATCATTCTCCTTGGAGATGAGCAGGCAGCATAAAAAATCTTAGCTGTGATGATTGTTTGCTTTTTTTATATACTATACACACAGACCTGTACATTCCTTTGTCGTTCCTGCCTTTCACAGCTGAAGGAGATTGTGCATAGCCTGTGGCATATACACAGACTAGAGCTATTTTTGTTACAGGTGACACTGGGGATTAAAACCTTTTCTGATATGAAGTTATGTCTATACCATTACAACGTAACAGGGTTATGCCTATTCATACCTGAGAAAGCTTTCTCTATATACCTCCCTTAATAATGGCTAAATGATGTGTTCAAATGACACTAGTTAATATTCTTATCCTCACCTCTGACTAGACCTCCCAATGGGTCATAGGTACTTAATCCTGCAAATCGTTCTTTGAGTTTTCTTCGCAGTCTAAATAGGAGCACAGAAAGGTAAGGGGAGAAAGGAGTAGAGAGAAATTATATTCGTCCTCCTCCTGCTTCTGCACTTTGCATGAACCCAGACCTTGTTCATTACCTCCTCTGACCTGGATCAGGATGAAAAAAAAAGCTCTTTTGGCAAACTGAAGAGCCAACAAGCCATTTATTTCCCCTTCCATAATATTTTTGATTTTATCTGGGTCATGCTTTTGATTAGCAATATGTTCATTATGTGCCTTAACCATTGCTATAACATACCAATGATACCCAAAGCAGGAGATCAAATTCTATGATTGATTAAAAGGAAGTTTTATTGAATAGTGTGTTGTGGTAATATTTGTAACAGTCCTAGGAAAAGTCTGTGGCTGCTAAAGAGGAATACTGGAACTCCGTAACAAGAGTGAAAAAAAAATTACCATCCAAATCACAATCAAATTAATGTCGCGTTATCAATAACTTCGTAGCTCTTCAGAAAACACACTTTACTTACACTGCACCAAATAAACACAGACACATGTTTCCTGTAGGTGTTTATTTCTGGAAAAGTTTGACAGTTATTCTATTATCATTATGATTGTATTTTTGCTGCTATTCTGCATCACTGCCTTCATCATCTTTGATTATTGTAGGCTGAGAGTGTTGCTTATGACTGAACACAGAACAACATTTAATCTATTTATTCAAAATTTGCATAAGATTTTATACTTCTGTTGTCTCTTACAATGAATTGAAGGAAGAGGGAGAGAAGAGGAGGGCTGGAAAGCCTGTTGGGGATTAAGTATCTCTTTAGCTTTATCACTCTAATGCTTCTTTAGAAACCTCATGTGTTAATACCAGAGTGATGGCAGCTATATAAATCTCTTCTCTTTTGCTAGTTGTATACCTACATGCGCACGCACACTATAACATGTATTTATTGTGTGCATATATGTTATTTGTTTTTCAAATTTGGAAGTCTCCCTGATGGACAGACTCCACAAAATGAACAAATTGCCCGTGTACAACAGAAACATTCCACCCTGAGCAAGCCTAGCGGAGCCTCCTCAGTATAACTGGCATCCTCTGAATGATGTATCCACATTTTCAGATGATTTTGGGGTGCTTCAGCCTCTGGGTTTTTGAACTGATTCTAGTCTTTTCTGCTTTAATGACACATGAGAAATGTTGACATTGTTCAGCTTGCTAGCTCATGTGAAAGACTATGATAGGGTATCATCAAGGAACTAAATCAAAGGAATTACAGAAGTATAAAAATAATATTTGAAGAGTAAGAGAAAAAGCCATTTCTAATGATTCCTTTCTTATACAAAAATCCTCTTGAGGATGTTGAATTAATTTCATAGTTAAATATTAAGAATCTCCTATGCAAAATAAAAGGTTGTTTCAGTAACTAAATCCCAAATCAGTTGCGGTAAGTACTGTGATTTTTTTTCTTTCTTTTTTTTTTTTTTTTTTTTTTTTTTTTGTTTTTATAAAATACCCTTTCCCCTTTGGGGGTTGTACAAGTCAAAATCAATGAATTAAAATTGTTCCAACACACCAATTTTGGTTCATTGATCTCCAGGCCCACATTCCTTTTATTTACTAGACATAATCGCACAATCCATCACTAATATCTGTAGCCCTTTTTGTTTGATCTTATTTAAACTTTTAGTTTTCTTTTCATTTTTCTTCTATCATCAGATTTTTTTTTCAGGTTACTGCTATTTTTATAGAAATTTTCATATAAAACATATTTATGGGGTCCACTTACCTCAAGTCATAAACTGTATCAAAACTGAACATGTGCTACAAGAGCTTCTAGCAAAACACAAAAAATATTCTAAATAGGTAATCATGGTAGGTTTTCACCCTGTTTTAAACAAATGGCACAAAGATATATTGTGACTGTAAAAAATAAACCTGTTATTCCAAGACTGTTCTTGTAAAAAAATGTGTATCCATGTGTCTCCAGTATCTGCTAGATTACCAGGAATCAAATTAACTCATTATTGCTTTAACTGAAAAGCTCAACTGTAGCAAAGTCATACAGCTAAGATGTCTATTTTGCTGAGTCTTACATTTTATTAATATCATGTCAGAGTAAATGAAAAATAGTTCCTAAATTACTGTTTTTCTCAGGACACAAATCTTACTTTTTTCCATTTCAATGGTACCTCTGAGATTTTAACATTGCTAAAAGTGAAAAGTTTTAGCTTTGAGCTTTAGTATGATCTCAGATTTTTCTCATGAAAGACCTTAGTGTTCCCTTACAAAAACAAGGCATATATGATTTGTTTGAAAAACTTTTTTTACATTATGCATGAAAGTATGTGTTTAGTACAAGAATATTACTCATTTTGTGGTCTGTATGTTTTTCTTTCAAATCTAAAAGAAGAAGAAAATGAATAGGACAACATAAATCATCTTAATTCCATTTTAAGTCACTGTCCGCTACTGCCTATAGTTCCTAAAGTTTATCTGTTCTGAAATGCTGCATTTGTTCCAAAAGAATTTTAGAAGAAATGTATATTCTGGCTCAGTTATCGCTTTTAAGGGAATGTCGAATTAACAAAATGCAAGTGATCACACATTGATGAACTTTAAAATATGTCTTTCAAAGGATAACAGAAAGATACAGGCATCTGATATTTTTAATGTATTCATCTTTCTATAAAGAAGTAAAGGATTCAATTCACGGAACATTAGTTTGACTTGCAAGACAGGAATGCTGTGCAAAGTGGAAGCAATTTTGGTAATTTTTTCTGTATTTAAGAAATTTTGTAACATCATGGCTTCAGTTCTAATCAGAAAGATTTTTTTTAATGTACCATGCCTTTTGAGAAGCCTTGTGCTTTTTTTGTTGAGCCTATGAAAACAGATATTTCAGTAGAGCAACAAATGCATCTTGCACATATTATTACATTGGACATATTTATTCTTTCATCCTGCCCTTTCATTTTATCGTTCTGGCCTGATCCAAAGTTCACTGAAGTGAATGGAGAGACTTCCATAGATTCCAACAAACTCCGGCATGGGACCCTGCAGCAAGTGTTGATGAAGAACAGTATGTCTGATTTTACTTCCTGCAAAGCATCTGAACTCTGCATTGTAGATTTAGCTTTATTTTAGTGATTTTGACTGATGATTTTGCTGTTATGCGGAAGGCACTTCTAAGGTGCTCTAAACATGTATTTAAGTAGTACAATAAAATGAGTTATGAAAATGAGCACAATGAAAGGAATAAGAAAGAGAGAGAGAAGGAGAGACTGCAAACAAGGTTTATGAAAGGACAAATGAAATTGAAATAATAATAGGGAAGAAGAAACGACTGTTTGGTTAACAAGTTGTTGAGAATAAATGAGCTTTTGGAAGAGATTTGAAAGAACACATAGACGTAGGTGAATGAATTGAAAATGCAAGTTTATTCCACAACAGACAGGCAACAAGAGAAGCAATGTGTGAAGTCAGTGAGGATAAAAGAATTAGAATTACCTTTATGTTCTTGCTTTTTGTATCTTAGCAAACAAAATTCAGCAGTCAAAGATTAAAAACAAGCAACTCGTCATAAATGGAAATGCAGTAGCAAGGCAGAACATTCGCATTTGCCAGCAACCACATGCCTTGATAATTCCAGAGCTGCATGGAGAAAGATGGAAATAGATTAATAAAGAACATAGCAAATGGAAGGAACGGCAAGCAAGCAGACGGTAGACTGGCACCAAAACCTGTCCGAAAGCTGCCTGACAATTGCATGTTTACCACCATGGCCACCAGAGCAGAGCAAGAATGAGTGGGATTTCATTCTCCCTCATGCATCAGCAAAAAAGTTCCCACACACCTGTTCACTACAAAATAGTTATTGATGCTAATAATATTTGAAGCAGAAAGAACACAGCTTGATGTTTCTTGTATGGACTTAATCTTGTTACAAATACAGGGATTGGTGTTTTGGCTCAGTTTACACTATATATAATTGTATGAAAATCATTAGTGGAGCATAAATAGTGTTATCAAGATGTCATTTTCAGTGTTACTCTTTGCAATTTAAATGTATTTAACATTTGAAGCTGAAGGTGAAGAAAAAGCAAGCAAACAGGGTGAGCAAAGACAGCTAAACTGATGGCAGTGCTGAAAAGAGCCAATGTGTAAACAACCACCTCAGAGCACGCTGCACCAAACACAAGATAGGTATAAGATGCAGATCATGTAGTTTGTGCAGAGGGAAAAAAATAACCTAAGCTCTGCTTCAGCTTTCTTTTCAAGATAGATAAAGCCCCAAGAGTGCTGGGTAGATGCTAGAAGTTTTAGGGCAAGATAAAATCTACATAATGTTCATAAACTGTGCAAAAAAGTCACAAAACTCTTAGTTTAAAATTTTTCCCTGATAGAAGGGTGTACTGCCTCTCAAAGATGTTAAGTGCATGAATTTTTGTAAGTCATTTTTTTAATATGGTAAATGGGTTTGCAAATCTATGTATATAGCATTTCAATTTCCCTTGGCAAGAGCATTTTTATACTCCTTCCTGACATTAAAATCTAATTTTCTTGATGGAATGATGATTTCTCTGGATTGTTGCCTTACATAGATTTAAAAGAGAACATAAAAGAATAAGCAATCTTTATAGTAGAGTTGCTATTTCCTAGTCCAGAAATATTATTTCTTAGACCCCGTTAAGACCACAGGGGCATGGTAGCCCAAGCATTAAATCCTGACAGTGCTATAGAGAGAACTGATTTTTTTTCACCCTCCCTTCTTAAAGAAATAATGTTATAAGGTCTCAAATACTGCAGGAATTCCTCAGATTGGTCCTGCCCAGAAAAAGGAGTGATACCGTCCCGTTCTAGAAAAACAAAACAACCTCCTTCTCCCTAAAATAACAGCAACTAGCAGCATAAGTTAGGATAAGTCATTCTCAACCAAGCCCCCTTTGCCCTGCTGTGTCCCTCGAGACCAGTCCATCATTTCAAATGTCCCCTCTCAGGAACTGGCAGCCTCAGCAATATCAAGAGCTCCACGTCTAGAAGCTGGAGGACAAGCATGGGGCAACCTCCTCCCTCTTCCTTGGAGAAACCTTCTCTTAGGGATCTAGCTGGTCATTTGCAGAAGACTTCATACACTGTATGCTGCTAGGACCAAGAGTTGCTGTTTTAAAGAGAAGCAGGAATTTATTGTCTTTTACAGATATGGTACAGACAGGGCTTAAAAACATTAAATACAGAATATTGTCTATAGCACTAGGGAAACAGTGCTCTGGGCCATTGTGGTTTAGAGCCAAACAAGAAAGGCTACCAGCTATTATATAAGTCAGGATAATTCAGTTTTATTCCACATCATAATATTAATGTGTTTTATCCATGGAAGGTGCTGAAATCAGTTTTTGATTCAAAAGCTATTCCCAATATCATCCGAAATGATTACAGAGGGAGCAGCTAAACACAGTAGCATCTGAAGGTCAAAATACATTGCTCTCCAGTTGTAGGAGCTCTCCCTAATGCTTAAAGGATGCTTAACTGCTCAACTTACCATTTCCTAAAACTTCTCTCTAGAAGTTACAGCAGACTCTGATAAAGATGTTTCATCATTAATTTCAAAACTGTCAAGCTCTGAAGATCTGGAAGTGGTGTGAGGTCAGGATATAAGGCATCTATTTACACCTGCAGGGCCAGTTTTATCCAGGGCTAACATCTGCAGGAGCAAATACAGACAGTAAAATAAGGCCTTGAGATTTAGACAGCAGGCTTTGCGGTTCCCAGCTGTGATGATCCCTCTCCAGCATAGCGTTAGGTTGGAGCACTGTGACACAAGAAGATCACAGAGGTCGTGTAGACCTGCAAACTGCGGGCACGGCGGGTGTAGGAAAGGCTAAGAGGTCCTTCGGCACGGAGGATCCCTGTGCACGCAGCGCTGAGGTGAACAGGCCTGAAGAGCACTTCATTTTGCAGAGGCTGCTCTAACGGGCCTGGGGAACTGGTCCAAGATCCCCATTTTCTATCCAACACATAGTGAATGAGGGCTGTTTAAGGAGACTGTAAACTCCCCAAGGTGGTGTTTTGCCCAGAAGAAATGGACTAAGTAGATCTTTGAGTTTTCTTATTGCAGTCACCATACTAAACCCATCCCAGTTTATGGGTATTTCTAATACACTTGCACACATGAAAGACTGAGCATGACTTGCCATAAAACAGAACAGACCAGCTGCTCAGCTGGGGAGCAGAGAGAAAGGTGTAGCGGAAGGGGAGAATTATTCCTTTCTCCTTTAATTAATGGTACTCTAGACAGGTAATATAAAGTGTAGACAACCTTCCTAGAGCTGGTTAAAGAAAACAAGCTTCCCAAGAGGGATTTTGAATTAAAAAAATGAGTATTTTTTTGACATTTTCTCCCTCTCTTCAAATGCCAAGTTATTTTTTTGCAGGTTTTTACTTCTTATTACGGCAGATGGTATCCACCATGTTGTGCTTATCTCCTCAACAATTAAAGCCAGAGGTACAACTTAAAGTAATCACATTATATAGCTTAAAGAAAGATTGCTATTAAAAATACTTAGCTCTTAGAGCTACATTTTTTCTTAGGGATGTTTTTTTTTTTAAAAAAGCTATTTTCATTGCCTTTTTAGAAAGGATATAAATACTTATCTGATGGGCTGCAGGCATATTATAATCTTTATGAAAATGATTTTTATGTCAGGAATAAAACACAAATGAAAAATCAAATTTCTGTAAAACATTGTCTATTTATTACTCCTGTGGATCTCAATTATTTATAATATGTGCTCATATAATATTTATGTGTGTTAAATCATAGTTAATTGTATGTTTTTACTTCTAATTATTGCTAATGCTTCTGCCTATCTTTCTTTTAAGTGGATACTGAGTACTCGTGAGCCTGCAGCATTGTGTGCTTTTATATGACAGTAAGCTTCTATACCAAGTATTTACCAGTTTGCTTTGTTTGATTGAATTTTGGAGTGGAAGTTAGGAAATGGATTTTCTAATCTTAAGACTTTGTCACTGGATTAGCTGATGGCATTAGGACAGTATCAAAACTGTAGTCATCCTGCTTCTTCCATTGGTACAGCAGCACTTACTAGAAGAATAACTTGCTGACTAGAGTTCACTGAGGAATTAGCTACAGGACATTAGAACTGCAAGAGATCTCATCTAACAGTTGGGTTTTTTGTGTTCATGTTGGCTGTCAGTAGCTAGTTTTAAGTGTTCATTTGAGTTTTCTTCTGAAACTGGTTTCTAACTAAGCTGCAATGATAGAATCATTCCTCTAACAGTGAATCTGTGTTAAAAATAAAGATGAGAGATTTGTACAGTAATATTTCAATGATATATTTTACTCTGCATAAAAGAGGGGTTGACTTAGATATACTGACTGCACACAATGTGATGCATTATATGACATGAATCTCAGGCAATTTTCACATGCTAGGACTGTGCAGAAAATGACTAAACAATTCAGTAATAATTCAGTACTCAGGATCAGTAAGGTATATAGATCACTACACCCAAGCCAAAAATGAAAAGTGATATAGTTGTTTCAGCCCATATTTGAGTCTTCACATCACAGACACTTTTGTAGTTTCACAGCAGTGTAAGGAAGGGAAGTGCCCAAGCCTATGTATGAAAAAGACAGAAAGGTGAAATTAGCATTATGAACCTGGAGAAAGAGGTATTTCAGCCATTTATTTGAAGCATGCTGGCGAGAAGCCTTGTCTAACAAAAAGATCATTATGTCTTTCCTTAAAGAAACTAGAACAGAACACAAAGAAAAATTATCCTTGTGTAATAGCAATGTAATGCCACGTAAACAAATCATGTGCTGATAACATGCCATTTTGAGTAAATTATATATAGAACATTGAATTTGCAGAAGACACTTATAGAGACCAAAAATAGCACTCAGACATCCCAGATTTGCCTGTGTAAAATCCTGTACTTTGCAGTATAAAATTAAAGATGAGAATAACTGGCTCAGACACATAAATCAAAATCTCACATGGAACAGCCAAACCTTAATTTAGACCAGCTTGCTACAGCAATTTCTTTATCACCAACAAGACAATGTCTTTGGAGCTACAGTTATCTTAGTCCTCAACCAGTTATTTTTTGGGTTAGGAAAAACGCTGGAAAAAGAGAGCAAGCACTGTCTGCAGAAATGCGGAAGCACTGGACTAACTATAGCTGGTATATTTCAGACGGGTCAGAAATGTCACTTTTTGAATCTGGAAAAGATCATATCCGGATACTTTCAAAAGAGAAGAAACACATTCTTGTCCATCTGAAGATCACGTATTCTTTAAATTTGTTTTTATCTACAGTGATGGTTAGGTTTGGAAGAGAACATTAATTAACACACATTCCCCAGATAAAATGTTCTTATTATACTATGATATCTAGAGTCTTTGAGGGAAAACATGAATTGAATATGGTTGGGGAGGAGAAATTGAAATATTTGAATGAGTTGTATAGTGCTCTGTAGGGATAGTTCTCAAAATGTGTGTGGATTTCCTCCTGCAGCTGTTTCTGACAGCTAAGTGATGAGTATTAAGAATTCCAGAACTTTCTAAATGCATTTGCTGTTCAATTTTTAAAAATTTCTTCAGTGAACATCTCCCGTCAACAGTGAATTCATTGCCATAGAGTGAACTGTGAAGGACAACAGTTTGTACTAGTCAAACAGTTCGATTAATGCCATGTCATTGTGCAAATCACGTGGTATTGCTCCTGCCTCCAATTACATACTTAGTACAATAACTGAGGTGACATAGTGATTTTTTTTCTTTTGGTAGCTGGTGAAGCAATTCAAGTCTTTGTATTGAAAACTCGCTTTCACAAATCTCCATGTGAGGATCAAGGACTTGAACATTTGTGGACAGCAAATGTAAATGAACCGCAGGCATGGGAACTTTAACTCGTAATATACTCCCTAGAGGAGACAGGATAATAACACTCAATTCTGTGATGTACCGACACTGTACATTGGAAGAGGTAGAGCAAGGCTCCAAATTTTGCCATGCCTTTTTTATTTTTTCCTCCTTGAAACAGGTTGATGACAGGACAGATACAGGAGTTTGCTGGAAAACCCAGGATGATGGAGAAGGGCAGCCAGGACGGCAGGCACAGGAGACCTCACCAGCCACGCGCCCCTGCGAAACGCGACCGACTGCAGGGAACAGGTGCAGCCTGAGCAGCTTTCACATCCAAAGCCATCAAAGTGCTATTGCACATGCAATTGAATCCCACGAGGTGGCAGGTTGGGATGAAGGGTAGTGTGACCAAGCACTGGCCCCTGCCTGATGACACGGTCCTACCGATGACACATGGACTGAGCCTACGGTCAGCATCCCGTGAAGATGCATCAGGAATTTCTAGGGCTTAAAGGGCTCACGGTTTGCAAATCCGGCTGCCAGCATACATCCCAGATCTTCTAATACCATACTGGTCCACACGATTTCTGTGATAGGCCGCTGTAGACATGAAAAACTAAGCCAAACAAAAATCTGTATACACTGCATACCAAATGTGAAACATTATACTGAAAAAAAAAATGTAAACAGCTACTCATGCTTACAATCTCAGCTTTGTCAGGGGTCAGTTAGCACAGGATAATCGCCCATCCTGTCTTCCACTACCCTATGTCCTTAATTGCATTGTTAGCTCTAAATGAGCTTTTACAAAGGATTCATTTGTACCTTTAATGCACTCCTGCCACTACAGCTGATAGAACACACGCTCAGATTTACATATCCATAGACTGCCATTAACACATGCTAATTCAGTGCTAATTCAATAAGTTGTTTTCAGGGTAACAATTCCTCAAAGTTCATGAAAGCCTAGGGCAGTCTGCTTTCCTTCCCTTCCCTGAGGGCTCAAGATATTTATTGTACTTCTGCACTGGGAAGCCTTTCTGCCAAAATGCCATAATTGCTGCAACCGGTTTCTTTTTATTATGCGGCATTTCCACTCCACGAATGTATCGCTTCAATGAATTCCCTAACCAGCTCTGTCTGGTTCAAATCCATGAACCTACACTTATGATAAGATAATGAATGCACACTCATCGAGCAGAACCATATTGAAAGTGCTGTGGGCAAATGCACAGTACAATAAATTTTGTTAAATGAAGATGATGTATTTTTAGAGGCCTATCACTTCTCTGAAGGGGTTATTCACTCATCCGGCCTCAGCATGCACCACAGGAGGAGGCTTTTGGTCACTATGTGTTCACAGAGATAAAAGTAAAGCAGCAAATGTAAATACAGGAAGCATTAATGAATATGTATATATTGGGATAATATTGAACTGGTGACAGCTGCGAAAGGGCACAACAACATGCAAAGCTGATTTGGGTTGATTCATATGCTATCATAAAAGTGTAATCAGTCATTTACATCATGCCAGCCTAAAATTCAGATGGTTAAAACAGTAGTACAAACCATTAATTTTATACAGATCTGCAAGTTTTAGTGACTTAAACTAGAGGGGTGAGAAGGCTCAATATTATTTTCAACTCATGGGAATCTATTTGCATATACAGTGGTACAAAGTATTTCTGCCTCACTTTTCCCCCATAGTAAAAAGAGAAGGAAAATAGACCTCCACACCTCTTCTTTGACTATCAGATAAAACATGCTTTATGTCCAAAAATTGCCGTGTTGCTACTGATGGTAACAAAGCACCAGAAAGCATCTTTCTGAAATACGCAGTGCTTTGTGTCATTATCAGATTAAGAATACTTGGTAATAAGACGAGTGGTAGGTGAATGAAAGTAATGGCTGGAACCAACTTCAGCTCTTGTTTGATACTCTGATATGGAGAGTTGCAGGCCCATCTGGTCACACAGTCTGTAAAAGCTGATGATGGGAACGTCAGAAAAGACTGAATGTCCAGAGTGTGTGAGACAACCCACAAAACGAGCATGTTCTGCTTGTTGTCTCCACAGTACCTGCTCAACACACTCAGCACCACCCAGGTTCACGAGTGCTCAGCCTCTTAGGGCAGCTTTTATCCAGGATCCTATTCCAAAATGTCATTAAGCCTTCCATAACAAATGACTTTACAATCCATTACAATCAGAGATGAATAATGGACATTCCCCAAACAATTTCTGACAAAAGAACAGATTTTTCTATGTGACCTGCCCATCCTGGAAAAGTTTATAGCAAGGGTCCCTGTGTCTCATCGGAAGCTGAGTCCTTTGCTTTTTCTCTAGCTGACAGTCTGTCCAAAGCAGGAATGTCAGCAAATTGTAGGCAGCATGACATATTCCCTAACAGAGGAGAATTCATTTGGGAGCGAGCAATAAACTGAGTTCAAATCTTCATTGTGCCGCACAAATCAGACCTGCTATATAAGGTCTTAACAATAGTAAGCTTGGACCAGCTGCTAAATTGCTGTATTTAGACGTATAGAAAAATTCACTTGTCCCTCTATCTTATTGTTGCTAATGAATGACCACGAGCTCATATGTAGAATATACAGAGACATCAATCCCACCAGTTATTTAAGACTGATATAGTGCAGTCTGATGTATAATTTTAAATCATATTTCAGCAATCTGATCTGCTACAGATATCTCATTGCTATTTTTAAACTTAGTCCTTCGTGTTCTGATCTTCTGTGTCGATCTATCCATTTCCTTCCAAGATTTCTCCTAGCGGTTCCTGCCATCAAGCTGTATGACTCACTTAACTCTCAGAGAAAGATGAAAACTGCCTTCAGGCAGCTTGGGCAAATTAATAATCTTCTTGAAGGGTGAGAGGGTCAGCTAATGCCAGAGTCACGAGCGCCTGTACATACATAAAATCATTACTAAGAGTATTCAAAAACTGCTCCTTGGTAAGGCCAAGAAGATATTTTAATGGTTCAGCTGAGCAAAGTTTCCATAGCTCAATCACATCCAAGATACCTTTGATGACCCTAGACCTGAATACATTAATATTAGCATTGGCTGCATGAGATTAAAATGATGTCTTGTAACACAGGAGGCTCAAAGTGCAGCAAAAACCTGCATTTAACTTGAGCTAGAATTCTAGCTCAAAAACAGGTTCTATGAAGTTGATACAGACAAATACTTTCCCACTTGAATTCCCATAGGTTTCCTATCAACCATTCGTGCTTGTAGTCAATGCCGTAAAGTTCTACTCATGCAAATAAACTCTTCCTTCTGTCTGCTACTTTTCTAGATATGGATGCATCTTCTCCCTTGAATTGATCATAAAAATCAGCCTCCCTAATGGCCTTTCATTTAAGGAGAACAGGCAGCACTTAGAAGCAGTGATACGGGAGTCAGGATGTCTCTTTTCTGTGTGAATATTGAAGTGGTGAAGATGCAATGATGTGCATTAGATCTCTATTCTTCTACCCAAAGGAAAATAAAATTATGGTGCTTGCTTGCTTTGCTGCTGAAGAGCTATCCATGCAGTTTGCCTTAACAGTAAGCAAAAGATACTGAATTATGCTGAGACTGGGGGGAGAAGAAGAGGGGCCTTTGTTTAAGTACCAGATAACACATGGATTGTTGTTCAACACAATTTAACAAATAAATTAGAAATTGTAACTCTGAACTCTAAGAGCTACTTTAAGGGTAGGAGCAAGTGTACAGATAATTTTTCTAAAAAGAGACAGTAACAGAGGAAATCATAGTCCTACATCCTTCTGAGTAGAGATGGGATCTGTAACTATAAGAAAGGGAGTTGGGAATCTTGGCTTTTTGTGTTCTGTGTTCACAAACTTAAGCAGTGGAAAAGTCAGACCTTGCTCTTAAAAACGAGGGTCGAGATAACTTCAGATTTCACTAAATGAGTATTGAACACTGATATTCTAAACATCAGTGCATGAGAGCTGAAAAAGACCCAGGTGAAGTAAAAACCATGCCTGATAACAGCACTTAGCAGTAATAACACGATGTCATTCTTCTCATATCATTTTCTCTCACCTTTATGAACAACCAAGGCCATTTTATGTACTGAGAGTATAAAGAAGTAGCTAGACATTGTCATCATTAAGGCTGACTGGCTCTAGTTTCTCTAAAGCTATCCACAACCACGAAAAAGTTTTATTCAATTTTACGTCAAAATGATCTTTTTTTCTCCAAATATTCCCACAGGAAAAAGCTCTGGATTTTTTTTTTATTATTATTTTGAAGCAAAAATTTTATAAATTCATCTTTTACAATAATATGAAATTGTAAGTAGACTTAAATTACCTGGAACCTAGGACAGGGACCTTGAATAGTTAAAATTATTATTCAAATTGGGAACAATACCAAGCAGACATTGTACTTACAGCAAAGAACATAGAACAGAAAGAGAAATTTAAACCTGTCAGGAAATAATATATAGTAAACAACCAAACCACTGTGTCAGAAGCTTTCCTTCCACTCGGGGAACTAGTCAACACTGACTGTGTCCCTTGGTGCGTAGCATCCTAATTCAGTTGCTTCTAACTTAAGTTTACAAAGAGTGGAGAATCTAGAAAAGTTACCAAGACCATTTTAATGAATTTAAATAACATGGAGGTTAGAATGATTCCTGATTTCTATAGATGATGTTTCAATCTAAGCCACAAAAGTAGGCCTGGAAGAAAAGGTGGTAAAGAGATTTTTAATTATAATAGTACCATCCTCTATCAAGTTTTTCTAGAATTGTGGAGAAAGGCAGAAGTAAATATATTCTAGTTTAACTAAACGTTTTGCAGTTGTTTGAGACCACTTAATAAAACAGCTGAAACAACTCTAGGAACAGAGGTTTAGTGAAGCAGGTAATGACATTAATCACAATGAGAAAAACACTGATGATTACAGCTCTTGCTGTACTCTGCCTGTGTAATTCCCTGTGAGTACAATTAATGATCAGCAAACATGAAAGGCTTCTGAAAACTGTAATTCTCCATTCATTCAAATGCTGACTGAGCTGACTTGAATCCAGCCCCAGCATAAATGATTCCTACTTTCCTGTGACCCACTCCTACTTCTATCGGATGCTCTTGCTGACTCTCCTTCTCTTCTTCTTTCTCTCAATTCCCTTCTGTATTTAATAAAAAGGATAAGCCAAAAGTTTTGCTTCAGTATGGATTTTAGGACGGCACTGAATTTTATTAAAATTATTTTTGTTCTTTCAGTGAAATCACCTCTGTACACAAGCTGGTCCAAAGGATACAGGAGTTGCCCATGACACCACGTTAGGACTACAGTAATGGAATGAACAAGTTCCTCTTGCCTTGCTTTGGAAGATTAGGATCAAAGATTTAATTTTTTTCTCCTGAGGTTCATATAGCAAAAACTGTGTTGATGAAAGGACCTAATTCTTGCATTTTTAGATGGCAAAAAAAGAAATAAAATACTGCTATTACACTCATACATGTTCTTTTTCAAAATATTCATTTAAATCACTAGTCAGTAAGAGAAAGTAGTAATCACATAAGCAAACATCACAAAGCACAGAAGCACATAAAATAACTTCTATGATAACCATTCATTATTACATGCAATAATGGAATTAGACTTATGAAGAAATATTTGTCAAAATAACCTTTAGAGCTCTTCTGCTCCGTGTGTGTATCACTGCCCTCTGCTGCACACAGCAACACCAAAACTGGTACAGGATTTATGACACTGTCTGCAGCTCATGGGCAGCCTGTAGGAAGCTCTAACCCAGGGCCATTCAGCAGAAAAAGTTAAGGAAATTCATTCTTCAGTGAATCACAAAAAACAATAGTCTGGGATGTCAAGTTCCTATATTCTGTCCCATGCCTGGATACAAGAGGTTTAGTTAAGCAGCGCTGATCTCTACATCCTTCAGCAAAGCAACCTGCAAGCACATATGAATGTGCTCTTTATCCACAAGCAAGCGTTTATCACTACTCAAAGGTTTTTACTGCGCGGAACGTGAGCGGGGAATTCTGGTTTTCTTTTTAGCCATGCCTTTCTATTTTAATACTATTTTAATACATGGCGCAGGGCAGCCTCTTCCTCAGCGCCCAGCACGACCCGGGAGCTGCTGCTGCCCGCTCAGAGCTCGGCCGCCGGCCCGTGCAGGGGCTGGGAGCTCCGCACGGGCTCCCGTCCCCAGAACATCCTCAGCTCCTCGGCTGGACTCGGTGCCTCTCCGCAAGCACGCGTGCCTCCCGCCCTTCTCTCTGCAGGAATGCACTGTGCAACACAACAGCACCAGGACAGCATTCCTGTGGACCGCCGACCATTCTGCCTTCCTAATCCCTTGCAAACATTGCCTCATTCCTCCTCCTCATGCTAAACTACACACAGACAGAAACCTGGATGGACATGGGTGAAGCTCTGCACATAAATATGAGATAAATGCTGTATCTTTTGGTTGTGACATGCTTGGTCAGTTTGGAAGCTTCACTCCTTCCAAGAAGCTGCTATATCCATTTTTTATATATAAACGGCTCCTCTGCTTTCACCCCATGCATTTATTCAAGCAACGTCCTTTTTTGACTTCAGTAAAGACAAATTAAAAACTGAAGGATGAATCTAGCTGACCATAGACTTTAAAAGTGTCTATAATCAGATGCTCGTTAGAAAAATAAGGCATTTTTACTTAGGCTGTCACTTAATTATTTAATCATAATTCCAAAGGACATTAAAAAAAAAAAATCCATTATAAAATTCAATACAGTAAAACTCCATTATAAAACCCAGTTTTTATGCTTTTATAAAACTCATTCTTCATATAGAATATGTAGAATACTGTTTTAACCACAGCAGTTAGAAATATTAAAGATAATTTTGCGGGACAGCAACATATACCTCAGCTGCCCAAATAATCAGTATGATTTTGCCCATTCACCTGGACAAGAATGCATTTTTTTCTACAGAAGATCAGTTGGGATAAATAAATTTAGTCACTCTGGAAATTCTTGTCATTCAAACGCGCTTCAGTTGATGATAATCTGTTATAAAAATGTGCACAATTTAGCCTTATTACACTTTGAAGTTTAAACCTACTAAGGTCATTTATTTTGCCAATCATTTGCTATTAAACTTCCTATTAACACCAGCAAAACTGTTATTTGAGAAAGTATTTTTTTCTGACTCAAAAGACTCAAGGATGTTTTTGACTCTCTTGCAAAATAAAAAAAATAAAAATAAAACAGTACAGTTTACATTCCAGAGGTCATTGCCTCCGTTTCCGGCCTCACAGAGATGCCTGGACAGAGGTTTCGTTCTGATTAGACGCTGTTGAAAAATGAAAGACACTGTATGAGACAGACCACAAGCAGAAATTAATTAAAAACTGGCAAGCATCGCCGATTCAGGAATGTGCTCCTTACTTGAGCTCTAGCATGTCAAAAAAGTCAGGATGTTTAGATCCTGCTGTCATGGTCACGCCAAAACTCGAGGAGATAGATATCCTTTACCCGGCACAAACAGTGAACTGAGCCAGCATAAATACTTGTGGACAGCTAGACTGAAATGACGGCAAATACAGCCTATTTCTTTCATATAGTAGAGTCTTGTATTTAGAATATTTTATGGACTACATTGAATAGTAAGGTTTTTTTTTTTTCTAAAATAAATTACTCACCAATAAAAAGTAAAAATTGCAATACTTCATAAAAATATAAAATAGTTCCCACATCTTGTGGAAAGTTAATGAAAATTAAGAGTTGGAGTTTGATTTGTAAATACTATGTAAGTATATTTTTTATCAATCAGTATAGGTTAGTCCAGTCTGCATGATAAAATACGTGAAATATGAAATATTTAATATATCAGCAATTTTATATTTCAACTAATCCATGAATGCAAATTTTATTAGCAATGTAGTGTTACTGGAAACCTAACATTAGAACTAATCTCTGCAGCTTCAAGAATGAGAAAACAATTATGGTTTATTTCTTTGAATTTCATATATATAACATTAAATGTAATAAAGCATACAAGCAATATTGCAACAAGCATTCAAAATATGCAATAAAATATGCATATACTCTGAAAATGAATATAAATTAACTCCATTATTTAGTATCGTGAGTATATTATTTTTATTATTTGTCTATGATGTTCAAAATGAAGAATTCTGCAGGAGTATGCCAAATAAGCATTATTTTCAAGATATAGGCTTCAAATAGTAGTTTCACTGGTAGAGTTTGGGCTGTATTACTAAATTATTGCTAAACATTTTGGAAATTTATTAACAAATACATTTAAAAATTTGAGATATTTCATGAATGTCAGCTCACATGATTATTCCCTTTTAGAAATGCTTTTACTCACTAATCATTATTTGATAATTGTCGGCTATTTATTTATTTTCTGGATAAAGATATTCAGTAACCCACTTCAAAAGAGTACTCGACAGTACGACATTCAGATACCTAATCAGGCCTCACATGCTGATTTTATCAGAATTTATCAGATAAGCAACTCGACAGTGAAATTCACTTCAGGTGGTAAAGTCCAGCATAAGGCTGCTTGTACACTCTCCTTATACTGAAGAAGGGAGGGTGAACATTGGTGTGCGCTCATTATACTCAGAAATGAATTGCATCAAGAATGGCCAATCTGTTAACCCCACTCAGCTTGACATTTGTTCACGTTGAAACTGAACTCTGTGCAAACAGCCTGGGTAAAATCTTACGTATCTCCTAATTCCCACCCAAATCCTCCGTGTAAGTGATACCGTCATTACACAGCACATTCCTGAGTCCAAGTCCTTGATCTTGCCCACTGGACTACCATACCTCCCTAATTCAAGGACTGCAATTGCTTTTTCAAATTAGACCTATCTCAGTAGTGATTAAACATTGTGATGAGAGCAGGTTGGCAGATCCTGTGAAATCATTACAGTCTCATTCCAGTTCATAAGGGGTAATTGTCCATGTCACAAAATAGCATGATAAACCCAACCCTAATTCTGGCCTGGTGAGAGTAACCACAGAAAGACTGATGGCTCCTGCAGAAGTTCACAGCTTAGCGCTCCTTCACGCGCTATTTCTGCTATGAGAACTGAATTCTGCTTCTAGAGCAGCCCCTCTGTCGCTTTTCACGGGTATTAAATTGATTTGAAATTCCTTTTTTAAAAACAAAATCAAAATACTGTAATTCAGATCATTCGACATTATCACTGTAATCTCATCTAGCCGTAAATAAAACATGATTATAGAAACAAGTGAATCTCAAGGAATATACTCTAAATCATCTGAGCACTAATTCACGTGTATTGCTTTTAGAGTGGTTGCTATAAACTGCCTTCTGGACGTTCTGCTTACAGATTCGTGCTCTCCTTCAGTACATACGAAGGAAAGGGCAGGATCAGAACTCTGCACTTGGTGTGGTTAAGGTCTACGGGATCTGCACCTCTTCAGTCAGGGATATGTGTATATGCAAGGCAATTTCGCACTGTGCTAATGAGTCACCATACATACATTATATATCAATGTAATATTTCCTAGCAACAATAGATGGGTTTGCAGCAAGTGTTTCCAGAAGACATTACTAGATACTCTCTAGAGGGACAATATTCACAGCACACACTGCTTTTGGGTTTAAAAATCCAGTCAGAGCTTAAAGCAGACAGTGCGAAGCACTGTATGATCACGTAAGAACATCTAAAGACATATTAATGAGTTGAATTTTGTCCAGTGGATGTAGCAACTGTAAGATTCAAACTACAAAAGAGATCATTGTTATATACCTGAATAGGGTTTCCAGCTAACAGAAATTTTCCTATATATATTTTTTGAATATGTTACAAATGATGCAAAGACTTGTAAGTGAAGTTCCTGTGTGTTTATTAATAAACATAAATAACCAGACAAGTACTGTAGCAGCTTTCAAAGAAAGGTAGCACAGTGTTACATGTTATATGTGCAGATGATGCAAACAAAAATAAGGTAACCGCTTGGACTCATCCATCAGGATTATCCTCACAGATGGAAAGATTCCTAGGCTAAGTCCCACTTACTGAAAGGAGAGTGAAGGAATTCAAAGTAAGGGCTGCCACTCTTTGCATTAACAAATGTGGCCTTGCAGAAGAGTTAGCCATTTCAGTGTGACAATCCCTAGAGCATCAGTGTCACAAAGGTTTGTCTTTATGGTAAAGAGCACTCAGCAGTAAAAGCAAAAGAAAGATCTGCAAGCAGAAGAAAGGTTAGGTATGTATATACCCAGAATGGGAAGTGCTTTGTATTGCCCTTCTTTCAGATGAGTCAAGCTAGGAAGTTTTTGTTTTAACTGTAGTTTTCAAATCTGTAGGATGCTTCAACATTCAGACAAATCCTGGGACGTTACTGGGCTCTGGAAGCATTGTCAAGACAATGTTTTGTCCTCACAGCTGTGTAGCTCTCACAGCTGCTTCCTCCACAGCGCACTTTATGTTTTGCACACACTTAAATTTGATAAAGTAACTTTAAAGAAAACCATAAATATACATATAGCATACATAGACAAAATTTGTGATAAAATAAATGTAAAGGTTTAGTTTAGAGCTTTTTGCTCTAGTATTAAAATTTTCTTTGTATATTTGGTGAACTGTCGTGATCTTAAAAGTACTGGCAAAAAGCAACAGGTTGTCAGACATATAAACTTCAACCTTGACAGTGTAACAGAATCCAGACTTGCAGTGCAGATACAAGAACATAAAGTGATATTGTATCAGGAATACAAACACCTGCAGTTCTTAATATTAATATGGATTTTTACTGTAGGATTAAGTGCTCTTCCTTTTTTAATCAGAATTTATAACACAAACAAAATATCACTTAATATGGTATTGAAAAATAAAGGGACATAAAATATTATACTCTCAAAAAGCTAATATTTAGGATAGGATTTATTTTGCCTACAGAAAACCTAGGTTTCTAGTTCAAGTTGCACATCTTGTCTCCTTTCTTTTTATTAAAGACAGATGTCTCCTGAATGACTGCTTCATCATACCTGTCTCGGATATTAGGCATGGGGTGAAATGCACTCTGGAAGTATCATTTTCGCAGATTGCTGACAGAAGAAAAAAAGAGCTTAAGCTAATTTTTATCTTGAATTCTTTGCACAAAAGGTGACCCAACCTTTAACTTTTGCTTTCTCTTCAGATGAGAGCTACGGAGTTCCTTATTTTTTCTCAGCTAATTTTCTTACTTACACGGAGAGAAATTCACCTGATACGTGAACAAGTAATATTTTGCATAAGTTTTCACCAGAGATGGTTTGACATGGAATATACTTTGATCGGCCTCCATATTTAATTTAAACAAATGGAAATTCATGAAATTTTATCATTCTAGAAGATTGATCTTTCTGGCTTCTAAAGGAAATATATCTAAAGGGCAGTGATAGGAAATCAAACTGCCATCATAAAACCTTTCATATGTTGAGTCTTTCATTGACTTCACACAAATTATACATCCAGACACATGGTTAATTTCAGTGAAGATATATGTACCACATCTTCATCTACTCACACTTTGTTATTATACTAGACAATAATATTTGAATAACTTAGACCCGGCTTCAAACCCCTTTGAAGGCTCTGCTGAATCTACAAGCAACGTTTTCTACCACCTTCCATTGGCCAAATATCCTCTCTGATACCTGATGACCTCCTGCGGGTGCATCTTTGTCTTGTCCACGATAACCCACTGGGATCTGCCTTTTGAGGAGCCTCTCATTGACGTACAGCGGCGCAGTTCACCTTGCCAGCAACACAATTCACGGTGGGACATGTTGGCCTGGGCTTTCTGGGACATAAAAATTGTCTCCTAGACCCCAGATGTGCTGCTGGGGGCTTCCCACAGAACAGGATGATCACGGCAACTGCAGTTTTTCTCCAACCGCGCTGGAGACTTCCTGAGCTCCTGATGTCCTCATACGGCCGGCCGTGCCGTCGCAATGACACGGAGGGTGTTTGCCCACAGGACAGCGGAAAGATCATCTGCCTGTTCAAGAAGGGGACCTTTCCCAGGCTCTAGTGCTGCGGTGTGTCCAGCACAGCCAGAAGGAAATGTGACTGATCGGGAGAGAGAGGCAGCGAATTACTTCAGAGCATTAGGTTTTCCGTAACTGTTAAGCACGCATATTTCCTTTACTATGTTTTAGCTTAAAACTTACCATTAAGGTAAAATGACTCCTAGACAGTTTTTGCTGCAGAGTGAGCAATGCTCAGTTTATTAAAATGAATGACCCCATGAAAAAGCATTAGCATTTCGCAATTTTCGAGATGTAATGAAGCATAATTAAAATGATTAAGAAATAAATTGAAAGAAAATAGTTAAATGGTCTCTGTGTGAAATCCCGCAGTGACACACGAAGCCTGCAGCAAGTCTCTGCTATTATGTTATTCCAAAGGTTCCTGCAAGTCCCTCCGCACTAGGGAATAGTGACAGATACTGTGCTAAACAGTATCAATCATTAGCTACTACCTACCGGAAGCTTCAGGATGAGCTTTAAATGTAACTCTTAAATTGCTGCATGTAATCTTAGATGCTATGGCGCAAACACTTCTCAAACGAAATCAGTGTGCCTGGACTTCATCAACATATTTACCAGGGCCAACAACATCAATCCATATTTATGTAATCTGAGGAACTCAGTGTTACAGCTACTGCGACTCCTCTCAGGACTATTTCCTAATGTGATGGTGTGTGAGCTCTTGATTTACCAAACTATCAGCTAGGCTGGGATTTTCCTCATCTGAGGATTTGCAGATTGATTACACTACGCTTCTCTATGAAATCTCTGCAGATAGACAGACATTGCAGGAACACCCAGGCAGCATACAAATGACAAATGCAGTAAATGGCTACCTGGTAGGTACCTGTGAAAGCCACGAGAAATGTGCTAATACAACACAGGCAAGAGGAAAACGGTTGCTGATGTCAGACAACTGCAAACACAAGCAGAAATTGCTAAAGGCAGGCCAAGCTGGGAGCAAATACTTAATGAGGTATCCCCTGCGTGTCCGAAGCAGGGGATCTGCATCGTGAACAGGAGAAGAACAGAGTATGAAATCCTAACTGTTTGCTCTGGCTTATATCTAGGGTGCGTATTAGACCATTTACAGCACATACGAATGAAACAAAAGGTTGAACTCGGCAAAATATGTCCTTAAAGGTGAAAGTAGACCTGGAACTCTGTGCACGAGTCCAAGTGGTGCAGAAAGGCTTAAATAAGAGTTCAGCTATTTCAGGCGCCTTAACAAAACACAAAGTAATATCACAGTGCAACAGACTCACAAAGCTGCATTGTCAAATCATTCTTCACACTTAAAATTGCTCGTAGTACAGCCTCTAATGACTCTCTAAATAAAAATGTTCAGTGAAGAAAAATGCTGTCAGTCAAGCAGAACTACAGACATCTGTGTTCATTTATAATAAACAACCTAATTTAACTATATAGAGAGATATATTAGGAAAATTCCATGTAGCTGGAAAATGCAGAGAAATAGCCTGACACCAGAGTCGACCCTTTCTCCAGTATCATCAGCGAAGGATGCAAAGGTCATTCTCAGCTAGTTTGAGGCAGGTTTCTTATTGATTGTTTCTATGCCAAAAAGAAATCAGATTAAAATAAAAAGAGTTTCTTAGTCCCAAGCAGAAATGAAAAATAGCTCTTTGGCGGAACAAAAGAAAGGCATTCAGAATTACTGTATTGTGCCAAATACGGTCCATTTCAGCTGGTTTTGAAAGATTCATTCATATAAGCATAAAAGAAGACTAGAACAGAGGTATAATAATAATGTGTTCTTTTTGCCTAAAAATAGGCCATTAATATGAATATTAGATGAGATTAACAATGTCACATAATTGTTTTGTTCTAGTTTGGATTATTTTGTGCAAATGTCTATTTCCCCTCAAATCCAAACACTAAAGAATGATCTTGAAGCCTGAAATTCCCTCTCACTGTGTGCCGCCCACCTGGAATCCTCTTGCTCTCTTGGAACTGAGTGAGTGCTCGGAAAGACAAGCTCTGGCAACAGGAAGGGAATCTTCATTCCTGGGGAATTCACAGTTCAGGTGAAGTGCCATCTTTCAGCAGGATTTCTGGAAGGAAATGTAATCTAGCCTTGCAAACTATGTCATATGACTGCTTTTCCCAGCCACAATCCTCATTCTCTTCCTAATTATAGGACAACAGCCTCCCTTCCTTCTTAACCAACCAGTCAGCTCATATTCATGGCCATGCCTAAGGGCTAAAGGATCCAACTACCATCAGGAATTGGCAGTGCTTTTAGTATTTAAAATGACCTGCCTCTTCCAGGTGAGATAAACCATACCCTGCTTTAAGATGCATTTTCAAAGCAAACATCACTTTAATAATCAGTTCCCCTTACAGAAAAGGAGAATTTTGCATAAACCTGATTTCCTCATGTTCTGGGTATACTGTGGTGCCCCGTGAGTTCAGCTCTGTTCAGAGGATCCCCACTAAGGCTGTGAAGCTGTCTTTAAAATTCCAAAAATAGCATCTGAGTGAGAGCTAAGTGTTGCACTGATTTAGGACTGTCTCTCTGCCCAGAGATAAATTTCACTGCAAGTGCATTTATTATTTACATTTTCAGACATGAACCAAAAATCTAGCCCAGATATTTCATTTTTATTAGGTTGGGCTCTAAAGGGTAGTACTTAAGCTGCATGTAAAATACTGTCAAGTTCACTTAAATCTTATTTTGTTGCATTTGCAGAATTTAAAATTGACTAAACATGCAAAAGAGGAGGTAGTGGATTTTTCAAAATATCAATGACCTCACACATCAATGAGATGTGTGCAAATTAGGTAGCCAATGCCTTTGGCACTTTCATATTTCTCAGAGTGCTACAGTTTTAATTACCTATATATTTACTCAATCAAAATTCTTCAAATTATGTCAAAAATCTACATAAAGATCTTGATTGCACAAGTTTGCATTATTTACATTATTTAAAAATCAAATATAGCCAAACACATCAGCAGAGAGCTGCTTCATATTACAGAAGAATATTTAAATGGGAGAATTGCTTGCCTCTTCATTTGCAAAAATGTCCTAAATATCTACATTTTTAGATATTTTAATGGTATGCACAAATATTATATATGTGCATTTCCATGTTTTATGCTAGCTGGATCTTAGCCAGTGCTAGAATATGAATATAAAAATTAAATTCTATACTTACTACTTATTTTATTTAACAGGGAGCATTTAAATAGTTGAATGCTATTTACTAATTTGCAAGTTGGCAGGAATCAAGGATACATGTGATTATCTTCCCAATGTCATAAATTATGTTTATATATTGGAGTATGATGAAGTGTGCTGTTCCACATTATTGTCTTTCATTTATCCATTAGCCATTCACACTGCACACCTTGTGCCACAGTTTATTGTGTTTATAGCGAGATAACATGAATTAACTAAACGCAGAGCACATAAACACAGGTACTACAAGTCTTCGCTAATGTGCATTATGCACAAGCACTTCCAGGGAAAGTGCTATGCT
Source organism: Crypturellus tataupa (assembly GCA_034781795.1). Lineage (NCBI taxonomy): Eukaryota > Metazoa > Chordata > Aves > Tinamiformes > Tinamidae > Crypturellus > Crypturellus tataupa. Next base: position 502,255 of record JAWLRI010001095.1, read on the forward strand.
CAGTAATCAAGTTTGCAAAGCGAGGATCTCAACAAATGTTTGGCTGCCGCACTGTGACACCCTCCACAGAAACGAGCATGGGAAAGGAGGTTTGTGTTAGGGAGTACCAAAATATTTTGTAACTGGTATGTTGATCCTGTAGTACTTGCATGGCAGCTGGAAATCCCCATTCTGTCAGATGAGGGAGACCGCAGTCCCACAAAGTTTTACAATCAAAATTTTGGCAGGGAGGTTGCGGTAAGCAGCTGGAGAGGGCCCATTTGCTGGACAGTCAAACAATACTTAAAATTCGCCACCTTCCACATTGTTAACAAACTTCAAGGGTGTTCAAATATTAGAAGAGAAGGGTCTGGAGAACTGGCTTGCATATATTTACACAGTATATATATATTCTTTTCTCTATCAAGATCCTTCAGCAGTTCTTTGAAGGATGAGGACAACATTTTATTTATTTTTTAATTTAATTTAATTTAATTTAATTTTTTTAAACTAGGTGGTGCAATGCAGAACTGGAAGGAGAGACTAGACTGGAGACTTCTACCATGTCCTATCTCCTGCAATGATGTCCTTCAGGCAGCTGCTTGGCTGTGCTCTACAAGCTGCATTTGACTGATGGGCCACTGCTAAAACAGACCTGTTTTATAGCTTTAGGACTGCTTATAACTGTTTTATAACTTCAAATAATAATATAATAATCAATAATATCTAATTAAATGTGTCAATAAATGGAGCTGGGCAGAAAATTCCATTTTACGGAAGACCTGGACATTACTGAGGGTGGTTTAGTTACAATTAGATTATCTTCAGAATTCCCTGCGAAATAAAAGGGTTATGGGCTGAGCAGCTCCTGGCTCCTGCTTGCTGAGCGACTGCCCAAAGGAGAACAGAGCAGAAATCACTCAAGTTCTACCTGGGTCCCATCATACATTCATCCTAGTTGAAGCACTGCAATGAAACATGACACTTCTCTAAATGGCAAATTCCACTGAAAATATTTTTCCTACTCCTTTAATAATAATAACAACAGCAACAACAATATAAACATATTATCTGAGGGCTGAGATGCTGCCTATTATGCTTCAGCCTGACAATATCTGTCAGTAGCATAAACACCTGACAAAGTATCTCCTGTGATAGCTGCGGACATCACTCCTGTAATTAAGCACTTATATCTGCCAAGGATGGGTAACAAGCTGGAACAGGAGCTGAACAAATTAGTGTTCAAGTATGTTTATCCTGCTGCATTCAGATGACTGCGGGTGTTTTTGCCTGACAGCACCAGCTGGGTTGGGAACTGCAACCACTGTTTATGTTGCGATGTGGAACAACTCAGCTTCCCCGCATGGGGTGAAATGTGAAATCTCTTTGGTGAGGAGAGGAGACACCATCTCCCTGGCAAGGTGCAGAATGCAGTGAGCGCAGCCTCTGCGCCCGTGTACCCAAAGCTGTCTCGGATCCATGAGTGTCCTGTTAGGATGTGCAGCACCAGTATGGGGTCATGACGAAACTGTCTTTCCCTCTCTACAGGTTGTTCTTACAGTTTGAAACGATGCAATGTAATGAAGAGCTTCTAATGAACTTTGTGGAAGCTTGATGTTAACAGACCTGCTCTCCAGCGTATATTGGCTTTTGCACCTGCAAAGATGCTATGCTGTTTTTCCTTTGCTTTTTTTCTTCTTTTTTTCTTTTTTTTATCCTACTACCTGTGAGTGACTACGTCCTGTTTTACTTGCTTCACAGAACCAAATGAAGAATAAGTCTTTCTTCTACGGGAATGTTATTCTGCTAAATACTATGTTTTATTTACATGCTGATTTCTGTATGCTCCTTTGAATAGATAGATATTAAAAAAAAGACAACATACTTCTAAAGGGGGAAAAAAAGGATCTATTAGTGAGCCTGCTGATGCTAAGGCAAGCTAGCTGTGAAGCTGGCATCACCCTCTGCTTCACAACATGGACAAAAAATACTCGAAGATTAAAGGACAGCAGCAACAGTCTTCGAGATGACCAGTTCTTTTAAGCTCCAAGCTTCTTTTAAGCCTGGCCAGGGAGCCCAGGAAGCTGCCATTAAAAGCACTCACTCAGTTTTCTTAAATGAGAACTGCCCCAGAAGATGCTCTCAAGGGAGGGGGCTGGTTCTGTGTCTCACTGAACACCCACCTAATCCAGTGATTTCCAGGGCACCTTCCGCCTCCCCCTGCCTGTGGTAAACAGGAGCCATAATCCAACAACAAACCCAGATGGTTGGCTGGCTTCATCAGGCTGCGAGCTGTATTACATGTGACTGAAAAGCAGAGCTCTGGAGATCAGATAATTCTACTGAACTTAATAAAGTCATGAGAACATGAAAACACACAAGTAAGAGCAGAACTAAATTTCTAATTCAAGAATGAAATCATAAATTTGAGGTTTTGTAACAGTGACAATCTCTTTTTGCATTCATTCTGTAACACTTCTTCTACAAACAGGCAAAAGCAAATAGTATTTTTTAGACCAGCTATGGAATTTAGGTGGAGAAATTATAATTGTTTCCAGATTTAAAATCCAGATTTCAAACTTTTATTTTCTTATGCAGTTTGGAGACAAAATAGCTGAAGTTCTAATAAATCATAGGCTTAATAAACTCATTTTCTTGACTAACTAGACATTCAGGGTACAGAGGCAAGAGACAATCATTCCTACCATTGCTGTAGCCATCTGTTTTCCTGTGTCTCAGAGCTAGAATGATGGCTGATTAATGCACTTCACGCAAAAACATAGACTTTACAAGAAGTGACCTATAATTATTTATGAATAGTTGTCTAATGAAGAAATTAGTCAGTCTATTAATATGAAGAAAGTATCACTAAGCATTAGTCAGCTTGCAAGGGAAGGCCAGGCACATTCTGGGTAACCTTTGAGCCTGTGGCAGCATGTAAGTATTGCATCTTGAAGGTCTCCGTAATGACACTTCTGAGCCACTATTTCTAGCCCAGAGAGCACTTTTCAGGACCATGATTACAGGCAGCGTTACAGAAATAGTGACTCTTTTTTTGTGGGCAAAGGTGTTTTAAAATCTTTAAGTTGCCAGAGCAAAGTGTACACAGCACGGCACACAGAGCCACACATAAAGCAGAGATGGAAACCAGGCAAAAGCATCTTTTTTTTTCCCCTGCAACATAGGCAATGGCTGTGGCTCATGCCATTCTGCATTAGGTACAATGCTGGAATTATTCTATCAAAATGCTTATGGACTGGCAGGGAAACAGGATAGGCTCTATCTACATGTATCTGAGACTTCATCTCTTGAGTTGCAGAGTGTCCCCCAGGTGACAAGGATATTCACAATGAACTAGAAGGTAGGAGAGTAAAAAAGGACAAAATAAAAGAAATGTAGCACAGCATCCAGGGAACAGTTTTAATAGATGCTAAAAACTCCCTTCAGAGTGAAGATCGGTTCAATATCTTCAGATACCATGACAGACACCAAAGTATTTGCGCTATTAATTAATTAGCTGTTCACTGGGCTTAGATTTTTCAGAAGAACTGATTGCTATTTTTTCATACTGTCTCTTCCTGAAACTATTTATTTCTCGAGGGGCTTACAACAGTTCTGCTCCGCTATGCCCTAGCCTAGTCTAGCTGTGGTAATTCAGAAGGTGTCTGTCTAAGTGCATGAGCAAGAGCTATGTCCACAATGATGTCAGGCATCAACTGGACTTTTCCTAAATTCTAGATTTAAGCAACAACTCATTTTCCTTACAAAGAACTTCCAATTAATTCCAAACATAACATGCTGCTGTGTAGTGTGGAAACTCCTCATAGGAACTTGAGCATATTAAGTTGCTGTGCACGAGCGAAGGAGCCCACAGACAGCAAAGCCTTTCAAGTGCAAGGCTGGGTGAGAACTGAAACAGAAACCAAAAATTTGAATAGTCTCTGTCCTCCCTGCTCTGAACTACTCTTTATTGCTATCCCTTGAAGTCAGAATTTTATGTTTTGTTTTTTCTTTTTACAGTTGCTGACTAAAGTCTTACAAAGAGTAATGAAGCATGATAAGTAAAAATTAAGTAAAATTCAATTAAAATATAAAAGCATACAAAATTGAATATACTATATTCATTAAGCCTTCTAGCCCTTTTTGAGGAGCACTCCAGAATTTAAGCCTCCACTGCATCCTTTTGAAAGTATTTACATGGAAACAGGCAAAAAATCACAGAATCACAGAATGCCTAAGGTTGGAAGGGACCTCTAGAGGTCATCTAGTCCAACCCCCCTGCACACGCAG
>JAWLRI010001095.1:506623-526744 GCA_034781795.1 Crypturellus tataupa
TTGAGGTACTTGTACACACTGATCAGGTCCCCTCTCAGCCTTCTCTTCTCCAGGCTGAACAGGCCCAGCTCCCTCAGACTCTCCTCACAGGGCAGATGTTCCAGGCCCCTGATTATCCTCGTGGCCCTGTGCTGGACTCTCTCCAGTAGATCCACATAGTCCTAAATTATACATTAGAATAAGAAATTATTCCTCCAAACATCCCAAACTGTGGGGACAGTCCATCCATGGAATTTTGATTGGGATCATACTTATTATAGCTAAGATATTCTAAGACAAGTACTTCTTTAAAATATTTAATGCAACTTTCAACATTCACTGCAATTCATTGATGATTCATTTACTTACTTTATTTTACTTATTTATTATATTATTTTACTTATTTATGATATATTTACTTACACATCACATCATTGTTTTATCAAACAGCTTATAAAAGTGGCAAATTTTCCCTTACTGTCAGATAAAGAAAAATATTTTCTGTAAAATCATACTTTTCCAATTCACCCATACTTTCTCAGCTCTATTATCTCAATTCTTCTGCTCTTCTGCTCAGTGACAGTTGCAAGAGGAATCAACATATACTACAAGCCTTGCAAACTTAACATTTTATTGTGCCATGGTGATTTAGTGAATTTCAGCAAGGGAACATTAAAGCCTTTCTATCAAATTATGGTCCTTATGTTTGATTTCAAGCCAGTTATGAGGCCAATAGAGTTGCAAAGATTTTAAAGACTTGTTCTGTAAAAAAATAGAGAAGACTCTCTCACACACAATTAATGGCCCATCTAAAATATTATCCAGCAATCTCATAAACTCAGAGGATTATTTTACTTTTAGATGTCACGGGCCCCGAAGGATTCATTTGCTAACTAGCTCATGGAAATAATTAATGCTAGAGGTCATGTGATCTTTACATTAAAATGTCAGGAAAACAATTTTCTGAAAATCTTATTAGCACAAAGCAAAATAGTACACAGTATAAACACCCACATTTTCCAGCCTAAATTTTCATTAAAGTTTTTTAATTTAAACTGGATGGTTTGAGTATATGTAAAAATGTGAATTAGTATTTAATTTTACAAGGTAATTTATAATCATATTTGAAGTTTTTTTAACATATAAACAAGCAATCATTCAAATGTTTGCTGATAGCTAAATCCTGCTAACCAGCTCAAAAGCTGAGGAAGAAAACATAAGTTTTATGTCACTGTAGAAGAAAGGTGACAATTTACTTCATGCTATTACAAGGCTTTTGATCGTAATTGAGCACCTCGTGCCCTCCATCTTGCAGGAGAAGCAGTTAAGGAAGCGCAAGGGATTCAGGCAGCTCAGTGTTTTACTGCGTGCAATGCAGACCAGCGTAAACAGCCATCTTCCAGTCTGGAAAGTCGGGAACTCCAGCGTTAGCAGATATGAGAGCTAATTCAGCAGGGTCAGTTTTATCTGAAGGCCGTGTTCGTGTGTGCTCTGCTATCCTCTTTAATTACATGATCACACATTGCTTCTCCAACAGGATACCCGCCTCAGGGCACCACATGGACACGGCTCACATGCTGAGCAGTTAGTCAATATTTTGTTTTATCCTTGTGGTTTGAAGTGCTTTATTTACTGCATGCTACTCAAATCCAGCTCTGAAAACTGACTTACTGCTATTCTCATAGATTTTGCTATGGTGCTTTTCACTATAGCATTTGATTACTTCAGATATATTAAGTTTGTGTTATTTTTGCAATGCATTAAATGAGGGAATAGTATTCACAAACAAAATTGTAATTCTGTTCACAACTTCGAGCTCAGAAATAATCTTCTAATTGTGTAAGTCATGTTGTTACAATTGTGATGGTCTAGGTGAGGTAAAATTTGCAGGAAGAAATACTACTACCCTAGGATCAGATGGCTATTTACCAAGCACAGTTCATCCCACCATAGCCACTTGGCATCAGCTCAGCAATTTCCAGTCAGACACCAGAGTCAAAAAGTCCTTTTCAGAGAACATCTACCTTTGGACAGAAGTGAGATAGACGTTTTTCTCTCTTTCTTAGCAGGTACCTGGCTCAGGCCACACCTTCTATGTCAATAAATAACACAAATTCGGAGATTTTCACAAGGGTAACAGGCCTGATATCCTCAACATATAAACTATTCTCTTATCAAAGTGTATATTTTTATCACTGTCTTATTGATAGGAGATATCAAATAGCTCCTCATCTGGTTCCAGCACTATCAGCAATTTGCCCTCTTCAAAACATGACGGTCGAAACTGCTCCGGACTTGGGGGCTTCCGTATTTCAGCTACTGTACATACCTGGCCTACTCAGTGGGCCTTAACTGCACTGAAACCTTCTCCCTGGAAGTATAATATGAATTTTACCCAGACTAAAGCCCCACCAGGGCACTTGAGATCTCTCTCTGAGATCTGTAATTAATTCTTCATTGCAAGCAAGCATCAAGGTACCACCTTATACAGAAAGACCACAACTCATGGTGTATGTAGCTCTTATCCCTGAAAGACCAAAGTTCTCCATAACACAGGGTGACGAGGGCAAGAGTATAGCAAATATTATATGCAGGCAGAAATGAGGCATTGATTGCTTTAAAAGAAAGATGAACTGGTTCTGGTGAATAGTAGAGAAATAACAGAACTGATTTCTAAATCCTCCCTCTCTGTTCCAGCTGATAAGTAAAACACAATTATGTTATTTCAGTACGTTTATGTTGTGTAACTAAAATAAACCGATATTCCCTGACCAAATAAAAATAAAAAGCTCTACACAACTGTTGCTTGAAATTCAAGTCCACCTCTATTTTGTACACAGTAAAACATAAATTATGTTTACCTCTTGAACAAAAACAGTAGAAAAAGTAGGGCCCGCTCCTACCACTTTGCTTCACACAAATAAACCTAGTGTGCAATGGGAACTGTAACATGAGGAAGACTCAGATGACTTGGCATTGCCTTGTTAGGAAATCATCCTTGCTTTTCCTACCTTACTAACATTAGAGTGCTTGTAACCCACAAGGGGCTTTGTGTTAAGCTTCCTATTTTCTTAGGCTTGTGCTGTCTTTTTTTCCAAGCATAGATTCTTTTATCATGCTTGGAGCATGGAGTAATGACTCCAAATGGAGTCCGACCTCTGGCATCAGTAGGATTTCTGATGTGATTTCCTATTATCAAACAATAATGGATGTGCTGGTGCAAAACTTGTTTTAGAAATGGTTGATCTAACAGGCTATTTACAGGTATGATAATACGAGGCTATTAGTCCCCTTCTGTATTTTTATCTACTTAGGGTTAAAATCTTTAATGAAATTTATGTGTATACTAATGGAATTTATTGTTATCCTAAAACAGTTATTAACGGCTGGAGTTTTATGAATCTAGCTAAATGATAACCTTTCTTATGCCTCCTTTAATCTCAGTTCAGTTAATAAAGGCACCTTCTTTAACACAGAAAAAGAATCTCACTAATTATAAGCACATTCTCATGGTTGCATAAATGTAATTATCAGTAAAGATTCAGAATCCTGCTTGTTAACAAGAATAGCTCCACTGAGTTCAGTATTTAAGACATATAGCAAATGTCAATGTATCTCCCAGTGACTACATTATGAATATGCATTTTTGTCAGTATTTTAAACATCTTACTCTCACCATTATGTGCACCTACACACAATTATCCTTGTATAGAATTTCCTGCGATTACAGTACACAATATTGGCATGAGTAAAATGTAGAAAAAATTGCAAATATTATGAAAACTCAAAACATCATTCATTGTGGGTTCTTATATTTGCTTTACATGGCACAACTCAATAAGGAATCAGTACAGAATTCTGATCATATCTATTTACCACACTCATATACACTCTGCAAACTGTATCTCAATTTGAATCAATTAAAATAATGATATGAGAAGAGGATGTGGGCTGTGCCACTTCCAAAAAAAGAGGTCCTGCCTTTTTTTTTTTTTTGCAAGTGGTACACTTGCAATATGCACCAAAGCAGAGCTGTTGCTACAGCAAGTGACAATGAAATGGTGTTGTTAATGAGAAACTCTCCTGTTCCCTTAAGAAAAAGTCATGATGATCAACTAGGACCGCTGAGCAAGGCAGTCTGTGTTAGAAAAGAAAATGGCAAAATTAGCTAGAAAGAGGCAGATGTCATAACAATATCCATGTGAAATAAGAGTGAATCAAGATTTGGACAAAAAAGGTTGGCATTCTTTAGTCTACATATAAGCAGAAGACTCAGTGTACATTTGGGAGCTACACAAACATAAGCAAGAAATGCAATGCATTTTTTGAGAATGGAACATGCCATTTAAAACAGATGCTGCTGCTTACAGAACTTGAACCTGCGTCATCCTTCCAGAAAATCAGCACAGTGGCACTTATGCCCCAGGGCACAGGCTGAAAGGTTTAAAACACTATGAGTCTTTCCCCATTAGGAGGATATAGCTGCCCACTTTGCAAAGGATCATCCATTTCATAACGTGCTGTAGTTGCAGAAAGAGGAATTAACAGGTCTGGACAGCACTACTGGGTACTCCAGATTGTACCCAAGTGTGGTTGCCTTTCTGCCTGTCTGTCCCCAAAGAAAACGCAGCCGCAGCCACCTTGTGTTCCAGATCTCTCCTGAAGGATTATCAGACATAAGCAAGCTTAATCAAGAAAAGTGTGAAATCACAGCAAAGCCAGTGTTTCCTGGTTTGCAGATGGTGAGCTGCCTGAAAGGATCAGCACGGTCTTAATTACAAGCACGATGAGAAAGGCAAGCAAGATGGGAAGGTATGTGCTATGTGTGGGCAGACCATTACACAACAGGAAGGCTGTTACACATGCAGTGCAATATGAACCAGTAAACACACACAAAAAAATGGCCCCATGCATGTTCTTCTGCACTCCAAAAAGGCAGAGATAAAATTGTTTACCAATTTTTTACCGTAGGCATTGGAAACTGAAAATTCAGTTTACTGAGACGACCCAAGCTGCTAAGGGCTGTAGTTCTTGTGGGGTCATTTAACTGAAGTAGCAACAAAAATATAATTTGTCTTCTTTCCAGTATGCAGATCAGCAAGGAACGCAGAATACAATACAAATATCAGCTAGAGCAGAGACAAAAGTCAGCAGCGGTCTCTCTTACCTCTATGCAATCTGCTTTACATTCAGAAGCCCAGACTCCGCTTTACTGCACTAGGGATAGTCACACTGACACAGGACAAACTTCTCTGAGGCTGATGCAGAATTGTGGTTAGACTGGGTTTTTAAACTCCAAACCAAACTCTCCTCTCTATTTATTATACTCTTCCTCCCCAGGCAGGTATGGAGACAACCAGGTGGAGAAGTGCTCAGAAGTGTAGTGCAGGTGTGCTATGTATTACATATATGTATGCTATACACACATGTATATGTCCTTATGAAGAAGCGATTTTGCAACAAGGCAAGGAAACATCCTGCATTACTCCAGGAAAATGTGGAAGGAATTTTGAGGAAGAAACTGTGACTTAGAGAGCTGGGTGCTTCCCAGCCTCTTACTTTTCTACAGGAGCTGTAGCCATAAAGTAAAGTGGTGCTTACCCCTCCCTGGCTCTCTGTATCTTTCATAAGTCTTTCAGCATTAAACTCCACAAATGCGATACTGCCTGCCTGTCATTAAAACTGAAAGGAAATCAATAATCACCAAGGCAGCTGGATGAAGTAAAACCTACACTTGCCTGAAGTATGTAAAGTTTTACAGTGTCCAGAAATGACACAAGTTTCATGACCTTGATGTTTATATAATAAAAATCAGTTTCTTTGCCTCACAGGCTAAGGAGTAGGAAGTCGAAGTTTTCATTGCCTAACAAAAGGCTACTTACAGTGCAGGCACTGGGTCCTATGGTTATAATGAAAAGTGTTTCACCCATACTTGTTTATATATATCACTAATTTAAGTGATTGTTTCTATATCCTAGCTTCAAAAAAGGTCTTTAGAATCCGTTACCTAGACTATGTTAATAGTTCCTATCAGAATATGTTATTTAAAAACAGCAGAAGTGAAATACTCAAAATTTATGCAAAGTAAGAGGGATTATGTTCACATAGAATAAATCTCATACTTTTCCCAAAAGAATCTGTCTATTTCTAAAAAGACACAGTGGAGGTTTATAACATCCAAATGCAGTATAAATTTATTTAAAGTTTTTTGCCTCTTCATATTAGGACAGGAAACTACAGGGAAAGTAGTGCTTTTTTGAAGGAAGATGCTATATTGCAATTGTTTTTTTCAGTCTGTAAAAAGATGATGATCAGTATTTCCAGAAAGGGTTGTTGGCTGAAAATTGGGCAAAATACCTTCAATCTGCAGACATGGAGATCTCTGTAAGCAGTTTACAAATTCAGCCTGTTTTCCCAAAACAAAATAAAGTCTTGGACCAAGTAAACTGTAAAGTAATGAAAAATACAGTACATCTTTTTCTCCATTGTTTTTGTGGAACGTGAAAACAGAACAGGTTATAATCATCTCGGTAAAAAGTCACCACAGTCAAGACACTTACTTGTGAGCATTCATTTATTCTGTGCTTTGAGTTAAATCATGGGATCATAGATTTCATTTGAAAATATTTTTTGTAACAGAATCTAAGGAGTGCCTCAAAGCCTATTTAATATTTGAAAGGTATTTCAAGGTCCTTGAAATAAAAGGGTTATTTTAATTTTTCAACAGAAATCAGAATACCATTCCAACTACCAAAGCGGTAGAATTTTGAAATTTACAGAGTGGTCAATGATAACTGCAGTTCTGTGGGTGATAATAAAGAGTCTCGTGGGGCAGACAGACACCTGCGAGAATCTGTTTGGGCTTTTCATTTGTGGAGTCAGACCCGAATACTTCTTGATAGCAGGAAAGTTATACCTAGAAAATAATGATTAATCATTTCCAGTTGCATGAGTTGCCCAAACTTCATTTTATTTTTCTCCTGGAAAGCACAGATGGACTAACAGGTAATGAGTTGGATAGACTTATGAAATAGCATATAATTCACTCTGTAAAATTCTACCTTAGCTCTTCTTCCTGTTTTTCAAAAATTCAAAAGTATTGGCATTAATTTTTTATATCTTTCAGATATATTTTATTATTGTCTATTTGATTTAACCCTTCCATGTCTGCTAGTTAATATAGATTTTCAATATGTAGTAAAATTTAAAAATTTCAATGAAAACTTATTGGGAATGTTAATTGAAAAATCTGTCAGTGATGGCTTAAAACTGGAAAAACTTGAAAATATATTAGCTATTTCTATAGTATAAAAGGTTCTTCATCTAAAAGGTTTTAACTGTTCCACATACAACTCTAACGAACAGCTGCCTCTTGTTTCGTGTCACTAATGCCAACCAAACCAACATTCAGAGGACAGGAAGCTTTCCTGATACTGATAAAGTGATGTGATGTTGTACTTTACACCCGTGCAAGCTTCCTCTCTAACAGAGCTTTTTCCTTAATGGGGAAACAAAGACCAGTTAGCCAAACACAAATGTGTACAGTTTTGCACACTGAAGTGCTGAGCTTGCTGTTGGCAAAAAATCTGAAAAAAAAAAAGTAGGCAGGGCCTCCAAACAAGAAAGATTTATGTTATTTTTCATGACCTAACCAGTCGTGAAATACAGAATGAAGACTAGCCTGATAAACTGCAGTTAATTCTTGGGAAAAACTCTCTACTATTTCTTAGGGAAAACTGTGCAAAACAGAAATAACCTTAGGACAGGTTTGTGACTAAAGTTCAAGTGTAGGCTGCAAAGGGAGCCATTCAAAACAATTCAGTCCACATTTTCCCATACTGTTTTTCCCTAGGTTTAAGATGGACACTTTAAAATACAGAGTAGAAAGGGAATGATAGAATGAAAGTGACAGCCCTGAAAGGAAAAACTGTCAGTCAATAGTATACATCAATCAAAAGGACAGTTCAAGCAGCGATTTAGCAGATGAGATTATAATATTTTTTGCCCTCATTTTTTCTCCTCAACCCCTTCCTAGCAGTCTGTCATTAAAAAAGCTGTGACTCAGCATCAGCTTCTGATTATACTAGCAGAAAGGACAATTAAAATATTGGGATAAATCAAACTGCAAAGAATTTTTGTGATGTTGTGATGTTCTCTTCTTATCCAGAAATTTTTCTTTGGCTTCTCAGTATTAGCTACTGTGTGCTGATTCCTATAATTCTGATGGTGAAGAAATTTCCTGCTTTTGAAAAGCTAGATTTAACCTGAGCAATGTGTGTACATACCTGCAGCGTCTTATTTTGAAGGGTCTAATTCTAAACTAGCATGCTTTGGTTATGATGGGGTTTATTCCCTGAGATGTGGTAAATGTTGGGCTGCCAAACTACACAGCTGCATACAGATGAGCAGCCAACTAGCTCACAACACTTGTGCCTGAGCAGCATCACTGACGGAGCCTGAAACTCTGGTGATCACCAGGAAATCTGAGCAGTTTTGGAGGAAAAGTAGGTGGTGCTAAGGAGAAGCAAGCTGGGAAATCACGACTGTCATCCCCATTCTTGATAGGACCAGAGGGTCTTAGAGCAAAGAAAAACATTCCTGTCCTCTGCCCCACGTCTGCAGTCTTCTTGACCTCCCTGAATACGACACAGGTGCTTCAGCGGGGGGTGAGAGCAGTTCAAGGAGCCCGTGTCACGCGTGACACAGCCTAACGCCAGAGCTGCAGGAAAGGAGGGAAGCACACAGCACACCGAGCCCCTGAGAATGGCTGTGTAAATACAGTGAATTATACTGAGGTCTTTTTTTTTTTTTTCTTTTTTCCCACAGACCTTGGTTATCAGCCGCTTACATTACTGGCACTGATTTTATTTATGGCTTTATATAATTGCAATCATTATGAAAACAACCAGTGCGATGATTGGCCAGTGATTCAGATATGATAAATGGCACTTGAGGATCAAAGAAATTATATTAAAAGACACCATTTCTGATTTGGGAAGTATGTGATTTTCCACATTCATGCATTCAGGCAGGGCCTCAGATGAGGAAGATCCGAATCACTGGAAGATCAAAGAAAACTCAGGGGCAGTACTGTTACATATGTGCCTATTTTCTCTGCCATCCACAATTTGGTTAGATGATTTTCTAGTCATTCATATTAATCACAGTGTCACCAGCATATGAGTAAAAATATCTGGTTTATGGATTAAATTGAATGTTGTTGTGATAGTCATCTCCAGCAGCGAAACCAATGTTAGTCCACCGATATCAGTGGGTCTATATTTGAAAGGAACCAGAAGGAGCATGAGAGACCAAAAGCAAGAATGTATTTTTCCTCCTAGTGTGCCTCATCTTTTCACTTCCCTTCAAATACATTTAGTAATAAATAGCTCATAGCATAGATGTGCTGGGTAAATGCTGCAAGTTATGAGGCAAATTTACTGCCTCATAAACTCACAGCCAAGTAAAGCTGTCATTTACAAGAACAATTAAGTAATCATTCTGTTCCACGGAGGGTAGAGGGTATTCTTGAAGCCTGTAAATACACAAGAAAAAGAAGCCAATCTTATGCTCAAAATAAACACTAAAACCTTACTAATACTGAATTCGCTTGCATGCTTTAAGCCTGCACATATTTTATTTGTTTTCTAGGAATTGTAATCCTGCAAACAATTACCATATATACAGCTAAAAGACAGAAGTACCCTATGGCGATTTTTGTTGTCTGGGCCTAAAGTATTCTCTTGAACTCTTACTAATAAGATGTTGCTGGAGACAAGAAATTATGAAAGAATAAGGCTGTTACCTGTGGGCCATGTAAGAATCTGGCATTTGGGGGTACTGCAAAAATCGCTGATGCCCAGATGAGCAGGGGATGGTGTTAAAAGACGCCTCTTCTGCTTCACCTGTTTATGCTGCTCACTCATATAAACCCGTGCCAGGATCTGTGCAGGAAGGCTTCCTAACCTTCAGAGCACTAGCTGGAGTTTGCAGGGACTGTAAAATAGCCTTCATGAGACACGTTGCCTGAAATAATTGATGGATGTCCTGAATGCTGCAGGTGAGCCGTGCTACGGACAGATCATTTCACAATTAGGTGGCCTCAAAGGAAGTAAACACACACAAACTGCAAGTACACACTGCAGCGTGGCAGCATGGGCCAGTTGCTCTCTAGGAATCTCAGTTCTTTGGGACCTTCATGGTTCACCAGAAGTTAGATGTATGTGGATCTATCACACACATAGATCTAGAACAGTCTAGCTATCAAACTGTGCTTAGTGAAAGGACAACATTTGGAAAAGGTTTAAAAAATGAGGCTGAACTGAGGCACTGAATAGGAAAAACCCTGGTTTGTAGTTTAAACTATGTCAGTGCTGTCATGTTCACTTGGAACAAGAACTGTTCCTCAAGCCTGAACTCTCCGGTTGTCTGCACTGTCACAGAGCTGACCCACATTTCAGGTTTAATCAGAAGGCAGATAACTGAGCCTCCTGCTAGCGAAACTCAGCCGAAGATTGCAGAAATGGCTCACAACTGAGTGCTCTGCTGGTAAATAGCATAGATGCAGCTGCTTTCAGCCTCTTAGCTTGCAAACTTCCCATGAAAATCAAGCAGAACTCCTAAAGGCAGAGTGGGTAAAACCATAGTTCTTTTCTGTATTACCTTGGAGTAATAGTAGGACAGCATAGAGTTACAAGATGTTTTTCCACTAGCATAATAGTACCTACAATACTGCTGCTTCTCAAAGCCAGCCTAGGCAACACCATGGTCCTTCCTAGAGCTGTCAGTTTTGCTAACACCCTCGGAGTCTGAGGTAGCTGATAGCAAAAGTGGGAAAATTTCAGAGAATAAAAGCTGGTATAGCTAAGCCCCTAGAGACTATAATTTCTATCTGAGAAAAAATATTGTAAAAAACAAAAACATACACAGCACATATGTAAAACTAACATGGAAAATTCCTGTCTAAAATTGTACAGAAAGTGACACAAGATCCATGTTACAAACCAAGTATCACAATATACAGCATGTTTTAAACTGTCATTACTGTCGAGGGAGCCATATAAATGTACTGAGAGCCAGAACAGACCCCTTTAAATTATTAATCATAGTTGTCTAAGAATAACTTGGTGAATAAGAAGAAAAATGGCAAAAATGTGCTATTAAAAACATATTAAAACAATAAAACATGTCAAGTGCACTGATCTTCACTAAGCACTTTTCTGTAAAATTTGTATTTTCATAGAAGCATCTTTAAGTAAAATTACCCTTTTTGCCCACTTTGGTATTTATGATATTAATTTCCAGAAGGTTTATGTGTTTTGTTGAGTGCTCCTTTCCAAGCACCGTATTGATTCTGTAGTGGCAGTAAAGAGGTCCCAGACGGTCGCTGAGGCAGTTGTGCAGGTTTCAGAGATTTAGGCAGAACCCTGTAGGTCTGTACACAAGCCATGGAAACCATGGAAAATTCTCCTTTGCACAAGACAGAAACTATGGCAGCAACACCATGTCACTGTTTTCTCAATCCCAGTGGAAACAGGATGCTCAAAAGAGAATCTGCCTTTTGCCTGAGTGCAGTTTAAAAGCTTACATGTAACCGTAAGGAATAAACAGCTTAACCTGATCTCAGCATATGAAACAAATTCACAAGGGAAACACATGGACACCCTGCTATTTGTCCACGGACTTGAAAACAGCCTTCTTCCAATACACTGTTATGAAGCTATTACTCTCGAGTCTGTTATAAAAGTATTTCACATCTTATTCTGATGGTACTAAGAGCTTTTCTATGCAACATTGTTATAATGTTGTACAAACAACACAAGAACAGATTAAAATACTGGCTTTAAGACTAATCCATGAAATACGGCATTGTGATCCAATGCAGGATTTGATTACTAACTAGCTTTTTAATTAAATAGCCTATTTTTGAGGCTTTCACTTCTGTGCACCTCACTAACCTCCTACTAATATTCATGAAATCAAAATATGAGCAAATTGTTAATGTTATTAGATTTGGAGAATTGTTTTAAAAGGAAAGACACGACACATCTTTTTATGATACCAGAATTCCTCTAGCTGGAGAGGAAATCTTTTAAACTTGTCTAATAAATAGTCTTCACCACAAAGATGTTTGGCCTTTGAAAACAGAAGTTTTTCATTTTTTCTCCTATTAAATTTGGCTATTTAGTTTTTCATGGTTTTTCTCAATGGTCTTTTCAAAGAAGGAAAGTCCTTTTCATAGATGTCTGCACTTAGTATTTTCTAAATTTTAAGTTATATAGTAAGTAAAGAACTGTTTTAAAATAAGCTATGATGGGTACAAAAGTTTGATTTCGGAAAAAAAAAAAAACCCCAAAAAGTAGAATGCTTTGCTGACCTTGTGCTAAATAACCAGCCTTTCACCAAGGACTAAATGTATGATAAGGTATATTAGTCAGTGAAAAATTACTTTTCAACACAGAGATATCCACATGGTACTGTGGCATTTTGAATGAGCCTAATGGAATTATATGATGTCTTTACCACCGATGTGAGGGTATTTTGTCTGCTTGTGCCTGCAAAAAAATACTTTTTTTCCCTGCACATAATATTAATAACAATAAAGTACTCTGTAAGTGAATCCAGTAAGCAGTAATTAGCAATCAGGTTAAAAAGTATATTTTGGCTGCATCTAAAATTTGTTAGAAAATGACACATTCTAGGAAAAATGCAATTTAAAAAAATCGCAGTTCCTCATCTGTTCAGTATAATATCTTGTGATTCAAAAATAATAACTACGCATGCTTCACAGAGATGGTAAGTTATGTTAATTACATATATTGAGCATCAGACAGCTCTGTAACTTGGAATACATAGGAAATTCTATATAAGAAAAAATAAACTTTCAATAATAAGTACACTTCCCCCAGCCTTTTGTCTTGTTGTCAGGTGGGGCAGGGATTCAGGCTTCCCATTGCTGGCGCCCCACCCCACCATAAGGGTAAGTGGAAGATGATATACTGGAATTTGGGGAAAGCAACTATGAGAAAGAGAGCAGTGTCTAAATGAGATCTAAAAAATCTGACTTTGAGAGAAACATTTTGATTTTCATAAACTCAGGAGACAAAATTGTGAACTAGTTTATTTCAGGATAAAGTTTCTGAAGCTTTAAGATATAACGCTATATTTTAAATCCTTGTGAATATAAAAGCTTGTGCAGTGTTCATCTGCACAGTTTTCAGTGGTATAATTTGCAAATTATATGTATCCTGTGGTTACATTTAGATCATATGCATTTTTACTCGAAGAAGAAAATCTCTCTCTAGTATCATTTTTTCTTATAATTGTGTTACTTAGCTTTTTCAACTTCGCTAGCTAAAACCATTAGTACATGATTAAAAAAAGATTATTAAAAGTACAAAACTGGTAAAAGATTCCATTTTTAATCTAGAGATGTTGCTTAACATAGTGCTTTTTAACTTAGGTTTACCTTCCTCACATCAGTTTTCCTGTTCTGATACGGGTATGTAGACGTAATAATATATTATGTGTATAATATACAAAATATATCATCCGTACATTTTATGCTAATTACTGCTCTATATCAATCAGGACCAAATACTCCCACAGGTCACTTCAATGAAGCTAAAAAGATTTGCATTAGTCTCACACTATCTACCAAGTATATATATTCATATATGATATTCAAGTATATATATTATCAGGATTGCCAGAATTGACATTTTACTTGTACTGGCATTTTACTTATGATAATTCTGTGTTTTCCTTTATTAAATGCTTTGTTTATAGGAGTATATAAATGGTCATATATGATTGTATTAGTTACATGGGTATATATTGGTTGTATGAGTTTCCTCAGCTCTAGGACGATACCTATCCATCTTATGCGACTTAATGATTCCAACAGCTAATACAGATAAAGATGTGCCACAGCTCTGGATGAATGAGCAACAAGTAATACAAATCAAAATCAAGATTTCTTTTACATTCCAGATCATCACAGTGTTAGGGGAAAAAGGACATAAACTACTTAGATGATATTTTAGTCGCTGAAAACAAAAGCAGTAAATTGCTCAAGCCATATACACAGTATTTGAGAAATGTATTCTGGATGGGTTGCCATGGTATAAAAATCTGGGAAGAAAAAAGGTTTACTCACTATGTTTCGACTTTATCACCAGATTAAAAGATGATTTGGATGATGAAGTGTTTGGCACCACAATTTCTATTAAATCACAAAAATAGCATGAGCTGCTAGAAGAAAGCCCCAAACACATACCCACATTAAAGACCAGCAAACATCCTTACTGGTAAGTGATGAAAAATCTATCAAAGACCATCAGAATAAACAAGTCACCTATCCTCTCTTCCAAGGTTCAGGATTCACCAGTCTGCACCTCCAAATTATGTTGCTGTGTATTCACACTTGGCGGTTCCAGCTCTACTGTGCCCTCCACATCCCCCAGCAGATGCTATATATGTGACATTCTCCCTCTCTGTGTGACACACTAACATTTCTAACTGGGATTTTACCAGCCCGGTATCCATTTCTTGACTATATCAACCCCAGCCATGCTGACACAGATGATCTTAATCCACTCTCAAATGCATGAACCTGCATGAGAAGACATAGAGCCACTAATTTAAACATCCAATTCAATTAACACTTGTTTTAGTTGCGTCAGGACAAACAAGATCAGCCACCTGCACACCATGCAGGTGTCTCAAAAGAAAGCGTGTCTAGGCTGTACTTGTTCATCCAAAAGGTAGAGAGCTGCTTGCTGCACAGGCAGTGAATTAAGCGGTAACTGTGCTCCCCATCTGCCTTTCCCCTCTTTCCCTTCCTCCTGCAATTGGGGCCGGCACAGTCAATGAATTAAACTGCCAAACACACAGCTCCCTGACCTTGAGGTCAGAACTATCATACGCACTGAATGGAACTGCTTGCAAATAGCACTTGTCATGCCCTCACTTTCCATTGGAAATCGAGTAATGACACAGGCAGCGTATGGAAGTGCTTGCAAAGGTCACCGTTTTACACCAGCCAAATCGATTTCCTACAACAGTGGTGCTGAAACTGTTGAGTTTTTTTTTTTTTCCTAAGACTTTGTTGTTTTTAATGTACTTAGTACTTGCATTTTTTGTCTTTTATTGAGAAAATACATAAATAAATAAAAATTCCAGTCAGAAATTTGTGCGGTTGGGAAGTTGTAAATCCAAGGTCCTTTGTTTGGACTTCCGCTGGCCAGACTACAGAACGAAATGTCTGCTCGAAACCTCCAAGAAGCCAGTGCCTCAGCGCTCAGAGAAGGGAGGCTGAGCGCGCAGTGCCAAGAATAGGGTCAGCAGAAGAGTGTAATTTCTGAGGGAAATTGTGAGGATCGGGTAAGTCGTAATTCTCGCGCACTATCAAAGACTCAACTTGAGCGCTTGCCACCACAGCATTCCCGGGCGTGCAAATAGGCAGTAGTTTCATCGTTATTTTCTTTGCAAAAGTCTTCAGGAAAAATAATGCTGGGTAGCTTTAATCTGTCTCTGGCTTGCACCATGAGTAAAATTCATTATTTGAATCTACTATCAATTAAATTCAAGTGCTGATAGAGACAGAAAAGTAAGAGGGAAGTTCACAGAAGATATCAATACATATATATAAAAGAATTAATGACCAAAACACATACTTGTTAGCATTTACAGAAATAAACTTTGTCTTAAATTCTATCTTTCTATATGTACTGGTACAATATGTTTTTTGTGTTAGGGTTTGAATTAATCATCACCTTTTAAGGACATCAAGATGAAAGGATTGCTGGGAACTGTATTAGTCAAGGTAAAGTTAAAAAAAAAAAAGATATTTTAAAAGCATCAATTACCTATGCCAACAGTGTTGTTTGAAAACTCATGGAAAACATCTTGTTAAAATTTTAAAGGCATATTACCGTGACTAATTGAAATTCATTTCATGAAAAAGGTTTCACTTCCTTTTTTGAAACCTTTTTTTTCCCGCTTGTCTACAGTACTTCTCCAACTGAAAGGCTCCACTGAAAGGACCTTTCCTGTTAAGGAGAGCACCTAAGAATACATTTAACTTTTGCTGTAGTTAATGGGATTTAAGCATGTGTTAAAGTGATTTTCTGAACTACAGCCAAAAATTGAAAGCAGAGCTGTGTAGTTTCTGTTTTTCAGTAACTACATGTGTTCCGGCCTTAATTTCACAGTTGTATTATCTTACTTTCCTCATGAAAGCTGCATTTTGGGTATTCTTCTGGTTACTGAGCATCTAGATGGGCCGAATTTAAGTTCTTAAAGAAAACTGGGAAGGTAAGAATACACACCAGCAGCTAGTGATGTTTCCATTAACTGGAAAACAATAAATAAGGTACTGCCTAAACATTTTTGAAAATCTAGTCACTTTGGGGACAAAACCTTTAAATTCTGGCATAATTAAAAAGGAACATTTAGTTCTGTACTTCAAACTGCACAAGAATCTTCGCCTTGATTTCACTCCAACACACTTGTCTAAAAGGCTGAACATCCCAGATTCTTGCTCCTCTCATTTGCCTTAGTCTCCTGTCTGCTGAACAGAATAGATGCTGGTCCACGCCATGGAAGAGCAAAAAGATCTTAATAGAGCTAATGACTATAGGTGGAAACTCCACAAGTTGCTTGCTATCTGTAACAGATATGCTCCTTCCCCAGCTCAATCTGACTTCTCACACATAGCCCTATTCAGGTGTTAACTACCACATTATCTGATCCTGGTAGTTGCCTCCCTGGTTTCTTTCCCCATCCAGACATTAACCATCAATAACAGTCCTGATGGCCATATCCTGATGGAGAGATAAGGCTAATTGTGTATACACCTGCAAACAGTCATTTCTGAATTGAAAGAATGACTATATGTCAATCATCTTATCCCATAAATACGGGGACAGCCCAAAAGCCCACTGAGCTCGCCTTGCGTCGCAGCAGGCTGCACGCCAAGATCTCCCCTTGAGTAGGGACACCTCTCAAGGATACTCCTCAGGGTTAAGAGATCCTTCCCACTACAGATTTGTGGTGACTATAGCGCGCCTTTCTCTTTTTGAACTTGTAAACTTTACTTTGTAACTGTGCATAAATTCCTTAGACATAAACCCTTGACCAGATCTGGGACTAGGATTGGATCCAACCGCACCCAGACTCCTCTCAGGACAGGTTTGGAAAGCAAGCGGGTCCAATCTGAAACTCGTGACCCAATGGGAGGGTGTCCTTGGTAATTCTGTGTATATCTTGAATCTCCACGCAGTAAACAAGAAGTGACCTTGCTATAGAATCTCATGAAACCATTGTCATTATCAATAAAACCTATTCCTATTTCTTTCCCAGGAGCGAAGTGCATTGTGTCACACAACCCACACCACCATTCGTTCCATGGCACTATCCCACGATAGTAACATGATTACATACACTTTTCCTTGTTGTATTGTTTCTTTATCCACATTGCACGACCTGCATATTACTTTTGTCTGCCACAGAGCCGCACGACATCAATATTCACAGAAATCGGTGAAGATTTGTTTTATTTATAGTCCTAGTAAATATTTGATGATTATATTTGTAGCAAGATTTGGCTCCTGATTAACTCACAGAGCAAGGCTGGAAAGGTTTAATCTAGAAAATAGCCATGTTTAAAGAATGCAAGAACAATTACTCAAAAATTAATTGTGCTTTAGGATGGAGTTCACCTGTTTCTGTGTCAACTTCCATAAGGTCTTCCATAACTGTGCCAGATAATCACATTCCTTTTGAAATCAATGGTGATCTAGTTAGTGAAGCCTTCGTATAATTCGTCTTATCCTGAAGTACGTAACTAAAGCTGGACAGATTAGTAGTACCCTAAAAAAAGTCTATTTCATTCTAACATTACATTTTCTGTGGAGATCATTGTGACTGAAGTACTCGAATTTATCTCTTCAAAACCTGCTCATGCCCAATTGTCTGTCGAAACTTCTTATTCAGATGTGAAGAAGCACAGTTTCCTGGACACTCATCTACTTTTTTGAACAGTTTTAGTTTTTTTAATGCAAAACATTGCATAGATATACAAACTTTCATATGTACATGTCCTTCGACAGTTATGCTTACTACAACACTACCAATATTTATCTCCAAATTGATTATAAAGGGAGTCTAAGGTCATCAAGTCAGAAGAAACATTATGGACATTTAGGGACAAATAGAGGAATCTCGGCTTTGGTCTCCTTACAAATGTCCCTGAATCTAAATTAGAAAATATCATATAAAATATCACAGAGAAGGGCTTGCAAGGAGATCAGTAAGATCCAGATGCATGTTGAACAACTCAGAGTGCAGTGCTTAAAGCATGACTTGTTAATAACAGGATGGGAACAGGAGGGAGTGTTCAGGGCTTGACTCTTAATCATGCACCAGGAACAGAAATAGTTCAGGGAAGACAACGAGAAAAGAAACCAGAAATGAAGGATTGTTTTTAAAATAATTCTACCTACCAGAAAATTTATTATGGAATACAGCAATTGAAAGAAAATCATGTAACAAATATCTCATGAGGGAAATACACGTAGTTACGTTTTATAAACAATAGGGAGGAAAAAAAGATGAATGCAGTTTTCATAATTTTTAAGATGTTCAGTAGCACTAGTGCATAGGAAGACTATTAGGCAAGACTAAATATTGCTCAAGTTTTAGATGTTCTGTTGCAAGGAAATGGTGAGTCTCCAGTATGAGTCTAAGCACAAGCACAGGTCCAATATCAGAAGAACACTGATTTTTCTATAGTCTTTCTTTGATTGTATGATTACTGAAATAAATTTTTATAGTGAATGGAGGTGCTTAATTCGTCACCCTGTCTTTGGCAGGTTAAAGTTAACCTTTACCCTGGCATTTTATACCCTGGGGTTTCTGAAAGCAAACTGATCTTTTCCTATGCTTGGTTCTAGCTGTGGAGGTGAAGAGTTCAGGGCTCCTGTCTGTGACTCTTTCCTTTGATTCCTTTCCCTTTCCTGGAAGAGGAATCATGACTCCCTTTGGTCTAACCTAATCTACAGGCCCTAAACTTATAAAGCCTAAAAGCTTCAAAACCTTAAAATTGTGGGGCATTTTCAGGTCTCCAAGAGCCAGATTGACTGGCAGTGCTGACTGGCCGTGCTCCATCTGATAAGATGACTTGAGGCTGGCCACAGCTGACACCCATCCCCAGAGCAGAAGGGCGCTGGGCAGCCGGGAGATGGAGGCAACCACGCTTAGGGTGCTGCCCAGGACAGCCCTTCCTGTTCTCGAGCAGTGTCTTGGCTGGAGAGGTCCCCAAAGCCCAGCACTGCGTCCACCTAAACCTGGAGGAGTCACCAGCAGCACTGGGGCCTGGGCAGGCTGCCCATGGGAGCCCCACGAGACCCAACTGGCGGCGCCCAGCACGACCCGGCACAGAGGCCACATCCATAGGGCTGGAGGCGGCACATGTGGCCACGGCTGTTGAAGCAGCAGCCATGTCCTAAAGGACATGCAAAGGGACCCTCGCAGCAAGCACCATACACAGCTCTGACATGCTCCGTGCATCTGACTACAGCTGCTATTTTGCGTATGAGTAATTCTCTACCTTCTCTCCCTCTTCCCCGCAGTTGCAAATGCCAATTCTGAATCCTTACCTTTTTTTTTTTTTTTTTTCCAGGGACAGAGATTTTGCAAGAGTGTTGGCTGTTGGGATGAATATTTCAGCAAGAAATTTCTGCTTCTATTTCTGGTAAGGCTCTAGCAAGCTAGGTATACCTACTTCCCTGCCAATATGGCCAAGATCTGCTCTCTGTCATCTTGGAACTTATCCATAGAATTTACTCACCTCTATTTTATTTACTTTTTATTTATTTTGCACCTGTGAATTCTTCTTACCTCAAAGATCCTAAGAAAAATTATTCTTTTCATATGAAGCTATACTGAGCACTGATCATAGAATCACAGAATGCTTAAGGTTGAAAGGGACCTCTAGAGATCATCTAGTCCAACCCCCTGCACACACCTAGAGCACGTGGCACAGGGCTGCATCGAAGTGGTCCTTGAAGATCTCCAGAGAAGGAGACTCCACAACCTCTCTGGGCAGCCTGTTCCAGTGCTCTGACACCCTCACTGTCA
>JAWLRI010001095.1:527841-541715 GCA_034781795.1 Crypturellus tataupa
AGCTCCCTCAGCCTCTCCTCATAGGGCAGATGTTCCAGGCCCCTGATCATCCTCGTGGCCCTGCGCTGGACTCTCTTGCAGATCCACATCCCTCTTGTATCCACTTTATTTATCCACTTATTGTATCCACTACTATTAAATGAGCTATGACATAGCAAAACAAAATGGGAATCTCATTACATTCAACTAAAAGGCCTACATGTATATATAGTAGGAGAAGGAGTTAATGACAGTCACAGAAGCTAAGTCAAGATTAGCTTATGTGAATAGCAAATTGCTTTTTATTTGGTTATATAGAACATACCATGGTAAAGATAGAAAAAAAAAATCAAGGCATACTATTCATATTATGCCCATATAAATACATACTCATGTACACATATACACATAAATATATGCACATATGTACAATAATATACATTATGTATAATATATATTTTAAAAATCATTTTTCATTTACAATTCAGTGATGAACGAAGGTCTTAAATACATATGGGAGAAAATAAAGCAACCTTCCTTTTAAATATTAAGTGCAAACATTCCACTACCAGGCACAATTTAAAACTGTGATTTCCCCAAGAAAATTACTTTTTTCCTTTTTCCATATTATCGTCACTGAGTAAAAACAGCACACACATTTTACATGAACATTTAAAGACACTTTTATTTCCCAGGAAAATATTAGTATTTAACCTGGATTGTGTTTGAAGAATTTTTGACCTTACAAAACACTTATTCTTACATGCTGAGAATGCTGAGTATTTCTTTAATACGGTGCGCTTAGCAGTAATATTGCTTTGGACACTCTCTCAAAGGTACCAAACAAATATTTATATTTTTTTGCTTAAAAGATGTAATCAGTTGCATGTGGAATCTTGTCAAGGGAAAAAAGGGTTTTGACTTGTATATTTGTATCTAAAATGGCAGATTAGGACTGTGGTAGATGGGGCCTTGCAGAAAAAGCTTATTTGCAAAAATACGGGATAGCAGAAGCTTTAACATACTGCAGTGACTAATTTTAAAATCTAAAAGTAGATATGAGAAATGAATAGAAATTAGTGGTCTTGATTTAAATCTAGGGCATCTTCTGGCATATTTATTTTCCATATGCAAAACTACTATAAGCAGGGTTTTATTACTTCATTATAATATTTTGTTTTACTGTAAAATGAGTCAATCACAGTTCACTGTGATAAATCCCAGTTTAACACAGGTACCCCCTCTCAAGAGGTGGTATCCACCACCTCTTATTTAGATTGTAAGAGAGAGGGGTGCATAAGAAGATAATATCTTCATACCAGATCAATATTCAGCTGTCTTGGCCTTCATTTGCTAGCCTGCAATTGTCTGTCTTTCAGCCAAAGAGGACACAAGAGTTTCTGAGGGTTGAAATAGGGGAGCAGCATCTCAGCTGGTGGGGCACATTACCCGGAGCCAAGTTTGAGAGAGTGCAATACCTGGCACAAGTCAGTGCATCTCCTACGCAGCCAAGATTAGCTCTGCTCATCTGCTCCCTTTTCTCTGATCTGCTCTTTTCTGCCAGGGAAGCTCCCGTCTAATTTCACATACATTCACATACCTTCCTCCATAGTGACTGAAAGAGAGTTCATGTGCTACGAGATCTTTTTTTGCAGAAAGCACTGGTCTTCCTGCATTACACTAGGCTTAAACCAAGCCTGCTCTTGTTATTTCTAATAAATATTTATACAGCAACGTAAATTTACATGAAAGGTTTACAAACATAGAGCAAACATGCTCATTGCCACAAAAAACTTACAAACTAAATGTATGCATTCCCATTGGGAAAATAATTATTAAACAGTGGCAAGACAGTATAATATGTAAATAACAGCTTATCTAATGACGAATTACTTGTAAAATGACCTTATAAAAGGGCTGATATATTTCTATGATATGATTCTAGCCTCAAATACTGTTATCACTGGAAATATTTAGGAACTAAGAGTCAGGACAGCAAACATACAATAATATACTTCTTCCTTTTCTTTGTGCCCCATCTGAATTAGCTATCTAAACAAAATGAAGATTGGACTAGGAGTTGAGATGAGACGTACATATGTTGAGAGGAGACAAATGTTTGTAACATAAAGAGACAAGGGCTAAACACAACCTGATGTCTTCCCACTCCCGCCCCTCCACGCTATGTAGTTGCCGATGAATGTGTGCATGAATATGCAAGAAAATCATCTCCTGCTAGTAGCAACTACCAAAGCTGATTTACCCTGCATGCAAAGGCAGAACCAAGAAATTAATTATGAATTTCAGAAAAAAAGGGGGGGCCGTCCTTTTCCGAGAACACCTTTCGTGTCCCTCAGAAACTCTCATTTCTGTCTCCTGTAATCACAGAAAAGGTTTTTTTTTTTTTTCTTACCACATGATCAATTTGTGTTCTCATCTCATTTCCATGAACTGATCAAATCAGTAATTTGATTCGCTAATAACTGGTCTGTTTAAAGCGAGAACGGCTGGGCCTCCAGGGGCAGCTCCAGGCCCTGCCCTGCCACCATTTTGGCTCTGTCCTGTGCTCCCCCTGCCCGGCTGAGCCCCAGCTCCGCCTGCCATTCTGGTGCCACTTCCAGCACTGCCAGGGCACCAGTAGCGGCTACAGGCTCCTGGGACAGTGACTTGCAGGCGACCGCCTGCCCCAGCCCGTGCCCAACTGTCAGCCCCAGCCTGTGCCCGTTCCTGCAGTGGTGCGCGGGGCTGGGGCTGCCCTGACAGCACTGCCCCTCGCTGGTCCCCACAGGCCTCACTCGTAATTCTCACCTGTAAACTTACAAAAAATCACAGAGTTTAACTTAGGGTTGTTGGATTAAATAATTTTATTTTATAAGATGGTTGTTTGCCAGTATGCAGTGTCCAGATATAAAGATGATAATGTTTTGAAAATGTTGTATCCTTGAATAGTGTGTTCAGTTTTGAGCTCCTCGCTACAAGAAAGACATTGAGGTGCTGGAGCATGTCCAGAGCAGGCACTGAAGCTTGTGAAGGTGCTGGAGCACAGACCTTACAAGGACCGATGGAGGGAGCTGGGGTTATTGAGCGTGGAAGAGGCTCAAGGGTGACC
Organism: Crypturellus tataupa; assembly: GCA_034781795.1. Lineage (NCBI taxonomy): Eukaryota > Metazoa > Chordata > Aves > Tinamiformes > Tinamidae > Crypturellus > Crypturellus tataupa. The sequence goes on from JAWLRI010001095.1 coordinate 530,930, forward strand.
CTACTGCCCTCTACAACCACCTGAAGGGAGGTTGTAGTGAGGTGAGGGTCAGTCTCGTCTCCAAAATAATTACCAAAACTAGAGGAAATGCCCTCCACTTGCACTAGAGGAGGTTCAGGTTATACACTAGGAAGAATTTCTACACAGAAGGAGTATACAAGCACTGGAACAGGCAGCCCAGAGAAGTCACCGTCCCTGGCAGCATTCAAGGAAGGTGTAGATGAGGTACGTAGGGACATGGTTCAGCAGGTTGATGGTTTTACAGATGGACTTGGCGATCTTGAAGGTCTTTTCCAACCATAATGATTGTATGATTCTGTGATCATGAGGTTACAGTATCAACATAAGAGTTCACAGTTTACATTACAGCCAAAGAGGAAAAAGATAAAGCCAACATATTTAATTCATATGCAGTATGTTTTAAAGTGGGGAAAAAACTATTAAAAATAGCTGTGTCTGATGGGCATCCTGATATAGCTGTAGTCCTAAAATAAAGCTTCATTTTCTCAGCAGTACTTTGATATTAATTCTCTCAATTTTTAATTTCTGAGTAGAGACAGACAAAAATATTCACCGTGACTGAACTATTTGGCAAGAAGCTGATGCTCATGTTCCTTCTTATGAATAAGCGGTGCAAAAATATCAGGCTCTGGTGCTGAGCGCTCCGGGTTCGCAGCTCGCACGACTGATGGTGTCGGTGGGTCAGCCCCGGGGAGATGGCCAAGCTCCTGGCGTGCTGAGAGTGCACCGGGGCTGCTCTGAAGCACTCCTGCAAAGACTTACCTTTCTTCATTCGCTACACAAGTTGTCAATTGAAGCAGCCAAGCTGCATTTTTAAAAGAATCAGTATAAAAGTTCCTGTGGTAGTTCTTTCTGAAAATAAATACACCACAGTTTTTCCAGGTAATGCTTCTTTATGTCTAGGCATAGTACCAAGCCCATACAGTGCCTGTCTTTTACCTACTCCCTATTTCATTACACAGTCTTAAATAAAACTTAGGTATTGCATAGGTCTTTAATTGTCTGTATAATGAAGAATTTCATGTTATATGAATATTTTAATAAAAATTTGCAGTGAAAGCTGATAACACACGGGTGAAATAGATTACAAGTAAAACTGGGTGAAACGTGACACTTCACAAAAGCTACTTATATTTCAGTATTTGTTTTCATTTTGCTCTGAAGGAAAATTTATTTTTTTTGATATTTTAATAAAATAAAAGGTATTAAAATGCCTGTTTCTCAATAAAAATGTCAGGTTTTAGATTTTTTTTCTCCATTGGATCAGAAGCAATCAGACACTTTAAAACCAAAGAAAAAACTTTCACCTAAAAATCTGTCTGTAATTCGATACATCTCTACAATTTTAAACTTGACAAATCAGGATATTTCTAGTATATTTAATTATATGTTTATATACCTTTGCTTGCAAATATTAATGAAGTACATTGTTAAATTGTGATCAAACAAGGCTAGAAAACATACATTTTCGTTATTTTCTCAGCTCTACTGGAGAGTTATTGATTACCACAATGCTTCAATTTCAAGATCCTAAAATAGAAAACACTTTTTAATAAAAGGGACTTTGTTTCTGTCTTGGATACCTCAGCTCACAGTTTCACAATAGGTGGGTGAAAGGGCCAAGAGGTGACTGCAGAGTATTGGCAGCTTCCACTTTAGAGGCTGGTCTGCGCCTTTGTATGACTTGAAAGGTTAGAGGGATTTTATACAGACTGGACATAAATGACTCCAAATTAATGTTTTGAAATGCAGAACGTATCTGTAAGTGTTCCGTTGAAAGAGGTGTGGCTCGACATCAAGTTCTGGCTTCTCATCCATCACAGTCTAATTAGGTTTCCAGAAACGAAAAGGATAATTATTCAATGTGATGTGTAAGGAAGTGACCATATAACTGCTATTAACCTATGCATCACACTAAGTAATTGTCCTAGAGTCCTACCAGTAATACCAGTTTAAAAGTTTTTTTCACCTCTTTCAATATAATGTGCAAAAGAAAAAGACTTGAGCCTTACACCACGATCATGGTTACTATGTAACACAGCCGTTGATCAAACTGAGTAAGGGAGAAAAAAAGGGTCAGTGTTTATGTAACAGAGATTCCTTGTTAGAGTAATAGCATAGTATAAATTATGCTATATTTGACTGATTTATTCCATTACTGGTAGCGTATTATTAAACACTTACATGCTTTAATGATGGCAGTATGTTAATAATAATTTTAGTAATTTTGTGACAGAAATGAAAGAACATGTAATCAAAACCAAGAGAAAAAACTGTTCACGCATCATGCAGTGTTGTTTAAAAATTCCTAGCTCAGGTATCACGTGTTGCATTACCACAGCACCGCTTTCCAGCTCATGAACACTGTCCTGCGTGTGCTCCTCTGAACCCAGCCCTCTCACCAAAGCCAGCTAGTGAAGTACTCGTTTTTCAGCATGCATTTCCTTGGCAGCGTGAGGACGCATTGAAGCAGGGATAGAAGAAAGTCGCTGATCCCGTGTGAGGAACGCTGAGTGCGCATCATATTGATGAGAACGCACAAAGCTCTTGAGGATCGTAGTTGCATTTCCTATTCTTAAGGGCTCTCAGAGATAATGCTTATTTTTCCACGCCTCTAAAAGAAGCATTTTCTGTTCACTGGCTTTCTGGCAGCAACTGAAGTAGTTGGCAGAGGCTTCTTTGTGATTGCACACAGGACCAAGACATAATCCTGTCTTTAACAATGTACTAATGAATGATAAATTCTTTCAAAAGCAGAGAAGGGAGAATGGCAGTATTAATAATCTTTAAGCTCTGTTACTGCAAAGAGTAACTCCCCATTCTTAATTATGTAAGTTAAAAACATGCTACATCAGAAAAGCCATTTCCCCAAATCCCTAAGTCAGTTGCTTGCTATGAGCAGAGTAGGATGAATACTGCCAGCAATGCCAACCATGATACATATGTATATAGGTATATACTGTAAAAACATCAGTCCTGAACTCAGCTTTGCTGATGTTCACAACTCCTTTCACTTGCTTCATAGTAACACTCAGATCAATATTTAGGTTTGGAAAAATATTCACATAGTCAGTTTGAATAAAATTTCATATCTGTGAAAAAACAGCAAACCACCATAGTATACACTATCTACAAATATTATATATTAAATATGTGCTACTTGTAAATATGCTACATTGTTTTCAATGCCTCATATGATTAATAAAAATAAAATTACAAAAATACCATTTTAAAATCCACAGCTGCTTATGGACACTGTGTAAATTTTTAAAGAGTATATTTGTTTACTGAACAGGTCACTGCAAGCTGCGGTAGAGCTGCAGGAAAATGTAGAGCAGGGAGAAGAATGTCTTAAATCACTCAGCAGAGAATCCTGCTCTTATTAAGAGCCCTTGGAACATTTACTGAGGAAAAAAACATCCTCAACAAGGCTCATTAACTCAGACACAGTGCTGTGTTGGCAGCTGGCACACAGCTGGCTACCTCGGAGCACGAGCAGAACAAATGTGTGTCTGTCTACAAAAGGATGCATAGAACAACTATACCCAAAAAATACTCTTTGAAGGAGATAGAAGCCATGCTCACAAGTCCAGTTTTGGGTGGGAATGCTTCCCGGTTCCATAGGAGTGCAGAATTTCCCTGCCTGGAGGAGAATCAGTGTCCCTCTAATTCAGCACTCTGCCTGGCAGAGATGCTTCAGAGGAAGACACAATTGCATCTTCAATCTAGTCAAGTAATCACCCCAAGGGAAGTGTTAAAGATTTGGCTGTGCCCTGCATCATGAAGTTTAGCAGGATTTAGCAGTCTTTCTCGTGATATAAAATGGGACACAGTGGCTGCCAATCTATTTTCTTGTTTTTGATGAGAGTTATTTTAATGTCCCTCATCATCCTCATAAATTTTCTCGCCTGTTCCCGAGCCTGTCCTCAAATCCTGCAATATTCTCTTTGAGATGGATAGATAAGCATTCCGGTGACCACTCTAGACCAGGCCAGACTAGCATTGTACATAATGGCATTATGTTATTTCCCAGTATGGTTCTCCATTAAATTCCCTAAACATCTCAACAAAATTGCTAGCTTTTCTGAACAGGGCATTAAGAAGATAACTTCAGTTCACAACAGTCCTCAGGTTTGTCACATAAGCTGATAATATTTCATTAGTAAAGGAACTGTGTAAAAATAATTATATTAAAAAATCTCTACAAATTTTCACCTCTATTAATAAAGTGGGATTTTTTCCTTCCTTCCAAGTTCTTCCTCTTTTGTTGTTTTCTATTTTAGACTGTATATATTTTAAGATTTTAGAGATCTGGCTAACAGGAAACAAGTTGTCACTGAAGGAGTCTTACTGGGGTACTACTTGTCTAACAGGACATTTCAAATGTAACTGCAGGAAAGCTTTCAAAACAAACTTTTACAGAAGCTAATAGGGAAATTGCAAAAATCACTGCACATTTTCTGGATCTTTAATTCAACCATATGAGAGAAAACTGACATCTGGGTCAAAATATAAGGATGCCCTACTGTTTTTATTACTCATTTCAAAATGATCATCAATTTGTGGAAACTCAAAGATTACTTTCTCCATCCAGCTCCAAATACATCATAAACCAAGAGAAACATATTAACAGATGGGATTTTACATTCCCATCCTCATTCTGCACCGTGTCATAGTGAGGTATATTTACTTCTGTGCGGTCTGGATCACAATCTTCCGAAGCCTTTTTATCTTAGTCTTCTTTCACAAAATGCAGCTTCATATGGTCTGAACAGGTGCTGTATGGCTTCTGCATCCAGAATAGCAAGTATCTCCTTCCAAATCAGTAGTGTTACCAAGCCTGGCAGCCCAATCCTGGGAGGGACACCCAAGAATTAGAATGCCAAAGGTTTTATATGCTGAACAGAACCGTTCACTCTACACAGCTTTCTCAATACTTTTCATAAAATTTATGTTCTCTTTGGGCAAACGTTTTATGGAAAAACGGTAAAATGTATAGCAGCTACAGAGTTTGCAGTGGTAAAGAATTAAGTTATTGGTAGCCCTGGAGTGCTAATGAGGTAAAAATGTGCTGAATGTTCATACTTGGTTGAAATGCTTCTACATTCTGCTTGCTACAGGTGCACAATGCTAATTTGCTTTTTGGGCAAACTGTGCACAGTTTGCATAATTTTAACATCCTAAAATCTGCAAACATTGGGAAAATCCACGTGTTTCTGCGCCTGTAGCATTAAGCCATTGAATGCTTAACAATCAATACAAGCTTTCAGATCCAGGAGGGAAACCCTACTGGAGTCCTTCATTAGCTAAATTACAAGATCAAAGGCTCTAGGTAGACCAGTCCGAGTCTTTTGTCTATAACCAAAATAACCATGGCAATCTTGCTGTCTGCACATCCAGAACTACTTTTTCTGACCCAACAATACTTTAAAATGGGCAATTACTAATGATCCATCTACTTTGAAGACATTGCTATAAGCTTATCTGATAAATACAGTACTCAAGCTAAACATTATCTTGAAAGCAATTTGGGGAGTAATTCCTACTTTCTAATTTGCTTTACCAATAATTGACTGCAATCCAGCCTATAAATCTTTAAAATAAAAGCATGATATTTTTATTGCTTCATCTTTTTATCATTTGTCAAGGTAAATGCTTCTGTCCATGACAAAATAACCTAAAATTAATGCAATCAAGAGATGAAGATACTTTTTCATTGATTACTACAGCCAAGGGGTCTGCTGGCTGAGAGGATGTACAAGGAATACAATATAAAATAATATTGAGGAAGTATGTGTAAACCTCACTGAAACACAGAGCACTGCATAAATGACTATAGAGGAGTGTTATGAGAAAACAGTTACTAACTAGTAACTAGTTCACACTAGTTCACAATCTTACAATCTTCTTCAGATTATTGTGGAATATTCAGAGAAGGGTACTTGGCTATGGAGTGACTACATCTTCTTTTATAGTGTATCCTGCAAAACAAGAGTTCAGTAAATACATGAGAGAACTTATGCCCGTAGAAGAGTGTGAATTCTCCATTTTTCCTGCTGCTTTGGTAGATATGGTATTTTTGCACATATTATTTGCAAAATTTGCAGATTATTTGCAGATTATTTGCAAAAATAATCTGTAGTCAACAGAGGCCACGGCATCAGAAAGGCCTGAAAGAAACACAGAGATAGAGGAAGAGAAAATAACTTTATGTATTGAACATGGCAGAACAGGGTCAACAGCCAAAACAGCAACAAGAAAAACAAGAGTACGAATCAAAGACTGCACTTAGCAAAAACTAATTTGGCAGTATTAAAAATGCAAATGCAATTTACATCTTGACATCACAGAAGCATCTTTCTGGAAAAGAGACAATGACCTTCGAGCCCTTCCACACAAGTTTGAGTATTTACATTGCACAGAAAGAACAATTTCCTAAGTGGAGAAAACAGGTTGCCCTGGACTGTGGTGCTGCACAGAAAGAAGGTCAAGATAGAAGCATCACGCTATATTACAAACATCAGAAATACCAGGAGTAAATGATAACACTGAGGATGTTGGAGACGGATTGTGGGGACTAAACACAAATAAAATGAATAGAGCCTTTAAACTAAGAGCAATTAATATTGCAGTTTCTAGAAAGGGCAACTCTCACCTCCTGTCCTGAAAGGTTTTAAGGTAGATATCCCAACAATAAGGCTACCCAAGTGTAAAGATACATCTGGCACACTGCACTGCTCCCTTAATGAGCATCTCTGGAGCAGGTGCATCATTTACAGTTCAAACAGTGATGATCTCAAACACCTATCTGCAACTTCATGCCACGAATAGTGCTCTGCTTTGATGCTTTAGGAATTCTCACCAACACTAACAATTATAGCAATTTTTGAATCAGAGTGTATCTTCTGATTACGAGGAAATTATACCCTTATGAAAAGTAATATATTTTTAGTATACTTGGCACACTTTTTGAACAGCTAAGTATCTGTAGAATACTTGAATTATACCAAGTATACTCATTTTTCATAAGTGTAGAGTGACACATTATAAAACAAATTATTATAATCAGAGATTTTCTTGAAGCTATCAAAGGGCTTGATTCAAAAAGGAGTAAGTTCTTCCTAGTACCCTCAGTCTCCATTAGCGGTTAGTGGAAGCTGAGGACACTCAGCCCCGTTGAGGGAAGTACCCGCGTAAGATCCGATCCTGCAGCTGCACGAAGATGCAATTCCTTTGATTGCTCCTACTAATTTGCATGCTATATCTATCATTCGTGCACGCTGTTAATTTACACCAGAATATCCCACCATGCTGCCAACCATATAGATTTGCTGTACGTTGTTTTTCAGTTTGAGATGCCTTGGGAATAGAACTTGTTGTTTGCCCTGAGCCACATGCCATGGAGAGTAATTGGCAGCTCTCCTAGCATACAGGGAGTCCTGTACACAGGCTCGGGGGTCCCAGCAAGAAAGATGATGGCCGTGATCAATGACAATGAAAGGATTTAATACAAATTTATACAAATGACATACGCTTGGCCTTCATACAAATTACATAAGTTACATGTGAGTAGGAATCTACCAAGACTTAAAAAGGATTTATAGTAATAATATGACTAACATTAGCAAATATTAGAAGTTTTGAAAGAAATATTAAGCAAAGCAGTCCAGAGTTCATAACAATCTCTCTTTGGGATTGCAACAAAAAGCTAATCCCACATCCATTTACTGCAGGATTTCTTGCACATTTCTTTCAAGCATATGGTGGAGATGCTTAGGGATGAAATGAGTCCTGGCAATCATGTGTGTGACACCTTCAAAGTTCTTGCACTGGCCGTTGAGCACTTGATGCTAAGTTTGTTACCTTCTTCAAGTCTCCTTCGTATCTGAAGGAGTGCTCATTACTGATGCTTAAAGAAAGCTGGTTTAAGACATCCAAAAGCAAACCCTTGAGCTGAAGACAACTCAGCTATTCCAAATTGGTTTGTTATATTTTGTTAACTCAAAGTATTTAAATTCACAATATTTATAGGTCTAATTCCTAAATTCATATCTGCCATGGATGGCCTTGAGACACACTGCTGTATGCAGTGTATGTATTTGTATGTTATGTCATGCTACCAGGCAAACTTTCACAGGAAATGACGGCTTTTTCAAGATATGAACACAGGGTTTGTTTTTAAAATTAGAAAGAATATTTTTGTTAAAAGTTACTCTTTCTTCTCTCTGCATTTTTTCTGTATAGGCTGTCCTGGCAAGCCATTGGAGACAGTTTTTTAAAATCACAATACTAATTAATGTTCACATCAGTCCCATCTTCTACAAAGAAAATTCGACAACCACTTTATTAAAACAGGGTCGGCTCTTCAATGCGTCTGAAGTTCTTCATGAAGATTTGACTTGGTATGAACAGTCTGCTATATGATAGATAAGTCAGAATAGCTAAAAAAAAAAAAAAAAAAAAGTGTCATTTAGAAGGCACATTTATAATGAAAATAGAGTTTTGGGGTACACCAAAAAATCTAAATGCCCTATTACTGAATAGTCCCTGGACCACTTCAGCACTGACGAAGGTTTGATATCCTTTAAATTTCAGAACAATTCCTCTTGCAGAAATAGCTGTCTTCTTTAGCATGTCTGTGCAGGTAACCAGTGTTTTCAGGAAGCACCTCTAGTTTGCTTTTTTTCTTTTTTTCCTTCAGTGGAATCATCTTTACTTCTTCTACCTTCTTGACTGCGGATTTCTTATTTTTATTAGCCCTGAAAGTCATGCCAGTTGCACTGTGTGCCTCAGAGACAGCTCCAGCATTAAGTTGAGCTCGCCAACACATCTTTTATTTAAAGTTAAAACTGTTGTACAGTTTCTGATACCACTTTTTAATGACTCAAAGGCACTTTGTTCTGACAATACCTCCCCCTCCTCACAAAAAGATCTCAGACTTGCAAGTTGGATAATGTCCTACATTCCCTTTGACAGAAAATATTGTTGGTTTGTTTCCAGGAATATCATAGCTGCTCTCATCCCTTTACTTTTCAAAATCTATAAATATCTTTGTATAAAACAACACAAATTTACGCAGTAGAAAGTCATGTTTCTTTAGTGTAAGGCAATATGCTTCTTGCTTCTTGTAAGTTATTCCATACATTTGTCAAGCTGAAAGACCTTTGAAAAGAGATGGTTTGGAAATCACGTTTCTTCTTCCTTTTTTCTTCCTCTTCTTTTTTATTTTTGTACTGCTTCAGAATGAATCAACTCTGATACCATATGCTGCAACAATTGCTGAGAATGACAGAAGTAATGCGTTCTTCCAGAACGCAACAAAAAAGAATGCAGTTAAATTAAGGAAATGATGTTCTCCCTAAATCTCCCTGGCTCTCTGCACATCATGTAGCTTGATTTCTATGTAGGCTCTTTCCAGCCTTTCTTTCAACAACATAGGTTTCTTGATACCAATGGATAGAAACACAAATATCCTTTGGCTACTGCTGAATTAAAGGAAGGTAGCAGGATCCTCCTCCTACGGCAGCATCATATCCATCCATCCATCCATCCATCCATCCATCCACATCAGTGACTGCCAAGGAGCGCTGGGTTTGGCCTTGACACTTGGCATCTAGTTGAAAGCCTATAGGATTTTTTTCCACATGTTCACCAGGAGCCACTAAAAACAGGGCCCCAGGTGGTAAATAATATGTATTTTTAAAATAGGGCTAAATACACTAAGCAGTTGTAGCAGAAGACAATTTTAATACTTCAAAAGTGCATGTGAGGTTTTATTATATCACAGCCCACAATGTATCTTCTTTTCAGAGCAGGAAAGATACTTGTTCATTTCTCTGTGCAGATGGGTCAAGTTAGTGGAATTGTCATGATAAATTCTCTTTATTTGAGAATAACTGGATATGGATATCATCTGGCTGAACAAAAGGGACCTCTGATTATGCCATAAGTACTGAGGACACGTTGCATTTCTAATAGGCTTTTATTCCCATTATTTAACACGTTGCTTGGTTACCTCCTCAAACTTGTCAGCAGTGAGGAAGCTTGCTTCAGTAAATATATATATATATATATAAAGGCTAACTCCTCTTCTGGGACTGAAGTGGTAGATTTTTTTCCTAGAGCGCCTATTTCTAAAATTTTAATTCAAAACGAGGTTGCCACATTCACAGCCCGGATAAGAAAAGGTCTGGTTGCATGGGCAGATCCCAGATGGCTCTGGGATGCCTCGCATAGGAGTGTCCCGGTGCATCCTGAGGTGTAGCCCAAGTCAGTTCGTATCTTCCAAAGTTTCCAGAGCGCAGGCTGGGATCCCCTTGTCCAAATGGCCTACGGCTACGGCGTCAAACCTCGGGAGCCCCTGGAGCGAGCTTGGACCTTGGGAAAACAGGCGCACGCTGCATGGGATCAGGCACCTTCCGAGCCGTGGGGCACCCGGCGGACATCCCGACGCCGGGCTGCTCCCCAGGAGCCGCCGCATCCCTGGAAGACGAGGCGCATCCCGGCGGCTTGAGCAGAGCACCAGCGGCAGCGGCTGCGGAGGGACGGCACGCAGGCGGGCGGCGTCGCATCGGCGGTGCTTCCCGCGACGGACGCGCATCGCCGCCGCTTTCTGTGGGTGCAGCAACGAAAAGAAATAACCACAAAGAGAGAAACAATAATACTAATAACGGCGATGACGGAGGCGCAGAGCAGGGAGGCGAGGCGGGAGGCTGCGCTGCCGCAGGACGCCCCGCGCGCGCTCCGCGGCAGCCGGCGGCGGGGC
>JAWLRI010001095.1:545838-598806 GCA_034781795.1 Crypturellus tataupa
CCGCCCCGCTCGCCCGCCCCCGACCGCGCAGGATGGGGGCGGCGCTGGTGCGGCGCGGGGGCTGCCTGCTGCTCTGGCTGGCCCTGCTGCTGGGCTGCTGGGCCGAGCTGGGCAGCGGGCTGGAGTTCCCGGGGGCGGAGGGCCAGTGGACCCGCTTCCCCAAGTGGAACGCGTGCTGCGAGAGCGAGATGAGCTTCAACATGAAGACGCGCAGCTCCAGCGGGCTGGTGCTCTACTTCGACGACGAGGGCTTCTGCGACTTCCTTGAGCTCATCCTCACGCAGGGCGGGCGGCTGCAGCTCAGCTTCTCCATCTTCTGCGCCGAGCCGGCCACGCTGCTTTCCGACACGCCGGTCAACGACAACCGCTGGCACGCCGTGGTCATCCGTCGCCACTTCAAGAACACGACGCTGGTCATCGACCGCACGGAGGCCAAGTGGGTGGAGGTGAAGTCCAAGCGGCGGGACATGACGGTGTTCAGCGGGCTCTTCCTGGGCGGGCTCCCGCCGGAGCTGCGGTCGGCCACCCTCAAGCTGACGCTGAGCTCCGTGAAGGACCGCGAGCCCTTCAAGGGCTGGATAACGGACGTCAGGGTCAACTACACGCAGGCGTCGCCCGTGGAGAGCCAGGAGGTGCGGCTGGACGACGAGCAGAGCCGCCTGTGCGCCGGCGACGACGTCTGCCTCAACGGTGGCGTCTGCTCGGTGCTCAACGACGAGGCCGTCTGCGACTGCTCCCAGACGGGCTTCCGTGGCAAGGACTGCAGCGAAGGTAAGGTGCCCCCTCCGCCTCCACTCGCCCTGCGGCTGAGCCGCGTCCTCCGGCGCGGAGCCGCCTGTCCCGGGGCCCTGCGCACGCTGCCGCCAGGGAGGAGCAGGAGGAGGAGGAGGGCAGTGCCGGGGGCAGCCTCGGTGGGTGGAGATGCTCTGTGCTGGCTGCCCAGGGTCGGGAGGCCCCGAGCCCGGCCAGTGTGTTGACGCGCGGAGAGCAGACCGGTGATTTATTTGCGAGTCGCCTAGGAGGGGAAGATGAGGAGCGGGGCGAGGTGGAGGACGAGAGTTTTACCCGAACGAAGCCGCCACCGCACGCAGCGGTTCGCAGAGCCTGTTGCATGGGCAGGCTGAGTCCCAGAGGGCTGGGGGAGGCACGGGCTCCAGGACCGCCCGGTGGTTGCGAGCGGTTGCCTTGAATGAGGGGGAGTTTGGGAAAACCCTGCTCTCCTTGTGGGAATCCCGCCCACAAATAAATCACGGAGGAAAATGTGGTCCACACGCAGCCCCCCGCGCTCGCTGTGTTTTGCTGGGAAACGTGCCGTTGCTGCGGCTGCTTGAGCGTAGGGGAGCACCCTTGTTGCGTGCACAGCACGGGCTTCAGGGGCATTGGAGTGCAGGGAGGCAAAATACATCCAGGGAATTACAATCTCCATGTCCCAAAGCTGAGAGCAAAGACCTGAGTATAAAATGCCAAGGTGTAAATATAAAAGAAAAGGTGATATGTGGGACAAGTGAATGTCCTCACTGAGTGGCTGCATGGTATTTATGGCTGAATAATTTGCCTTTCTCATTTCTATCAAATTTTGCTCGCTGTAAGAAAGAAAACATAGTTCGTGACTGTGCCTTATTATGTAACACCTGCTGTCCTTAGTGTCAGTACTCCAACACTGCCGTCATTCTGCATCCTGTTTACTTTTTCAGCTGTTTATCTTACATCTGCCATTTGTTCCAAAAATAGTAAGCCTTTTTACATTTTCAAATGTTTTCAATAAAGAGAGCGCAAAGGTAGCTTTGGAATATCATTAACTTACCCCTTCAATAGCGCATATATGTCTATATGTATAATGTATATAGGCACATATATAAATATAATCTAATTTGGGATTTATGAGAAGGTGACATTCAAAATAATATTTAGAATCACCCAAATTAAGGTAAAGTCTGGGCTTCACTCAAACGCTATCAGTTTTACAACTGACATCAGTGGGATCAAGATTAGATCCCCACGTGTCTTTTGTCCACAAAAAAGCCTTATAAAGTAACAGGAAGACATATAATTTTAGCATAACTTCTCTACAAAAAATATAAAATATTTGGATTCTGATTTCATTAGGAAGAGAAGGCAACATTACCACTGATTGCAATATGAAAGAAGTGAGGCCACACTTTATATTTGTTGAGGGAGAAAAGGTAATAACTGAAAGATCAGTCTGGTTTTGATGAAGAGATTAGTAGCTACTCATATGTGCTACAAAGATATTGAACTAGTTTGAAAAATAATGATTCAATCTTCTAAGAAATAGAAAAGGCAAAAGGACAAGTAAAACTATTATGTCTGCCAAGAAGTAAACCTTGGCTGTTGATGTTTAATTCTTTGTAGTAAACCTAACATTCTGCTATTAGCTTTTGATCTTCTGTTCCAAGAAGAAGTAAATTTCGCAGTAATTTCAGAGGGGGTTTGCCATTCCTGAAGAATGGAGGATGTCTTGAAGAACAATGAATGAGATAGGGAGGTCTGTGGCATTTTGAGTCTTCATCTTGTTTTGTTTTTTGACTAGAAATGGTTGACCAGAAAAATTAATGTCAAATTATATCCCAGTGATACTTTTTTCCCTTTTTAGGCAAAAAATAATCATTGTATTTCCTTGGAGGTTTTTCTTTTTGCTGTTGTTTGGATTTGGCCCTTTTTTGAACCTTCTGCATCTCTACAGTTTGACACAACACACAGTTCCATAATATAATGAGGATATTAGAAGGTAATAATAATAATAAAATTTCTAAAATTTTCTATCCTGACATGCACATTTAAGAGATTATAAATGGCATATAAAGAATCATTTTTTTAAGCTTTAAGATGAGATTTTTTACAACATTTATTTCATTTTCTGGAAGGGCTTATTTTTTTTTGAATTTGCGCCTTTGAAAATCTTTTTTTTTTTTTCCTGAAGAAAAGCTTTCTTATAACAGTAAAATTTCACCTAGTGCAACTTTGAAAACCCCACAGGAATATAGGATATTCCAGTAGGCTTAAATCTCCCTCTACTTGTCTAAATCAGGAGTGGCTTCATTTATGTTACCTGAATTACACTAGTGTATAAACAAGTTATCAAAGAATCAGCATCAGATTTATGACATTCAGTCATGCTGTTGGTTTGAGTAGGATCTGCACTCTCTTTGGGGTTGGCTTTGGCATGAATTACAGAAAAAGGGCAGGAATTGCTTGGGTATCCAGGATGTACAGCTTATAGCATAGAAAATCATGATCTCTGCAGTTCTGTTTTCTATTAGGCCGTAGGCTTATGAATAAAATGATACAAGACAGAGAAAGTACATGGCAGTCCTCTAAAAAAGGAAGTAAAGTATGACTTGCGTTAAAATATGCCCTGATTACCATATCAATTTTCTGAGAAAGTTTTTACACTCATCACAATCTTATATTCAATGAAAATGATATTATTCGTGGAAATGAGTGAAATGAGTATGGTTTGATTTTACAACAGAGGGAACTGTTCATTAAAAAGACTGATCTTTACAATCTACTTTTTCAGTAAACTAACTCAAGATTCTAGAATTGTAGGAAATCAGAAAAATATGCTACTTGGACTTAACGAAATATACATGAAATAAAAAACACCCTTTGATTTGGGAACTTTCTCATGGACTTCAGCTTCTTCTCACTTCACGTCCTTATGCTTTTCTCTATCTGTAACTGTTAGAGAAAATTACAGACAGTTTTATCCTTCTAAAATATCGATAGCCTTCATGACTCAGTATTATCTTTTTGCAACGACTACTGGAGGCAATTATTCTGTGAATTCAAAGTGTTACTGTTTTGAACATGTCTAACTGTCCTACTGAGTTTCTGTTTTGTGGAAAAAAGGAGGACTGTTCATGCAGCTGTTCCCTGTACGAAATATTCTTCTCGTGAGATGCTCAGTACTTGATTCCAGCTATGGTCTGAGCTGTGAAAATGATTTTTTAAGGAAGCAAATTCCAGATGGCTCAAGCTATCCAGCATTTAATTTGTTTGTTTGGGTTCTGAGTTATTGCATAAATTGCATAAATTTTTGTTGTGCACATTTTCTCCTTCATGATAACTTTTTAAAAAGGCATCCAATATTTGACTTTTTTTGGATTTTTTTTCATGTTTTAATTCTTTAAATTCTTTCATGCCTTGGAGAAAACATACAAACATATTTTGACATTAATTATCTTCTGTGAGATACATGTTTGAGTGCAAAGCAATGCCAAGGAAGTCAGTACACGTAGTCGTTTGCACAAGAGCAACCACCCTTGTTGTTATCCTTCTTGAATAGTTAGGTAAATGTACTATGTGATAACAAATACTGTGAGCAAAACTTCCCTTCTGATTTACACTTCAGATCCTTTGTCTACAATATGCCTCTCTACTATGTGATTTGTATTTGTTCTGCACACTGAATTCCTTATCACTGCCAATGGCCACCGGAGTGATGCTGATTTAGGAGGAGGGATAGGAATCCGCTAGAGATTACGTTAAGGTTCTGTAGTATTTACAGAATGGTTCAATTTAGTCTAAGTACAAAAATCTTTAATATTATTTAATATTTTTAAAACAGTGGATTTTTTTTTTCAGGGTCAAATAATCCCTGAGTCTTTCAAAATGTTTTAAATCAGTGCTCCTTATATTCAGTTGTATGTAAATAGAAACCTCATGTCAGTTTAGAGAATTTTGCATCATTTTCCTAATGCAGTTTGATGTATTATTTTGTTTGCCAGGATTTTGCATTATAAGATATTGATTTCAATATCTGCCTCATGTGAAATCACAGTAATTTAAATACTGTGTTACTGGTAATTAGGAACTGCCAGTCTGTTTTGTCTTCCAAGAAGGCTACTTGTTGAACACTGTTAATCCTTTCAAAATGCTCATGTTGAAACACTTCCAGTAGACCACTTAGGCATATAGCATTCGTCTCAGTACCCCAGATCAATAGCCTTTTATATAGTGAGTTTGTTGCTTCCCCCTGCTAAGATGGAGGGGCTCATGCCAATTTTGAGTTTAAAGTGAAAATTATAGGGGACTAATACGCTGGATTTTACTTCTGACAGCTTACAACCTTGTGTCAGATTGGTCATACAGTAAAAATTTCAAAATTATATAATGAAATTGTCTATATTTTAATGTAATTACACTTCAGGGCTTACAGCCATTTTGGACCAAAAGCAGCTGATCTTTTCTCAGCTGCAGGCTGGCTTCCACTTAAGTGGAAGGCTCCCTAGGAATCTTTTTAGTGTAGATGTTAGCCAAGGAGTTGTGGGGAAAACATTTAGATTACAGAGCATATAATTGTATCCCATCATCATTACCGAGCTGATGGATGGGAATGGGGAAACAGAATAGGAAATAAAAACAGTTCTTAACAGAAATAACTTTAAGTAGAGGCTAACTGTAACATATGGCTCTGAGGCTTCATTCTTCATTTTATAAACATATCAGAACCAAATTTGGCTGGTAAACAAAAGAGTTCATCACACTCTTGTTGAAATTAATGCAGTGTTTTGTCTTCCGGAAAGCTTGGCGTTGCTTTCAGAAAACATGAAGCTGTACCAGCTTCTGGAAAAATACATTTCTGGTTTACTGCACCTTAGCTGAAAGCTGTATACCTTTTTAAAAGCATGTTTTTACAGAATACAAAGGGCATACTGAAGTGTTGTGTACCTCAGGAGTAAAACGTAAAGTCCCAAATGCCACTTGTTCTAGAAATTATTCGTAAAACAAACTGGCAGAAATCAGACTAGCTAATGTGTCTCTAATACCTTTTAAAGGTTATTCTACTCATTATTCCAGCTATTCTTTTCTAGAATCCTCATTTAATCTTTTGCAAAGTAATTGAATGCCCTGCAAAGATGAGAAATTTCCCAGCTGAGGTTTTCTCCTTCTGTACGCTAGTGATGGTGTCTGACTTTACTAGCCAGACATATTGTGCATGCGTCAAAGTCAGTCTTTCCAAAGCATGGACTCTCTTCCACCAAATTAAAAAGTAGTTGTATGCGGTGAGTTCCGGCAGGTGTCCAGCCCTTCTCCTGGACCTTGGAGTACCCAGCCGAGCCAGTGAGCAATGCGATGCATCAGATACCCGCGGCAATGAGTGAAGCAGGAGAAGGCACTTAATTTTGAAATGACATTGCTTTCTCTGTGCCCCACATCAGCTCACACCATTTATTATCCAACTGTACGGTTAAATTAATGACACTCCATGCAGGATTTGTTGGAGGATTTTCTTCCTGGCCGTGAGCCAGAAAAGATCAGCATTTCTATTAGTATCTCCATTGCATAGTCAAAACTTGAAGTTCTCTCTACCATATGGAGTACAGCCTCTTCAGTCTACAGAGCTGATACTTTGAAGTTGCCATCACTTCTTCTGCTTATCTATCCATACCCAAGTATCCATAATACTGGTTTTTTTTTTTTTTTTTTTTTTTTTTTTTTCTGGTGCAAAACTGACCTGCAGTTATATGTCTTCTGTTATTCTGCCGAGATGTTGGAAGTGCTGTAAATTCCCAACTGCCAAAGAGATTTCTCTTTGCCATTCAGCTCTTTGCATGGTTGTACAGTCCTTATCCTTGGCACTGGTATGGCACCTGTACATTCTCATTACTAAAGATTCAAAGATTTAATGTCTGAGGACATGGAAACTCTGGCTTCCACTTAATGAGTGTATAATTTTCAGCCTGGTATTTCTTGAAATATCTTGTTGCTTTTGGGTGTTCTTTGCTTTTGGGTGAGAAAGTTGAGGAAAAGGAGAAGGCAGCCCAAGCCTTATTTGAATTTACAGATAAGTAACAGACAGGATATGCTGGCAGCTTTCTGTAAAAAACAGGCCTGCATAACAGAATTTTAGATTTCCAAAATTTTATGTAGTTGTTTATGAACCTGGAACTATTTAGCTAAGTCTTAATAAGCAGCAATTTTGGCATTTCATATAGAGAAAAACAAATCCAAGTTCTGTTTTCATTTTCCTTCATAATAGAAGTCTCATTGACTCAAGCTTAGAATTAGGGCAAACCTAATAACCTGCTGATTGTGAACTTATTATTTGAGTGTGAATATGAAGACAGAGAAGATCTAGGGCAAATTAAATAACCTGCTGGTTATGACTGTAGTACATTCACCTGGGAGCACATATACAGAAAAGACTTTTCATATATTCAGATATTTTAAAGCATCATCATCTTTTTTTTTTTTTTAATTTAATGCATTCTTATAAGCCATACTATATGAGTAAAGTTATGTGATTAATTTTGTTTTACATTTAAGGGACTTTATAACGTGAGGGAAAATGTTGTTTTACCAAGGAAGTGGGAGGTGTGTTCAATGGAATCATTTTTGCAGTTGCTGCCACTACTAATTGTGAAGCGGTATATTTTGCCTGTGTAGGTGTTATGCATCTGCATTGCAATGTAGGTGTATAAATCACAGATTACTTTTAATCTGTGGTACAATGCAGAGTCTTAAAATGAAAAGCTATGACTTTTTGGTGATGCTTTTTAGAGAAGAGGCTTAATGTTGCTTAAAGGCAGATAAGTTGGATGAACTCTTCTCACAGTGATGTCCTCTAATTAAGAGAACAGCTACAGCCTTTTTGGAGGTCCCTGACATTATACTGTGCAAATGCAGATATATGTCACTGCTCCCAAGTTTTGGGATCACATCTTAATGATTGATACAGAATGACCTTCAGTTTCATTTAGTTTCCCTTCTATGCTTTTCAACTTTAGCAAAAGTTGTAAAAATGGTACTTGTGTGAAAAGAAGTATCTCCATTAGGAAAACATTCCTTGAAAAAGGTTATATGTATTTCTTATAAATTATATCTTTTTTTTAAGAAGTGTGTAGAAAATTACAAAATCAGTGAGTAGACATGCAGTGAAGAACTGCATCTCAATATTGTAATTTTCTTTAGAAGTTCATCCTGATTCTTCTTCTGTTCCCAAAGGTGATAGCAGAAACATCCATACAAATATGTCAGCATTTGTATAATGGGTGTCTAGAGGCGGATTATCATGAACTGTACTTTGCTTTATGATCAGTTATAGGCTTGTGATGCAAAGATCATATCCATTATTAATAATATGTGAGAATCAGACCCTAATTCTGGTAAAATAAATGCTCTACAAAATCTTTTCAGGAAGTGTGCTATCTTTGCTGACTGACTTATGAAGACTCAGTAAAAATAATCCCCAAACAGCCTGAATTCTAGTGACTTCTATGCAGTGACTGACTCATGTTTGTAAGATCAGGCTCTTAGCCTGAGAGGTCCAGAGACATGGGAGTAGTGAGAAGGACTGTTTTTTTTTCTTAGGCTACAAATGCTATTCTAAATATACTGAATATCAGGTGAATATCAGTGTCTGTAGAAATACTGGTATTGACATTGTTATTATTAGTTCTATTTCCTTTTATTTTGCTTATTTTTTCCCCATTTTGTTTGTCAGAGAAGATATGGGTGAAATAGGATGATAGGAAGTAACAGCTGTATGTCATTTAATTTTAAAGACTGTTGTGCAGTGATTCAAGAAAAACTTATTTGTGTTGGCCACTTAAATAGATTTCCTAAGAATTGTGTAATGCCCTCTTGCTACATTCTTTTTAGACAAAAGTTACTCTTCTTCTCTAGGGCTGATTCTCTGTGAAGTTTGTTTTTTTTGTGATGCTTACTGCAGAGAAATAATTTCTGCAATATTATTATCTTGCAAAGAACATGTTTTTAGAATATACATTTTTATCCTGAGAGAAATTGTGAACTGTCTTTCAACATTAGACAAAAGCTCTGTCTTGTTTGGTTCAACATGTTCTGAAAAATTCTGAAGACAAGACTTATAGTTATGCATAAAACATTCCTGATAAAGGTGTTTTGAGGATAACACCTATATTTTCATAGTAGTTCATCAGGAAGACAACTTGATTTGAATGTAATTCTTTCTTGGTCAAAACTGCAGTCACCTTTCCATCAACTACCTCAGTTGTAGTTGTTTCTAGGAAATTCTGGTTTGCTTTTTTGTGACTACTCTTGGTCCAGAATATTTGAGGGAGAGGCTGAGATGAGTTTAGTGGCAAAACCATGACATTATGGCTGTTAAACAGATTAAATTGGCAGCTTAGGAAGACATACTCTAGAGCTGTACAGAACTGTTTTTATTTTTGTTTTCTCAATTAAAACTTTTGAAAGTCTGAAATTAAAGAAATCATGCATCAGTTTCAAAATTGAGATTAAAATTCACATTGTTTCTAAGAAGCTAAGAAGTGTCCAGTAGCAGAGTACATGACAAAAGCTTTGACTTGCTGTTCTCACACTTCCACTGACAATCACATTATCAGTATTTGAAAAGATTTTCTGTATTCAGGGGGTTTATCTTTCCTGTTATCAGAGTCTGAGTGTTATTCTACTTTTTGAAATAAGACTGGAGTTTTAAAATACTTTTTGGTGAAATGCACATTAAAAATATCTCCATCATTCAAATTTTAAAAAGATAATGAGAGAAAAATCAGCAGTATTCAATTATGTCTTACCCCACTACAACACATGAGTCATACTGGTGAACTTGGGAAATCTTGAAACACAAAAATATGCACAGTAATGCAAGTGGATAGAATTTCCTTCCAATTTTTCCCTACTGAAAAACAAAATAAAGCAATAAACATAAATATGTCTATGGAAAGTATAACGATAACAGCAGAAGTAGGTGATATGACAAGAATTCAGAATAAGTCTACATTCATTGTGTGGTAGTTTCATTTTCTTGTTCATGTGTTTATTCATTTTATTCACATTTGTGTGATGAATAGCAAAGAGTGATGCTGTATCTATTGTCATAGAGATATTTCTAACTCAAAAATCTTTCTTATGAGAACTTACTAATATGTAGTTACTTTGATACTGCACATTCATATGGGCCACTACTCTTTGGAAATAACTGAGTTTTTGATGGGCAGATTTTGATGTTATTCAGCTTTGTTCCTCCTTAGTTTTCTCTTTGGAATTTTGGAAAAAAAAAAAAGTATATAAATATCTCCTGGAATTCTTGGTTCTCACTCAGCTTGAACTGTCAGTGACTTTACTGGAGCTTTGGATCATTCAGAGAATGCAGAAAGACATGCTGAGACTTACGGAAATAATTAAATAATGTTGGAAAATAAAGGCTTGGAAATCTTGTTATCTTTAGGAATATAGTTATGGATCATATTTCTAAAATGCTTTGCTGCTGTAGGTTTTGTCATATTTAGGACCCCCAAGTCAGTCAACAGTGTGAAATCATTACTCCCGGTAATGGACTAACAGACTTTCATGTGTGTATAAGTCAGGATTGATGCCTTTAGAAGTTAATACATGTAAGCGACTATTAAATAAGGGTAAGATCAGAATCAGGTCATCTGGTCATAACGAAAATGTTTCAATTATGTTAATATACACTCCAAAAACACTTGAAACAACTGCAAGGTCCAAACAGAATTAACCTTGCCCATTACTGTATAATATTACTCTGTGATCCTGGTCATTCAGATGCATAGAAGCATTTGCCAACACAGAAGTGACTGGCAGAAAGCTTTTCTGGCTTGCTTTACACATAGGCGTAATTACTTATTCTACTCCTTAATTTGTCCAATTGTGCAGGTATAATAGAGACTGGCAATGCAGTTTTTCCTTTAAAATAATGAGTTAGTGGCTAAAAAAATTCTCACACTCCAACCCACTTTCCATCTCCATTGCTGAGATGTTTTATCCTGTATTAAAATGCTTGCTATTTGAAAATAGACTGCTTCTCTGTCTATGTGTATCAATCAGGCTTCATGCTACATTCCATTTTCTTTGGTACTCCATTCAGGGCACAGGTTTTTATAACATAGCTTTGTATGGCCAGCTTTGTTCTTTATTCAGCTTAAGTCATTGAGGTCAATCTAACACATATGAACATGCTACCCTCATAAATCTAGGCTTTGAGAATTTTATTAGGTTTGTGAAATAGAGCCTTGCAAAACTATGACCTGTCAGGACTAAGGATAATGCACAGCTTTAATGTGATCCCTTTGTGGGCATCCATGAAATTACATGATCATTTAATTTTAATTTAATTACATGATCGTATACCATTTTTTCCACAAGCCTTCTGCCTCATTTAGTGCATTGCCCAAAAAATAGCAATAATTTCTTCTTCAATATTTTGTTTCCTCCTTGCTGTTCAATGTTTAGCCCTGAGCCTTATTTATTGTCCTTATTCAAATCAGCTTTGAAGAGAAATTATTATTTTTTTCCCTGGGCTTTTCTGTGGTTCTCATAAGTAGACTGTCTGAACTACTACAAGTATTAAAAGATACACAATGCACAATGAAAGATGACAGATGCTGTTATTCCACTTGCAGAGAAGAACTGAGGCAAATGACGTTCTAATTTTGAGTACACAATCTGATGTTTTCCTGAATACTTCACGTATATGGAATATACTGTATGTACACTGTAACTTCAAAGTGCAGCTTCCATTGACTCCAAATTACATCTCTTGGTGACCAGCACTGCATCTGCTGGGGTATTCTGTACCGTAGGCACCTAGAAAATGCAGATGTCCCTGAAAGCACAAGAAACGAGCACCGTCTGGCTTTAGAAACTGGAAAAAAAGTATGTGAGATGCTTATAGCTGAGGAGGAATAGATCATATTTCTTTCTCTGCAGCTGCATTCAGTGATCTGTGCCATGAGGTGCACCTCACTCCTTCATGGCAAGGACTCTTGGATTGCTGGGGCAGGCACGTTGTGGACCAGCACCACAGGTTTCTTCACCGCTCAGTCATTAGTTACTGCCAAGAACAGACCTCTTCTGGGTACAGAGCACATTAGGGACCCTCTGGAGACAGTTGCTTTCAATAGTGTAATCGAAGGCTGTGTCATAATGTATACGAATACAGAGGGTGGATTTGAGGTATAAAGGAAACCTTACTTTTCAGTTACACTACTTCTGAGTGATTGATTTTGCTACCTGAAGAACCTTCTATTAGCATAGTAAAATATTAGTGTTTGTGTATATATATACATACATATATGTATGTGTATTTTAGAGTTTTGAAGGTCTACTCCCGCTCTTACGTCTCAGCCCCAGACAGCTTCTTCTTTTCATCCTTTCCGTAGCGTTCCCAGCAGGGATGTTATTGAGGGCTCCCTGCTCCGCAAGAGGTGGCCAGACCCCGCACAGGCCACAGCAGCCCAGAGCGCCTGATGATGGGGAGAGCCTGCACAGGCTCGAGTTGGAGAATGCAAAAGCCAAAGAGTTTTTTAGGAGTTTACTGATAAAATCCAAGGCAATGTTTGGATTGTATAAATAGAAATATTTTTGAGAAAGTTTGTGATTTTAAACAGCTTCTGGTGTGTTTTTGAAGGTTTAGCAGAAGGCATAACCCAGAAAATAAAGTCACTTCTCCGCAAACAGTTTTTAGATTTCAACTTCAAAATCTGACTAAAGTCAAAAGGAATCAGAATAGAAATGGAACTTGCTTAGAGATCCCTTGGGGAGATACTGCTGCTAACATAAATGCCAATTTTTCACTTGAGCTATTTTTTTTTGTGACTGAATCAAATATGTACTTTTTAAGACGAAAAGAATGGTGGACTTCCTTTGTATTACTGAGTTCCTCTCAATTTTCTTCATTTAGTGTGCAGGGTAATAAACATGCCTTATAAAGAATGAAATCAAGCAAAAAAAAAGGATATACAAAATAGTTTCTCTGCATTTCAGAACCACTTTGGCAGGGAATAAATTGAGTTGACCTACTACTACCTGCACTGTTGACCTACACAGGACTACTCTCTGAACTGAGAGTAATCTGAACTGATCCTTCTTTTTAGGGTACTTCTGTCTTCATAAGAAACACATTAATAAATGTCCCAGGAATTTCTCCTTTTGTGTAAATACACAGTAGAATTCCTAATAAATTATTTAATATTACTCCATTCACATATAGTCCAATGGTATTTGGCTGGATTATCTGTATGAATAAATTTCTTCAATGTATACAGTATGCTACAGATAACGATACATATTTTAATAATAATAAAATGTTCGCAAATATCTGCATATTCTATATACTAGCCCATGAGACTATGTGTATGATAAAAGATGAAAAGATTTAGAAAGGAAAAAAGTTCAAGAGTCTGTAAAAATCAAGAACAGCACTGAAAATCATCACTCAAAAATAGTCACATAAAAGCTAAAGTACAGAATTATTGCACAATCAATTACAATATGTGTATTTATAAATTTTAAGACAACACTATTTATATTTTCATGTAATTATAAAAGTTGTGCCCAGCGGGTAGCGTGATTAGACTCATCTTTAGAAATGCAGTTATTCTCTGAATACTAGTAAACTTAAATTCAGATGCATACAAATAATTTTGTTCAAGCTCATTTTATGAGTGTTTTTCCACCTCTTTCTTGCATTTTCTATCAAACAATCACCATGATATTCTCTTTAGGCAACCTTCAATTTTGCAGGAAAATACTACCAGTCACAATCAAATCTCAGGCCTTTCCAGTCCTATATAACATCCCTGCAGGCGTTTTCTTGCTGAGCAGCAAGCGAAGCATGAATTAATGCAGCACGATTTTACTGTCATTTAAAATATGTCTCCAGCTCAGCAGTACTGCTCTGCAAGCGTAAAGCACACAAGATAGTATAGGAAGACTGATGCAAAAGTTTCCTAGCCTATGAGATTGTAGGATATGAACAGAAATTAAATTTATTGACACTGCGATTAGCATTTAATTTACCTCGTACACTTAATACATTTCTCATAAGATCAGCTTCTGTGTTTATTCATGCTTTTAATAAAGTAGTGCTTTATTTACCAGGCTTGGTCCTGGTAAAATGGTTTGGGTAAACAGGAATTATTTTCTGGGGAGGTTTTTGTTAAATGCAAAGATCCCTTGGATCAAGCAGTTTTTCCATGCGCTTGTGCTAGTTGATCCGAAGGAGCAAACAGAAAGGAATTTTTGACACTCAATATGAAATAGCATAAGGGATCCAGCATCCTATATGTGAATACCTTGATCTTTTCTTACATCTGTTGGAATTTCTGCGCTTGATTCCTGCAAACATTATTGATTATTAGTGTTCTGTCCAGAAAAAAACATTTAATGAAATTGTTATGAAATGAAATTGAATGAAATTATCTAAGAGAACATTCAGTTATGTGGAACATAGAATCTGATCTGGAACCCAGTTTTAATGGAGTTTGTATTCAAAGACAGAGGAGGCTCCAAAGCAGCCTAACAGCTCCTTTGAACTATATCTTAATGGAAAACCTCAATTTTCTGTGCATAAGTGGCATCATATATAAATCACATTTTGGAAAAAAATATTAAACTTTCAGTACTGAAGTGTTTTGTAACTGTCAAAAATATTTTAGACTTTCTTTTGCTGCAGTATTTTTAAAAGCATTTCTATATGTCCCTCTGGCCTTGTGCAAAGTGTAGTCCTAACAGTTGGCAATAAAATAAGAGACTGGCAGTACTGTCAAAACAAATACTAGTCTACTAAATAAATGATATCAGGAGAAGTATGTAACAGAAATACCTGAAATTTTAATAGGGATCACAATCGTATTCACCAAATTACAATTGGTTAAGGAATGTGATGTGAACGGCCTCATTATATCTAAAGGTGCCCGAAGTTAATCTTACATTTCATACTTGAGATTTTGCTCAGTAAGAACTTTTCTGTGCTTAATCTGCAATCAACTGTTAGTTCTGCTCTGAAATGTTGAATTTCTTCAGAAAATTACTTTAGTTATAGTGACCTTTAGTTCCTGGGTTTTGGAGTTGGATTTTGCTTTTTGCAGAATTTTCTTCAGTTAAGGAAAATTGATTATGAAAGAACTTTGTTTCAGCTTTGGGGCCCATATATTATTTTCTCTTCTTTAAAAAAATCAGAAATGATTACATCAGATGAATCGTAGACATCTGGAAGGATAAAATGGGAAAAAAAAAAAAAAGACCTAGATATGAAGGACTGAGAAGTAATTAAGTACTGAAAATGAAATTTGGAATTGCTGTTTTATTTCAACAGTGTTAATACAAGTTCCTTATATATCTCAAGTATTTAATTTCCCTCAGAGTTTTTCATCTATAAAATAAAATTAATATAATATTCACTGTCTTCTACCCAATTCCTGTCTGCTTTATTTCATCATGTCTTAGATTTCAGAACATATTTCACTCTGTGTCTACCATAACCTACGGTAAGAGAACAGGATTTTGCTTAAGTGTCTAGATGTTACATATTATGCACAATGTTGAGAGCAGCTGAAATTAAAACACTATATCATAAGTAATAAATAAATACTCCTTTAAAAACTCCTTTAAAAAGATTAATATATACGTGAGTAAAATGTTTTTTTGTTTTTAAAAGGGTCTTTAACAGATATACCATAAAGAATTCTTAATTTTGTCACATTTGCAAGCAAAAACAAAGATGAATTTTTAGAAGTGAACTGAAAGCCTTCTTAAATACATGTAAGATTTTATTTTCCTGTGGTAAATGTCAGCTGATGAAAAGCATTTTCTTAGGCCTCTTGCTCATCAGTACTTGCTGATCAGTACTTGCTGATGCTAATGTATGAAGAATTTTAGTGCTTTCTGGCAGAAAGTGTTTACAAAATATCATAAAACGTAAAACGTTGTGCTCACAAAAAGGTGTAAGGGGAGAAATAGTAATTTTCATTAATACCTGGTTACATAAAAGCTGTTCTGAACAATATACACTGATTAGCTGTTTTTTACTTGCTTTTGTAACAAAAGCATTTTCCTGAGTTTTTAACCTCTTGTTAGTTCTGCTACAAGCATAAGATGCATTCATTCATCTATATTTGAATTAAACTGACGATCTGATTTTCAGAGAAAGTAACAGTTAAATGATTCACCCAAGATACCCATAGAAATCAAGCAAATATTCTTTCCAATTTCAGGAACTTTTGGCTCAAGGACTTTGGTTCTATCTCACACTGCTCAAGTGGTCAGAGTATTCATGGAAGTTAGTTACTGTTGTTTGTGGAAAATATATAGAGCTATACCGCTTTGTCTAGCTATTTATATAAAAATAATGCAGAAGTAATTCTAATAGAATTAAATTAGCTTATCTTTGTACAATAATGTAATGTTATGGCAACCTAAAGTATAAGTAGCTTAAATGACTGTATCCATAACATTGATGTCATGAAGATTGTGTGAGTAACTTTAGATACCAGGTTGACAGTAGACTAGGAATTAATTCACCTGTATTTCCTTCACTAACAAATATATACAATACATATACCTACAATATATACCTTATGTAGAAAAGTGCTTAGATAGGGCATGTTCAAATGGGCATTTCAAAATACACAGCGTGAACTGAGCACACGGTCCA
Organism: Crypturellus tataupa; assembly: GCA_034781795.1. Taxonomy (NCBI): domain Eukaryota; kingdom Metazoa; phylum Chordata; class Aves; order Tinamiformes; family Tinamidae; genus Crypturellus; species Crypturellus tataupa. The sequence goes on from JAWLRI010001095.1 coordinate 562,265, forward strand.
GCTGTGCCCTGCTCACCGTTTGGCACAAAGAGGAGAGGGAGCGACGTGTGGGTAACAGCGCATGGTGACTACCGGGGAAAGCAAGACCTAGAGAATGAAGAGACTTAGGGAATAAAGAGTCTCAAGGAACAAAGAGATCTTAAAATGTATGTGCATGTAAGTTCCAGCTGCTGTGTTATTAGACCTCCTTACAGGGTCACCTATAGCCACTGTTAATGCTGGCTCTCTCTCATGTGTGTGTCTGCATGTTCAGTTGAACTGTGGATGAAAAAACTGTTTGTAAAAAAAAGAGCTTTTAGACACAAATTGGGGAGGAAAGAAAGCATTTTGGCTGAACGAAATGTTGACAAATGTATGATTACAGAAGGAAGTGCAGAGAATTTAAAGAATTTTACATTTGTGATCAGATGTATTGAGCAAGTAAACTGAAGAGGCTAAGTAAAGGAGGAAAAGACTGCGCATTTTCCATTTGTCATAGAAGTATATTTTAGTGTTTAATGGAAAATACAAAAGAGAGTTTTCCATAACTAATATTCTTACATGCATTCAAACATATTTGAATAATGTAGCAAAAAATCCATAAATAGAACCGGTTTTTAAGGTGCTTTGCTGGGTGATGAGTAGGTGCTAGAGGGAGAGGTTTTTCAGAGCGCAGATGCTCTGATATTTACACTATCACCTCTCAGTAAAAGTCTACGGGAATTTGATGACAAATCATCTTTTGTACCTTTGGCATTATCTCTACTTACTTATTAAGTGTTCGGCATAGTTACTTTAATTATTAATTACTGTATCAAAACTGAGAAACAATTTGACACACTACATAGGTATTTACTAATATTGATAAATTGAGGCAGAATACTTTCTAATGTAAGAATCTCTCTCTGCCTTTGCTTGTCTTGGCTGTGTATGTTTACACTACAGGTTCTGTGGAGACAGCACACATATTTAATTCAATCATTTACATTTTATCTTAGTTACTAATATTTTCAAACATTTAGTAATCTATTTCTCAAAATGTTACTTTCTACAAATCTGAATTTCATACTCATTTAATTGCTAATAAAATTTGTACATGTGCCAGAAATCTGTTGCTACCTTCTAAAGTACTTTAAAGTACAAAATAGGCTATTTTTAATAATGTTTTTTGAGAAAAGAGTACAGAATCATTTTACTTAGAATGCTATAAAAATACGTGTTTCCTTTGTGATGGCAAACTTATGAAAATAATTTTTATTTTCTATTTAATCTTATTTTGCAGAGTCTAGTTTGTGTAATCCTATTTCAGTAAATGTTAAACAGCAGGGTTTTTTTTTCTTTTGAGAAAAAAACAGAATTTACATTTTTAATCTACTGAAATCAGATTACTAAGATTAGTAAGAAATTATTGGGAATTTGGGGGACTGTATCGAGTTATTCTTGTGCCCTAGTAATAGAATACTTCTTAGCATATGCTAATCATTAACAAAAAAATGTATATTTAAGCAAAACATGGCATTGAGAGAGAAAAGATTGTATGTTGATTTTGAATTCCTTGTGCTTTCTTAAAACGCCCTTAGAATATAAATATATTTACAAATACGAAAAAGATACTATGTTCATTAGATTTGGCACTGAAATCTGTTCAAGAGAGTGATTTTTTTTTGATTAATACCAGATTGGTGATTGATTTTTAGGTCACGCATGTCAGCAATGAAATACATAAATCTCTGATTAGTTTATGCTGGCTCAAACCTTTTCAGTTCCACGGAGTGATAAATTGCACAGTGATTATTTTATTCTAAGAGCAAGCTGAGATGGAAAAAAAAAACAGAATTTATCCAATAATATGTCAAGCTTCAGATGGCTCAGCTCTGTAATTCTTATATATGGGGATTAGAACTTGTTTGTTTGTGGGATTATTGATATGGTTCCTCCTGCTGCAACTTGATGCACCGGAGTTTTCCTATGAAGTGAGCCTTCTGGCTTCATTTTTACATTTCATTTTATTTTCATGTTAACTTAGAATTTGATAGCAGTACTAAATCTGTCTGATCTTGGAAGGACTGGGCTATAGGGTAAAAGATTTGTAAAGGGTATCTTGAATTTAATCTTTGAATTAGCTGAGATTATTCTGCTTTATGCTTCTTTGGCTCTCTGTCAATTGAATAGGATTTTTCTCTCCTCATTTAATTTACGATTGTCTCTTCTTCTGGTGATGCGTTTCATGTTTATTTTTTCCTTCACTTTGTTTGCTCTCCTCTTACTTAATCTTGAGTTGTCTCTTTTTTGGTTTTAGAATTTAAACCAAGAAGCCAAAAAGGGAAGAGACTGCTGCTAACTTTTCATTTTCTCAAGCCTTGCTTTCCCCCAAATGCTTATTAGGTTTGTGAATTTCTCAATTAGAATAACCAAAGAGAAACTTGTATTGGGATGGAAGTCGTCGTAGAAGACATTTGCACCACTTGCTTCAATCCAGAGTGCCTAAAAGCAACTGCAGTTGTTAGTTTTAGTTAGTTGCTTACTTTTAGTTTAGGCTCTGCTCCAAGCAACTGCAGTTTTTAGTTTTAGTTAGTTGATTACTTTTAGTTTAGGCTCTGCTCCATGGGAGGATTGGGTTTGTGTGAAGGTGGTTGTTTGATCGGAATCAAATAACTACGTTTTGAAAGACAGTCCATAAAATTGGTGTTTTCTCTTCATACCGCAAGGCCAATATCTCTAAGAGATTCCAGTTTCTGTTAATCTAATGAACTGTCTTGGATTTTATCTGCCACAAATTTCATGTTTTAGGAAAATACCAGGTTAATTGGTCTGGGTTTCTTTATGGTATCACTAAAGGCTTTCAAGTCTATGTAACATTTGTTGCAGTGTCTTGCTAGATATGATACTGGGAGACTTCCTCATGTTTCTCTTCACAACTGTGTGTCAAAAATGCGATGTAATCTTATGCTTTAGCACCTCTGTGATCTGTGATAGCTCCGTGACTGTCAGCTGCTTCCATTTTGCACAGAATATTATATAATCCCTCTCTTTTTCTTCATGTGCCTTCACAATTTTGGAAGAAACACCTATTACAATCTACTGTTCTTTTCCTATAAATATAATAATATAATAATCATCTGCTTCTGTTGATCACGTTTTCCAGAAATGACAGGAAGTCTGAGATTCACACATTCACATGCAGTTCCATTTAGCATTCCTCAGTTATCACATCTTCTGATTTGCATTGCTGATTCTTTTTTGATGTTGAACCTCATTCCATTAAAATTTCCTCCCTCAGATACTTCCTCCTTATATTAAGTCAGACTTACTCATTTCCTCAGCAAATGATATTTAACACGGTGATAAAGAAATATACATAGTAGTAAGCATTGATTTCAGGTGGCATATATTACATCAGATGGCCTCTGCTGTTATGAAGCATTTTTAGGAAATATTTTATTCCTTTGCAGTCTACTTGGGTACCATCTCACTCCCCTGACTACTGTTTCTATTCCTTAAAAGTATTTCTGTTGCGGGACCTCTTTTCCTGCATGCTGGTCCTTTCTGATTTTCTTTGATAGAGGCCTTTCTTTCAACTTGCTCAGCTATGCCCCACACCCATGTTTTCTACAACTGTCTATTTATCTAAGGAGTTTGCTATTCAAGAGTGTTTTTTGTACTGCTTGTTTTATGCTTGGCCTATTCTTAAGACTTTTTTTTTTCAATCTGAACACTGTCTCTGACCTTTGGCCACTCCCCAAAACATTTATTATTCACCCTCAGTGAAACTTGTGTTTGAAGTTAAGTGGAACTTTCAACTACTAGAATGATTTTATTTAACTTCGTTTTATTGCTCTCTCTCTGGAGGTGGGATTTAGATAGCTTTAATGTAGTGCTGAATTGTAATCCTACATAATATAATTTAGAATACATTTCATTGAATATATATGATACAATTTCTTGTAAATATAGCTAGAAAGTGACAGAAGTGGAACAGCACAGCACCTGGACCTCCTGCTAAAATGGTTAATTTCATCCATAAAAGAAATCCATATGCAATCACACAGGGTTTCCGTGTCCTCTAAGTCAGATTGAAAACAAAATTGAATACAAGTTATATTGGCAAGGTTTAAATTAAATTGTCTACAGAAGCTATTTTTGGTGGGCAAGATTGGATTCCATATAAAGGAAGTGAGCCTAAGTTTTTTTCTAATATATGATCTATAATGTAACTGCTGTTGTTCTTTGAAGTTCACATGGGTAAGCAGAGAGAAGGGCACCGATTTTTCAGAGAGGATGGAGTACGCACCAACACAGACTGCCATGAAGTGCCAGCAGCTCCAAATCTGCAATTACATATGGAGAATAGCTGATAAAGTGGATGCAGTTTCACTCTTAACTGATTCTAAAGACTAGTGACATTTAGACCCAAACTTTGCTTTTGTTTTTTCGTTCTATCATTTCGACTAGGGAATGCTCCAGCTGGCCTATTTAAAAAGTTAGGACTCATTTAGGGTCTTTTATGTCTTTAGAACTGAAATAGCTGAGGAAGCAAACCAAAACGAGTATAAAAAACAAGGGCAATAAGTAAAGAATTAGTATTTTTCTGCTTTGGGAAAGGATTATATGTTACCGAGAAGAAAATAAAGCAATGAGAAAAGGTCTAATGATGTAGCTTATAAATTGTAGATTGTCTATTTGCGGCACATACAAATCAGTTTTATCTATAAAGCATTAAACGACATCACTGAAAATTTGGAAACACTATCATTAGAATTTATGAACAGCACGTGATCCTTTCTCTTTGTAAAGATTTTGTGTTGACGATGTGGTGACCTGGCAGGCTAGCTTGACTGCTAAGCCTAAAGTCATGCCAAAACATGAGGCTGAAGCTGGAAGTAGCTGGGAAGCTCCTTATGATAGAACATCCATGAACTGTAACTGTTTAATCTAACATTCCCCAACATTTTATCTAACATTACCTGTGGAAATGTTAGTGACTGGAGTGAAACAAAGCTCAAGTTGGATACAGGTCCTGGGTTCTTACTTGCGTTTAAAAGTGGTGATCCTGTGGTAACTTTAGACTAGTTAAATTACTGTACAACCTCTATGATGATCTCAAGCTATCAATCAAATGTGTCTGTAGACTGTGATCATCTCACGTTATTTTCTTTATAATACAGGCTAAACTATTCAATCTAATTTCTGCATCAGTGGGACTCTGAAGCAAAATGTAGCCGTCTTAGAAGCCCAGAGGCTTGAAAGTGGAGTGGTAAAATGGTTTATCTGATTTTTTTTTCTTTCATAACTAAAGTTCTCTCTTAAAAACTTAAGCAGGAATAAACATTCAGGAAGATGTACAGAACCTAGAAAACAATTTGTCTCCTTTCCGTTCACATCTTCATCATGATATCTGGCTAATTCCTGCTATTATACAATCACTAAAGAAAGATTCCCTTTGAAGGCATTACAGTTCTTTTATTTTCACACACAAACTTATTACGATTAAAATATGCATACATTTAGCAGAGCTGAATGGATTTTTTTATAAAATGATGCATCATTAGAAAATTATTAGTGATTTTAATGAAACAAAATAATTAAATACCACAGAAACAGACCAGTTTTATAAAATTCTCAACATAGTTTAGAACTAGAAAGCTTTGACCCTGAATGTGTCAGACTGGCTCAACTGCAGGGAATCCCAACTTTTCTGGAGGGAAAAGTGTTATTCCTTGCATATCTGTATATTTGTATATGTATGTATGTATTTTCTTTTTAGAGTGGATAAATTATATGTATGTGTGCAAGTATGTTTCCTACCAACACACGTAAACAAAAACATTCATACATACATAAGCATAAAAATGATCTTTTTTTTTTTTCTGGGTGATGAAGAAGCTGTTAAGGTCTTTCCATTTTCCTCTAGAAGTTAAACTGTATTAGATCCAGCTACAGAATGTTGGGGAGAAATCCTTTAAAACATAGACTATTATTGAGTATGTTCTTTTGACAACATCGTATGTCAGATATTTGCACTTTGCAGCAGATAGGCCTGTGTATGTGTTGCAAATCCCTACTTGCATTTCTCAGGATAATTCACCGTAATGAATTTAGTCTGTTTCTCTGCAGTCACAAAACAAGTCAAAAAAAAAGAAAGCAAAAAAGTTTAAAGACTTGGGAGCCACCTATATAAGTTTGTATGTCTTGAAAATAATTTGTATATGTTTTAGACTTATTCTATAGGTAGACTTATTCAATAGGTATGTTCCTTATAACTTAATGTTAGAACATTTTAGTTATTTCTAGGTACTCTTCACTGTTGAATCACCTTATTTTTTTAGTGATTTCCTTTAGCGTTTGTGATTTGCATGAAAAGGAAAAAATTCAACAAAAGCTACATAAACATGGCACATTTTCACATGTAATTAACAAAGTTGCATTTAAAAGAAGGATATAATATATGCAGACGATTATAAATAGCTGAGCACTTAGGCTGATATTAAGCTATAAGCCTTGCTTCTGTTGACTTCCTTCAATGAGGAATGTGGGACCCACATGGCTTGGACTTTGACAGTGTCCGGGATTCTGTAGGTGTTAAAGAAACAAGCACCTTATCAACTATTTCACACATAAGCTTGGAGCTCTATTAGTGCTATAGCAATGACATCACCATTAGTAAGTCCTTGCATTCAGTAGCATTTCTACCATTTTGGGGCTGCCTCTTACTGCATGGCAAAAGAGAATCCATTATTTCCTTCTTTTAAAAGTATTACATAAACTCAAACTGAAAATCAGTGAAACAGTTTACATTTTTCTGCATGTGTTTTTAGCTAAACAGAGAACTTATAGCTATTTACAGTATCTGAATGAATTCCTAATTAGGAGAAGTTGTCAACTTGTTAAGCTAGAAGGAATATGATATATTTTATAGCCACATTGGCTTAAACTCTGACAATTCATCTTTCATAACACTATCCGACTGAGGACTTATGACAGGAATGTCCTTAAAAGCATACACACAATCCTTTTTTTTTCCCTTTTTTTGAAATTAGTTTGAAATTGTTTCTGTCACAGCAGAACATTTAGTGAGCTAAAACTTGCGTAGACAAATAGATGAGCGATGCCTAAGCAGTAAAAAAGAGGAACCTAGTGAATGAGCACTATTGTTATGCTACAAAATATTAATCCATGGCCTCAATACCTACATGTCTTGAATGAACATGTCACAGCAACATAACAATGTGTTAGGGCTCTACTGAAAGATCTGATATTTAATTGTATTGATTGATCAAAGAATGTAAACAATGTAATGATAAACAGGTGAAATCTCTGTAGTCTAAGGATAACAGTTAGCATAAGCTCTGGGTCTGTTGCTAAATAAGTTACTGAATACAATAACGAGAAGTGATTCAAGCATTCTGTTCTAAGCATTAATTTTCTTGATGCCAGTAGAAGTTGTGTAACTGATAAAGACAAGAGTACACAGGTGCATGTTTCCACCTATCAATAGTAAATTATAACTTTGGCAGCACTGAAGTAGAGGAGCAGAGGGATAAGTGTCTATAGTGCCTGAACAAGCAGAATGGGAGACAAAATGACATATTCTCTTTAATGTAGCTGCTAATTTCAGTACCTCCTTTTTATTGCATTATGCAGATGATATCCTTTGAAAACTGAACAAAATAATGAATTACTTATGTGGGAGATTAGAGATGTCATTCTCATGGAGAACTCTTTTATGGAAAAAGTAAATGCAATGTAAGACATCTGGAAGGCAAAAATGCTGTTCATTTATTAGTTATTTTGTCTATGAAGTTAAATGGCAACCACAGAAAAGAATAGCTCCACAGTACAAATGGGAATTCCATATACTTCTTTTTGAACATACACATATTTGTATTTATCTTGCTTCATCGTAGCTTCCTACCATATATGAAAAAGAGGATAGTGATGTAAATGTAGCTGAGAACAAAAGTGGGAGAGGGAGAGGGATAGAATGAATTTAGGGATACAGCAGAAGTATGCAAAAAAGATGCATATGCCTAGAGAGCAAGAGGATGAAAGAATTGTAAAATGATGAAAGGGGTTATATTCAACATGATGAAAAGAAGAATTTAGTAAAAAAATGTTAAAACAAAAGCATGTGTAAAATAGGGAAAATAGTAAATAATGTTAAAAATAATGGACTAGATTTTTACCTGGATAAATACATGGTTTTCCATTAATTTCCATTGCAACTGTATTTAATGACAACCAGGTCTACACTGGCAATTTCCCAGTAGTAATTAAAATACATCGTTGACCTGAAGTCTATCCTGCTGAACTCTTTGTATCTCTGTTTTATGTTGGATGTGGGCTTCAAGACTTGCCTTTCTTAGGATCATATGTCTTCCAAGTAGCACTCAATCCTACCCTTAGACTCAAGTAGTCCCACAAGCTTGTGCTTTCATGAGCAGTCCAGGAGAGCACTAGGAGCTGCATCTACAGCCTCCCCTTTGAGGATGCTAACCATGCACATTCGTCATGTGTGGCTGTCTGGCTAGTACTACAGTAGAAGATAGAATAATTTAAATATTTTATAAAGAGATAAAACATTTTAAATGAGAATGCTCTCATTGTTTTTTTCTTTTCCATCAGCGGCGGTCACTGGCTTCTCTCCCCTTGGCTGTGGCTTTGGACTCTTCTTCTCCTCTTATCCCACAGCAGCTGTGTCTGCCCTCATTGCTCAAAACATCCATGTTTGGATCCCAGTCCCCTTCCCGCTTGACCAACGGACTATCTATTTCCCTGTGTTCCAAAACCTCCGCTTTGGCTCCTGGCGCCTCTTCTGCCCTCAGCTTTGGCATCTGACCATTACACCTTCTTCATTGCCACCTTTCTGGACTCAGCTTCTGCCTGTGGCCCTTGGCTCTTTTCTCTGCCCTCACATGATTTTTAGCAGCTGAATTCTCTCTCTCTCTGTCTCCCGCTCCTCCAGTCTGTTCTCATCCTCTCCTGCTCTTGCACAACCTCCAAGGCCCCCCTTTTCCAAGCCTGCCTTGCCTGTTGGCTCCAGGCGCCTTTCCCCAGCCCCAGCAGCTGTCCTTCTCCCTTCCCACGGGCATCTGCCTCGCACGCACACTGCCTCCTGGCCCTGCTCCTAGGGGTTGTCACCCCACAGGTGCCAGCCAGGCCTTGGGCAGAGCCTCTCCAGCGCCCCCAGGCACAGCCCCTGCCTCCTCCTCTGCCCCCATCCCGGCTCTCAGCAGCTGCTTCTCCTCGCCCTGGCTTCTGCTCTTGCCTTCTGGCCCCTTCGCCTGCCCAGCTCTCCACAGCTGTCTCATCCCTCCCCCTCAGCCCACCCCGCAGCGGTTTCCACCCCACTCTGCCTGGTGTCTTGTCTCCATTCTCAGCAGCTTCTCTTGGCTCTGGTTACCCTCTGTCTTAAAGTCTGGCTTATGTCCATAACCCATACTCAGGCCAAACTGGCTTGTTTGGCTTCTTATGCTGACCCAGCTCCACAGCTGTTTTCTTTAGTGTCTGTCTGCCTTTTGCATCTGTTTTCTGCTTTTCCACACCCTGTTTGAAGCACGCACTTCCTTCAATAGCTACCATCTTCCTCCTCCTTTGAGGTCAGCGGCTCCCATCCCCTTTGCTCAGTCCTCAACATCCAACTTTCCCTTCTGCCCAGGCTTGGGTTTCTGCACATGGCTCCTCTGCCAGTGCTTAAGCCCCTGTCACCATCTTTTCCCCTTCTCTTCTTTCACTAGTTTGCTCAAGACAGCTTTGAGCTCTCCCTTGCCCCTCTCCCTTGCCCCTCTGTGCCCCTGCCCTCCCTCTAAGCTCGTCACCATGGCTGTGGCCTGAGCTACCTCCTTACTTTATTATAAGCATCTGTGAGGTGATGCTCCCAGTTCAAAACATACCTCCCTCCCTGCCTCGCAGGCCAACTGGCCTGGATGTGCCAGCTCGAAGCAGGGGTTGGGAAATTGTATGGCAATGGGTCAAGAGAGACTTTCACATCAAGCTTTATTATTGTGACAGCACATCACAGCAGTGACCACTGAGTTCTCAGAGTGACCCTTAGGAAGAATTTTAAGTTGGGGGGACAAAATGGTGCTCAGGAGGAATACTGGTTGAACACTAGTAATACACAGTGGCCAACATGGTCCTCAGGAAAAATAAGAGCAGAGGCAATACGTCCACATACTGAAAAGAGCAGCCAGGACAGCTGTGTGGTAACCCACATGATTTGCTGCAATTGCTCCTCGTGAGGCAGGAGCCTCTTAGGCTAAGTACATGGAAAACTGGCAGTCATAACTTGCTGTTCTGATTTGGGGGAAGAAGCAGGCCTGTGGCAGTAGCGTGTGCCATTTTGGGAATGGGTTGGATGTGTACAAGTGTAAATGCTGCAGTGGGCTTTGACTTTCTGTTGGCGTACCAAGATGCTCAGCCTAAGCAAATGACTCAATCCTAGCCAGGACATCAGAGTATGAAACTGTTGTCACGTGGGGAGATTTCCATCAGCCCCCATCACCCTGAAAATGTCATATTAAGATACAACAGTCTCCTGTTTTGACCTCTTAGTTCCCAGTGAGCCATGTCATGTTATTGCACCATCGTGGCCAACGATGTCATGCCAGGGATGCTAGCTAAGGTAGAGGATGGGTGCCCAAGGTGTTCGAGGGTGCCTTACCACCAGGTCTTCAGAGAAGACAGCAGATAGAGGTAACAAGTTTCCATGGCTGGTGTCCTCCCTCTGCTGCCCGAGGCACATGCTAGGATGCAGGGACAAAAATTTAATCCTGGTTGCCAGTTCAGTCAGATCCTCACACCCAAAAATGATATCAAAATCCTCATAAGGGAGTTTTGGAGTTTTGTTTGCGTGGTTCTTTTTTAATTGAAGTATCACTGTGTATTCCTTTCTTACTTGGCAGGAGCAGGCTAGCTTCCCACCTCTGGTACTGCCTCAGGATGCTCAATCTGCTAGTAAAGCCCTCAGTCTCCCTCCACAGCTCAATAAGCACAGATGGCTTTTTGGAGCCTTAGAAATAAATAAAGAAAGAAAGAAGCAGGTCTGTTAAGCAGGGATATAAATGCATGCCCTCCATGCCCCTCTCATAAAGGACTTGAATTAGAGAGGGCTTCTGCTCTAGCTTTATTTAGAAAGAAACCATTTTCTCACACCTAAATAATTTCAAGACCTAAGCCAGCATGTAGTAAATGGTTATGTGTGCGGGAGCCCCCTTACATACGCAAGCTAGCTCTGATTTACCAAGCTGGTATAAGTGGTTGTGTCCTGATGTTTAATTCCAGTGAAGGATCTGATCCTATCCATAAAAAGAATTAAAGTAGCCAAAATCTGTCTTAAAACGTATTCTTTTGATACTTAACTGTGTTGTTTGAGAGGATTTTTGTTTGGCTTCATTTATTTATTTCTGTGTGTGTGTGTTTTTTAATTACCTCATGGCTTCGTTGTCTGCAACTAGATATAATTCATAGGTGAGCAAGAAAAGCCCCACACATATTCAGATCCACGTCTGTCTCTCTGAAAAGCAATATTCTTCAGAGAATGCTATCCGATTCTGCTGCAATGCAGTGAGTGACTAGCTGGGGTTAAAAGCTATGCGCACAATTCCTGCTAGCTGGTCATTAATCTCCAGGAAAAGCCCCATGTCTTAATTGTTACTGTATAATTAGTAACATCTTCCATCTATCCAATATGAAGCTGAAATAGTAATGTGCCAAGTCACTATCAGGCTGTCTGAACGACGAACTAGAAAATACTGTTATCATCAGTGCATGACAGAGAAATGCATTCTTTAAATACTCTTGAAAAATACTGAGACCAACCATCAGTCATATGCCCAGCTCTGAAAATCAGCAAAGCTGACATAAATTTCTGGGATGTAAGTGACTAAACAAAGAAGTCCCCAAAATTGAAAATGTAAAGATGAGCCAAGTATGACAGGCTTCTTATATAACACACTTTGTAACGGAGCCTAAATTCTCAGTAGCTGTCTCTTGATTTAGATAATGCGAAGCTGGAAGCCTTACTTTACTACTATGTAACTAACATTGAAGAAATTGGTGCAGTTTTTCAGTATCTATGGGCAAGATATTTAAATGTTTGATATTAGATTAATTAGTAGCTTGATATCAGTAAGAAGCTATTTTAAGTTTCATTGTGATATTCAGGAGCTCTGCTTGGGAAAAAGTCCTGTCCTGAGGAAAATACAGATATTTGCTGCAAAAACCAAATCCAAAATATTCAGATGCTTAAACATTGAAATACTGGATTTTGATCATAACAAACTGTATTTCTCTAACATTCAAGATTCATACCCTACTAAATCTAAAATATTATACAGAATAAAAATTACTATTATAAAACATATAAAAATATAATATAAATTAGTACAAAACATAATGTAAATTCAAAATAAAATATTCACAAGAAGGCAACAGTTCAATATAATTGAAATACCTTTCAGTAATGTGTCAATATTTTTAACATCCATTTATTTTCATGAAATATTTTGCTTTGGATATAATTGCATTTTCTACAAAAAAAAAATTGCCTCAGCAGCAGTTTTTCCCACCCACAATTAGCATTCACTCAGTGAGATTCTTGACTTCAATCTGACAGTTGACAGATTCTAGGAAAATGACAGGCTGAATAGTTAACCATAAAAATAGTGAAGTTGTACAAAGAAAATTCAACGAATCTGTTGTCCTCTCCCTGACACGACTATAATTGACAAAACAAAATTAATGCAGTAGGAGGTTAACATCTGCTTTACTTTAAGAAAGTCTTTTTTCCTTGTGTGCTTTTCCAGGATTAATACTGGTAAAGTACAGGATCAGGCCCGAAGGATTTCTTGGCTTGTGCAATTCTGCATAGTGCTCAGTGTGCACTTGAAGACTGCTATTTAGGAAACAATTCATCTAAAGTTCTTTCTTTTCCTGCTCTTCGCTGTGTTATAAGGCTAATGTGATAGAGGATTTTGAAAAATAAATCTTCTCAATTGCCTCTCTTTTTGAGACAAGCTTGAAGTATTCAGTTGAATCAGCAAGGGATATCTAAATGGTTCCTGCTGTTTTATTCAACTGAAACATCATATGGGATGCAGTATGTTATTGGATTTTCCTAAATGTTCATGTCCATTATAGAGAGGTCAGAAGCCCTTCCCCCTCAATACAATGTCAACACTCTTTTTTCCTAATGATTTGATTTTCTTTTTTTAAAACCTGTAGACACAGACATCTGAATCCTTAGCAGTCCCTAACACTTTAGACATTCTTTGCATTTGACTTTTACTTCTTCCAGACACTTCCTTGGCTTTAATAAGATTTTCTCTTCTCCTTCTTTAATAATTTCAAATTTTCAATGGATACAAGAATGAATCCCATTTATAACAGAGGCCCCCCCTCTGCCTTAGGCACCCTGGGAGCTCCCAGTTCAGTAGAAGAGATAGGATATGGGGAAGGACTAATAAATCCCAGAATAAGAACCCTGGGGGACATTAGGGCTCAGGAGGCAAACCCTGCTGTGTATGACGTAAGACAGTTTATCTTTCTGTGTTTGTTTATTCTCTCAGCATGTACCTAGTGTGTCCAAGGGAAAGCCAACCTTTAAATATATAAAACTCCTAAATTTTTGATGATCCATGCCACTTCTTGCCAGACATACCGATTTATCAAAAATAAAATGAGGTTTGATTAATTTCCCATTGTGTATTTTTAACACCTATAATTTTTCATAATGATTCTTTAAAGGAGAAGTACTCTTCTTAGTTCAGATGACTTTCCAAAGTGAAAAGTAACTTATAGGTAGAAAATATGTAGAAAATGTAGAACTCTGAAAATATTTTTCCGTTTCTGAAAGAGTCGTTGCTTGATAAACTCTTTATTTATCTTTAATAATTCTAAGACTTTTTCTTACTTACTATGACTTCAGGGGAAAAAAAGTCAAGATATTGAACATTGTATAAGTAAGGAAAGGCCTTTCTCTAATTGCTTTCACCCACTGTAATGGGCCTGTGATCGCTATGGAAGTTATAGCTGCTATTTTAAAGTAATTATAGGGATGAGAAAGGACTTTATAATTTCTTTAGTTGTTTTTCCCATTATCATCATTTTGAAAAAAAACTATTTTATAAGCAATACTGATGTGATTTGCAGGACAGTAGGCAAATAGAGAGGAAAGAAAATCTATCTTTAAGCCCAAGAAATATTTGATTAATATTGTTCCCATCATTCAAAATGACCCTCAAGTAGTAAGAGAAAACCAATGAGGAAAGAAGGAGCATTACAAAGATAAGAATCCAGACTCTTTCCAGTGGAATTCCTTGGAATTCCTTAATGTTTGATTTACTTTGATGGTATCATTAATAATTTCAAATAACATCTATTCAAAAATAAAGTAATGTAAATATAGTGTAGGTATGTATCAAAAAGAAAACTCAGGCATCTATATTATTGAACCTCATACAGTAGCCATTTTATGTTATGTTATCCTGGAAATATTTAATTTGTAAAATCAAATTCAGATGCTTTAGAATAGCTTTTAGAAATTTCTATACATATTATTAAAGCAGAGTGATAGAAAATGAGGAAAATTAAAAATCTGAAAAACAAAACAAATGTGTATAAGGAAAAATAGATTCTGTAGATTTTTTTTAATTCCTTAGATCCATAATGATTTCCTTTTCTTATCACACTTTCATTGCATTAAAAAAATAACTCTACGGTAAATGTACTAAGTCTAATCCTTTTACATAGCTGAGTTCTTCTAATTACCTAGGGCTGTAATTCTCAGACCATGTCTACCAACCTCTTCTGGGTGGTAGGGAGATACTCTGTTCTGCTGCTTGTAATAAAAGACTTGGCGAGATTCCAAGCATTATAATTATAACACAAAATGAATTTCCAGATACTTTTCAAAAAAAAAAAAAAAGAAAGAAAGGAAAAAAAACGGTATCTCTGTTCATCTACTGCAGCTGTTTCTTATCTTCTGATTTTCCTAAGTTTTTATATGATGATTTTCACTATGAGTGAGAATTAGGTGGTTATCAGATTATGGAACTAGTAGTTGAATAAAGACATAAGTCGTAAATGCGCATATAATTTTCAGAAAGGGATTCTATAGCGATAGTCTTTTTCTTCCAAGAAGTGTAGAAACATATTCAAAACTAGTCTTGAGAAAGGCTCTTTATTTTGCCTTGCAGGCACAGAGAAAATGTAATGACTCCTTCATGTCTAACCCGCTTAGCTTGAATCAACGTATTCAAAAAGGGAAAAACCACGAGCAGATGAGGGAAGGAGGGCTGAGGAAAAGAAACTGCTCGGGATGAGAGCATTAGGCAGGAAGATGCTTGCAGGGGGAAAAAAAGAACTTCATCATTTGCACTTACCTGCTGAGGAGGTTTCCACTTCACCTCCTGCATTTCTGCCTCTGCACCTGTCTTTCATCAACTGATACATAATTTGAGAAAACCATAATTGGCAAACAGGTTAGTGTTTAGTAGCAGTTTTCAAGTAGATCCCTTCAAAAATGCCAGGCTAGAAAGGTTATGAAAAAGGCCCTAGACCTGGCTGGTTTAGGGCTTCCCCTTCCTGCCTTCTCCCTGGAAATCTAGCAAATTGCAAGGAAGGGAATTTCACAAATTACAGGGATTGAGTAATGGGAGAGCATGAGCAGAGAGCAAATGGCTTCCTTGCATTCTCCTAAGCATAGGCCTTAGCAGGCTGGTGATAAATAATCACTATTTATGACAACGAAGTTACAAATGGCAAGTGAAGGAACAAGTATGCACAAAGACAGGTCTGAAGACAGCAGTTTGGAGAAGCTGGAGCAATTAATTATTCTAGTATTCCTTGAGACACTGTTTTCTTGCCATTCCATTTCCTCTGTTATCCAGAAAATAGAAAAGGTCTAGGATTCACTACACAAAGGATTATTATGCATTTAATTTGGTTCATTCCTGTATATTATGTCCAGCATCAGCCTTGTTGTTAATAATCTTCAAAGAATCCTGCCCCATCACAGCGAGTGACTGCCTGGGGTTAATGGCCCTTGGCACAGCACCTCTTAGCTGGTCATTAATCTCCAGAAAATGCCGTGTGCCTTAATTGTTATTGCTTAATTAACAACCTCTTTCATCTAAACAAGTGACATATGACCTGAAATAACCATGTACACAGCAGCACTTTCTGTGAGCTACACCACAGACAGATTTTATGCAACTAAAAGAAGGCATGGGAGGTACATATCCATTCGAGTAACATGGGGCGTGATAGATCAGCCACCTCCTGCAAATAACGACATTAGGAGAATGGTAGGATCTGCCTGTGCTCAGATATGTGTCACGTCACTGGTTTATATTAATGATTAATCTGACCCCTAAAATTTAGAATGAGAAAGACTGTGTCTGCCTTATGACTCTTAAAATTCAGTGGTCTATATTTCTAACTCACCCTGCCATTCATTATATTTCCACTGTGTCAGGAGCTACCTGTAGTTTTAATTACTGTATGCCCTCAATAAACACAGAGCATATTCCTACAGGGAACAGAGACTGGCACTGTGGCACAGAACCTGCTCTTCGCGCTGCTGCTGACTGTTGGCCCTTGACTTTTCCTCTCTGTGCTTTGTTTCCTTCTCCTATTCCCTATTTACTTCTAATTACTTCTTTTGATGATAACCATTCCTTCAATCCCCAAATAATTCTGTGGGACTTTGTTCTGGCTGCCTATCTTAGGCTATGTACAGTATTTCCATTGCCAGTGCCTGCTTACTTGTACTGCTGAAGAATAGCAGAGCAAATCCAGGGAACAGCAAATACAACATGCTCATTTTAGCTGTGCTACTGAATTTGGGGAACTTCCATGCATTTTAAAGGCAAATACATATTGTATACATACAGCATGTACATTGTAAGGATGAGTTTTTTTTTTTAAATTCAAGATGGTGCTACATGTTCAGTGTAGTACTGTTAGATTCTCTTTAAAGATTATATAAATTCAAATCTGTTTCACAGAAAATGTCATTAAAATATTTATTCTTAATGCCTAGTATTTCTATTCCAGTAGAATCTAGATATCACTTTGACACACTATTGTTCCTGGGTTTTATAGAAACAAAAAGACAGTTGTGACCCAGAAAAGTGTTTCTCTTAAATATAAATGTGGTATTTGCCATATAGTTGAAGTCCAGTGAAACAAGGATTGCTTGAAATAAACTATAATGAGTTTATCATCAGGAAAAAAAATTAAACTGTCTACATAGAGGTGTAGAGATGAGGGATTTTATAGTCAGAAGTGTCTGTAGCTCTTACCTTTATGAATGCTACCAGATATGTGAAGGTGCACAGGAAAAAAACTGCTAATGTGCAACCTCTGTTTAATTACCAATATCAATTCATTATAAATAATTAAATACTTGTAAATGCCTAAAATGTAGATGATGGATCTTTATCCATACTTTTACCTGTGCTTTGGCTGCACTGCTTATGTTTTGCAGAAAGACATAGCGGAATTCTGTTTTTAGTTGATGCTGTCGTTATTTTTTGCCAGACAAAATGGGACAGTGAAATTGTACATTATGACCAGATAAATATTCGTTAAGTGTCCAACCTTCAGAAAAAATATTTGTGATGAGTGTTGTATTTTCTATGCTATCTTCGTTGCTACTCTAAGACCAGCTTTGCCTCCCCAGTAGCAAAGTGGCATCTGCTGTCAGATTAGCTTCATACAAATTATCTGTCAGTTATACTCTTCCTTTTCGGTATTTTGGTACTTGTTGAAGTTAGTCTGCTTTTTAGGTATGTTTTGAATGGTACTTGAAAGTGGAGGCTTTTTTTCTTCTTTTAGTCAGTTGCTGCTATTTGATTCAATATAAACTGTTAACTAGGACAACACGGTATAGTTGTTGTCTTGCATAAGGATAAAGATGCTAAAAATGTTCACTGTAATCTAGTAAAGGAGCCTTAACAATATCGAAGTTCTCATTCAAAAAATATTAAAGAACACACAAGGAAATGATAAAGATTTTTATTTTTACTATCAACCAAATAGGAATTAATTGGCTAAGAAGCAAAGAGAAACAGAAATGCATGTGAAACATGATGTCTTAGGCTTTTCACAGAAACTCAAAAGGCAGGAATGTCAAAAGTCTTTTTCCATTCATTGGTTAGTTCCTGAAAAGTATGTCAGCAGAGCACAGGCCTGCGTCCTGATGCCTCGTGCAGATGAACTATGAAAATCTATGTACTGTGCAGTTAATTAGCTATCTAGTTGATCTTCCTAGACACAGGCACAAGGCATTCTTTAAAATGCTTCTTTTTAGAAAATGCATTATTGATATTTAATAATTTATTATATTTAATGACTGCATGATTATTTATCATTTTAATAACTCTTTATAGAATTTAGAATTCTAAAATATTTTCATCAGTGGCACTTCATTTTTAAATATGACAGCTGGACCAGACTGATTTTTTATATACCAGATGCAGTGGTAACTAATCCCGTAACTTTGTAGGTATTAAATACTGCGTATAATTGGATCATGAGGTGTGGATAACTCATTTGGTGAAATTAGCAAAGCAATAATGACTCCCCAAAACTGTGAACAAATCTTATGTAAATACCTATCAAGGTTATGTGTGGAATGGACTCCTGTACTGCATAGTTGATATGATTTAGTGGGTATTTAGTAATATTTTATAAGACAAATTGTGAAGCAGAACTTTGCACTGCAAAATCATGCTACCTTGAGTCATCTTAGCCTCCATTTAAACGTGTTTTTGATCACACTAGAACTAATTCCATCCAAATACCTTATACAGTTTAAATACATTCAGTGTTAGATGTTGTGAAATTGTATATGTAATTGCACATGGAAGAGCCCTGCAGTTTTTCTGTGTGGCTCCAGATGTTTCTGTCTGCAGACCATGAGCCCAGGTTAAGTTCTAAATAATTCGTCAGTGCAGCGTGTGCTCCCTTGCTGCACCCTCGCGATGGCTGTGCGCACAGCTCAGTTCTACCCCTGCAAGCCTGACTGCTTTTGCATTGGGGACTTGAAAGGTTTCTTCCTTTATTTGCACTGATCTCATAAAAATGGAGTCCAAAAATGTCCAAAGAGTTTTAAGAATTTTCTCAAAGTAAGTGAATTCTAGCAGGCTTTTGGTAAAGACCTCAAGTTGAGAGAAAAACGGGTATGCCTCTTCTGTGTCGTTTTCTTTATTTTTCTGTTTTGGTTTCTCCCTTGGCTGAACTCTGTTCTCACCTGGAGACCATAACGTAACCACAGTTAACGAAGTTAACATAGTTACATTAACTGGTTTGCAATTCACCACAGCTGTTAAATGCTGAGTGTCGTTTTAATAAGTCCCAAAGTCAGGCAGAGTATTAACGTTTTTGACCAAAAAGCATAGGGGAGGAAAATATAAATGTCACATAAAAGAGTAAATCAGATGCAACAAACTGTTAGTAGGTATTGTATCCTGTGCATGTTTATTCAGTAAATGATTAACTGCTAAAAAAGAAACTTTAAAACAGATATATTACAAAATGAGGAAAATTTCCCTGCTTATTACCAAGCAGCAATTTCTGTTTGCATCTATTACTCTTCTGTTATGGGTAAATAAAACTCCTAGAAGGCAAACAGAAATGAATAATGAGCAATGAATTAAATGGAAGTACTTTGACTGCTTCTTGTTTGTATGTTTGAGGCAAAAAAAGAAAAACTTGCCAACCAATGATTTTTTCTTTTTTTTTCTTATTTTAAAAATAATTCTAGAGTTTTGTATACCTTCCATCATTAAAACATCAGAGTATCTCAGATGAGCTACAGAAAGCCCTTTGGGGGTTATGGATTTGTGGTGGAGTTACTGGCATTTTTATTTCTTCTGGTAATTAATACCTTTAGTCTTTAGATAGCTCAAACACTCACCAGAAGCCTCTAAGAGTTTCTTGTAGTCAGAACTTCAGACAGAAAAGTCATAAACAACTTTGCAAAGACGACTTCAAGCCTGACTCCAAACCATAATTCTAAGCTATAGGCATCACTCTTTGATGGATGAGATTGTTAGGGAAAAACTGACACCATCTCCATTTTTTCAAGCAACAATTTCACCTACTTGATAGCTCTGCAGAAGGTAGCTCTCCAAAAAGGTGCATTGCGAATGGTCTAGTTGTCAACTGACAGAAGGAGAGGTGAAGTGGGTGTCATTTCTGTGAGTTATCTCAGGGCATCTTATTAGGTTCCCAAGGGTATATGACAGTCATTAAAAATGATAGAAAAAAGATGACATATTCTAGAGTATCCCAGAAAAAAAAAAAAAGCTTTTTGCTTCTACTGTAGAATAACAACATGTTAAAAGAAATTAATTTATGAATTTCATGCTAGCTGGTACTACTGCATCATGCTTATTACTTCCTACGTACTAAATTTTGGGAAGATGTAAACTATCAATAAAAGAGATTAAAATCTCCCAAGCAAAAAAAGCTAAAACCGCGTACAAATAAAGGTAAGATTTTGACCACTGAGAATGAGACTTTTAAATAAAAAATAAAGCTTTAGTAGCAAAATTTTTATTATTTAAACCATGTTTAAAACCAAAACTTGTCCCATATTTGCTTAATGTTAATCTGATTTAATTGGTCACATTCATTATAAACCAAGTTACGAACAGTTTTAATCAACGCATAGTAGGAATTGTTCACCTGTGTTCTGGTAGCATTTGGCCCAACTTTGCAAACAAATAAAATCATTTACCTTAGAATGAGCCAAAACTATAAAAAAGAGCTAGATGCTGAGTTGAAAATAATTGGAAATACCAAGTGCATTTGAAAAGCAGTCTTTTTCAAAAGCACCACATAAATGAAGGTGGATGCATCCTTAGCTCTCATGAAATCACATGGCTGTATTTAGTTTAGTAAAGCAATGCTATTTTAAATAAGACAAAGCCTTAAGCACAGGGGGAAATATCCTCTTACACAGTAATTTATTTATTATATATGTTACCTATATAGTAATCTAAATTGTGATTTAAAATAAGCAGTGAAATATTAGGGTTTACAAATGATAACAAAGGTTTTATTAAAAGAGTTTAGATAAATGTGTATTTATCTAACATGTATAAAAGGAGACAATATTTTTTTTCAAATGCATCCTTTTCCTTGTCAGATACATCTTTTAAAAGTTCTGTCTCCACCAGTGTTTGCCTGGCTTAAATTTCTGGTGAGATTATTTTGTTAATGGCAGAGCTGCCTTCCAGTGAACACAATATTATCTGGTGCCAATATATTCAAACTGGCACAAACCTTCTGTGTGAAGGAACCAGAAATATAGAAGGGTCCAAGAAGGTAAAATTTTAGAAGCATTCATAAAAATCCTGTTTAATAACAGAATATTACGTTATACACAACAGACAGACCATGCCCATATGTGCCTATTTTTTTATTTTATCCTCATCCTGCCCTCACTACAGTAAGTGAAATAGCTTGTTATTTTATGCACCATTGATCTTCTAATAAAGCCAAGGCCCAAATAAGCAGCCGGAGCAGTTTGCAACATGCTCAAAAATGCTGATTAAATAATGTAGATTTGTTGTCATTAACAAAAGGGGCTGAATATTGACAGGTGTTATGAAATATGATAGAATAATTTTATCTGTATATGTAAAACTATTTAAAATATATGCAGCTTATTTTGTATGTAAGCAAGGAAACAGATCTTAGAACATGTCACAAGGGTTGGGGGAAATGTAGTTTTTAGGAAGAAGCTACATCTTATGTCTAGTTGGATACTAGATTTCTCCTTTGTGGAAGGTCTGGGAAAAATCTTAGCTATCCTATAAAGCCAGTTACTACTAAAGAAAATCTTTGAGGCTGGAAAACCAGGTAGTAACCAGTGATATAAGAGATTCTCTAGTGTATGTAGACCCCAGGGTAAAAACTGTGGAGAAAAACTGTGTTTAGGACATTTTGAAGCTCTTTGCTGAAAAAAAAAAAAAA
Organism: Crypturellus tataupa; assembly: GCA_034781795.1. Taxonomy (NCBI): domain Eukaryota; kingdom Metazoa; phylum Chordata; class Aves; order Tinamiformes; family Tinamidae; genus Crypturellus; species Crypturellus tataupa. The sequence goes on from JAWLRI010001095.1 coordinate 584,231, forward strand.
AAAACGCTGAATCTCAAATTAGACCATTAGCAGACTTTCTTTGATGTTTTAATTGACTAACTGGCAGGTGTTTGGGTTCTGTGATTGTCTCAGTGGCCTGGTCTGAGTATACTCAGACAAAACTTGAAAAAAAGCTTTGAAAGAGGCTCCGTTATCCAAGGCACATGTGTGATCCATCACATACGAGAAATTCTAGCCTTTTCAGGGAGCTGGGTGATCCAAACTTCATGAAAGAATATTTCTGGCCCTGAGAGGTTAAGGTGAAGGCTGTGATCCACCACAGCAGAAAGCAGGGGACCCAAGTCACACTTTTTGCTCATGTTAGTTCACTAGAATTACCCACTCTGGGAATGCAAAAGTAGCAAAAGAATCTCTATCTAACTGAGATGCTGCACATCGGTAGCATAGGTAGCTACCGATAACTACCAATATTCTATCATTCCATTCATGAAATAGAGGGAAAAAATCAAGCTGGAAAGTGTTTTTCCTTCTAAATGCTTTTCTAAAGAGAGAATGCAGGAAGGGTTGCATTAGAATGTGTTAATATGCAGTAATTAATTAATAATTCAACCATGGAATGGAATAAAAATAAAAACTTCAGCCTTTTGCTGCACACTAGCCTTGTTACAACATGGCATTATGATCAGCCAAGAGCTTCCCTGTAAAATAAGAAAATTTCAGATGTGATAAGTAATAGCTGCACAGGAGGATGAGTATTTCTTGGTCAAAACAACACAATCATTTTTATCTGCTAAACTCACAGAGTTCTGCCAACTTTTTTAAAAAAATAAAATGAATCAATTATTTGATCCTTTTAAGGTGACATATTTGTGAAAGTCACTGAAACTGGTACAAAAAATATTATATAGGAAATTTGTTAGCACTGGATGAGGGAGTTGAAAGCCTAACCTATTACAGACTCTTCCCGAAAAATATATGCTAAAATATTCCATCCATTCATAGGTTAATATCAGAAATACAAAGAATGTATGATCTTTTCAGATGCATAACATAAAATCAGGCTGTCTTTGAGAATAAATAGCGAAAAATATTTTCTAAGAGAATGTAGCTGCATATATTATGCAGTAGCTGGACTAAGACAATCTCACTCTAACTCGTTACTATTACCAGCACCCTGATCTTTTGCAGAGCACTTGGAAAAGTTATATAGAATAAAACTGAAATTTATAAAAGTTAAAATTATAGCTATTTAAGCATGGATTGAATTATAAAATATGAAGTTAATTGAACAATTAAAGACAAAATATAAAGCACATAATAGAGACTAAGTTTTATCATAAATATAAAAAAAGCAAAGTCAAATTCGTTGCTATGCAGTTATAATTCTATTGAAGGCATAAGATCACCTCCTTAAATACTAATGCCTCCTATTCAAATCATCAGTATACTATAATTCAATAATGATTCAATAAGATCTTGCAGTTATGTATCTTTTATGCTTTCAAGTTTTTTTTAAAAAGCTGAATATCCTATTTCTAGGCCACGGAAGGGTTTGTGCTCTTTAAAAGAAAAAAAAGAAGAGAAAAAGAGAGAGTATGCTCACATGCCAGTGTAGTGTGCAGCAAATTTTGTGATTCTCATCTAAAAGTTCCCAAATATGCTCCCATTCAGCAACATAAATACACTAAGTAATGCAGCTAACACTTCTTATATTGGTATTTCATTTCTTTATTTGTGCACTCTAAAGCGATGAGGTGAGGACACAATTGTGCTGTGATGTCTTTGGTATATGCTGTGTATAAATCCAGAAGAAAAACAATTTGATTTCTTAGAAATGTATGATTTTGAATTCCCTTTTCAGGTAAATGTCTGAGATCCTTTCATCGAGAACAAAGAACACCAATTTTTAATTCTCATTTTCCTGTGAAACTGCTGAAGGGTAAATGATTCAGGATTCTCAAATTGTAGAGATGTGAGCAGATAAAAGAAAAATCCTGTAGTTTATTTACCGATTTGTGTATTTGCTTAGTAAATGTTTAACTAATATGTCTCATTATTCTTGCATTCAATTTTCTTCCATTGCTTTGCCAGTCAAAATACTAGCAATATTCTGTCATTCCATTCATGAAATAGATATTTCAGCTCAGTATTTCCATGAACAAAAGAAAAAAAGCAGGATTTTAACTTTTGATTACTGTAGATCCTACAGTTTTTTTTATTTCAATCAGAGCAGAAGTGTAATTGTTTCCCTATGTGTACAGACAGTTGTTTTGCATTGTAGAAGAGCATTCGTTAAATGCGAATGGTAACATAAGGAGTGCAAACAGGAAAATTTAAGTTGTCTGAAAATTCAAAAACAGAGTTTAAGAGGATAAGCAAAATGTGGAGCCTTGTGAAGTTCTATTTTTTATTTTCTTTGCTGCTTCAGTTCTTTTCTACTCAAAACTTCCTTTGTATTTACTATTAATTTATTAATTTATTTATTATTACTAATAAATTATTTATTTATTTATGTGCTTTTTTTCTTTTAATCCTGTTCTGCATTTTTCAAAGTAACTATTGCACAGTCTTTCTCAGTGCAGGATATAACGTGGCGTCTTGCTTGTGTTTCTTTTCCACGTGTGGAATGAGGCTGCAAACTATCCATGTACTACATGAAGCCATTTGTCCATTGTGTTCCTTTTCCACTGTCAAATTTAACTTTACCTTGTTTCATACAAAGACATATTATAAAAAGCCATTTCCATTGTTGCCATTAGTTCTTGTTTGTATTTAGGGAGCTAGATCAAAACCCAAGGAGGTCAATAAATTTGCCCTTTGATTTTAGTGAAATCATTATGAAATAATGGAGCTTATTTGTTTGTGTGTATTTTTGTTAGCTTTTATTTACTTTAGAGCTCAGTTAACACCAAAAAACAAACAATGCCGTGGGAAAGTGATCTATATTCTGCACTTCTTCTGCATAACCTAAACTAAGACCTTAACATTATGTTGCAATGTTAGGTTTCTGCAGAGACATTGAGACTCCTGAATTCATTCATGAATTTGCAAGGGTGAAGCCAGACACACAGCTGCAGCATTATAACTGTGTGGCTGTTGCTAGTAATGAAGCAGAAGAATCCATCCTAGGCTGTGTGCTGGGCAGGCAATTAAGAAAAAAAGTACACTTGAAAAACAAACTTTCTTCTAATGAATAAAATGCAAGTGAAAAAGAATTATTTATAGTAGTATCATGTTATTCTGTACAATGTAGAAAACTGTTTAGAGTGTACATAAGATTTCTTTTCTTCTATCAATCCAGGTGTATATTTTAAAAGAAAAAAATAGAAAAATATATGTGAACTATGCTTATTTCTTCCACATTTTAATATATACACTTTTGTTAAATAGCCCTATAAATGCTAAAAGTGACCTGCTAAGTCTGTACACTTTAATACATCGGACACACAAACTTAAAAACAACCTTGGTAAAGTTACACTAGGCAGTAAATACAGTTAATTGCATTTCAAAGAAAATTATTAATCATGTAAGATCATATTAAAGTTACACCTCTATGATTAAAAGCAAAATTTTTACAATTATCTTGTAGAGTTATGGAAGGAGACATCCTGTTTTTGCTTAATGATTCTTCAGATGTCCATAGGAGCTGATATAAAGAAAGGACAGCTTTTATACATATACACATACATACATATAGGTACACACATACACATATATCTACACGTAACTATGTATGGATATGTGCGTGTCCACATATATGTGTATATATATATAAATATAAAGACTCGTCCTATGTGCCTTTTCTTTCAATATATGACTGTTATAAAATGTCATTATATTAATTAAGTTTTGCTGATTTTCTATCCTTAGAAATATAACTAGAAATTCAGCTAGACAGTACTCTGTTGAATCGAAGCAGTAATGAAACTTGTGAGCTCCTTAAAATTCAGGTTTTATTGCTCAAAATTAATGAAATTGATGGGGACAAGCAGTTCAGCTTTATAGAGTATCAAATACCCTCTATGTTAATAAAGTATTGAAAGGCACCATTTCTGAAAAACACCGTTTCATGGGAACAAAGACTATCTGGGGGTTACCGCCACCACAGTATCCTCTTCTCTGACTTAGTTTCTACCTAATTTCGGTCATTTAACAGACACAGAAAAAAAAAAAAAAACCTCAAAGTTGTCGTTGATACCTCTTCATATACTTCACGTAGCTGCTTTTCTCACAGTTCCCCAGTTTGACCCTAAACTGCGGCCATTTGTGATGGTCACTGTGCATATTTGTGGCACCATTCAAAACCTCACTTTTTCTCAGCAAGTTTTTCTGTGATGCTGATGGTTCCATGGAAATGGTGGTGGTGCTGCCCTGTTGCTACATGTGCTTGGGCAAAACCACAACAAAAAACCAAAATGTTGACCATGCCTGAAAACACGCTGCTTTTTTTTTTTTTTTTTTCATGATAGTGCCTGTAAAAGTATTGATAACTTTGTAATAAAGTGAGAATTACTTCAGTTGTTCTGTCTAATCCATCAGTGCAATATCAGCAATATGTAGCCTATCAACATTTTTCTCCTTTTCTGGGGTATATTCCTGCAGTTCTTTGTATTCACAGGTTTTATGTCTAAATTCCTAAAGAAACCTAATAATACCTAATGTAATCATACCTTAGTCAGGATCCTAGCTAGCAAGATCATATGTAGGAAATGTATCAACGCGTCTAGAAATGCAGTGGCAAAAGCACCTTTCAGGGTGAAAGAAGGAAGAAATAGGATGACAAAAAATAAATACAGCGAAGAGGTACATGTAGTAAATGAAGATCTTTTTAAAACATAGGGTTTTTTTAATATGTAACAGTGGATTTGGGGTTGAATTTATTTAACATTTACAGTAAACATGAAGAGCAAAGAAAAGCAGGGTCATTCGGAAGAATTAGAGAAATCTAGTAGCTGCCGAGTTTGAATTTGCTGAGACTCTAAAAATTGTATTTGTCTTGCTATTGATAAAAGAAACAGCAGTTATCATCCTGGAGACAAATACCTTTTCCTGAGGGAAAGAAAATTTCTAAAGACCTTGCTGTTATGCTGGAAAAGATAATAAAACAATTAGAGCAGTTAGAAGTTGCAAAGCAGTAGGCCCAGGTGAATTCATCCCAGAGTTCTGAAGAAAGTAGCAAGAAAAAGTTCAAATTTTAGATGCACATTTTGATGATTCATACACCCGTAAGAGATCTTATTCAGATCATCACCTTACCAGTCTGACACTACGTGTAAGAAAATGCCGATATAATGGACATCAAAGGATGCATATAATGACAGTTTAAATGGGAACATTTTAGCATTTTTCACCAGTTACATCAGCCAACTAACTTCCTTATCTATACAATCCCAAATACCCATTTACTACAACTAAGCAACTCAAATTTCTCATTATTCTTTTGATAGCTTTTGCTATACAATGCGTGCCTTTCAGTACAAAATTCAGTATACCACATTATTAAGATATTTAGTGTCTTATGTTTATTGGAAGTAATATGAACTTTAAACATCAAAATATATAAGGTATGTGTTTATTTTCATAAGTTTGTCAGCAGAATGCTAATAGACACATTCATGCTAACCTGCTGTAGAACTATGTGCCAAGAACAGGAGAAAATCCTGCCCCTAAGATACAGATTTTAGATCAAACTTGTGGCAGTGAATTCAAACCTTTCCTGTAGATGATGAATTCCTCTTGGATAAATTGATTACTAGAAAGAAAGCTCATTTGTAAAGATCGCGAAGCAGTTTATACTATTTTAAAACTATGGTAAAAGTTAGATGTGGCCAATGTTTAATGTCCAGAGAAAAGCTTGCCATATCTTCATCTTTATATATGAGATAAATATAGTCTTATATATCATAAATATATGAACTTTTATAGATGCTAGAGGCAGAAATAATCTTGTATTTTGCACAATATTTCTATGTAAAGCTTTAGCTGTGTAAAAAATGGTAGTTTTAGAAAAGCTTGCCAATTTTGTCACATGTACTGTGGACCTGGATAGATAATTGGTTTATTGAAACATTTATATTTTTAGGATTTATGAAAATCTTTAGGTGAAAATGGAATTTCGAGTGGACAATCAATGTGTTATTCAGTTATTTTAACAGCTTCAAGTATGCAAATTAGGAGTTGTAAAATGAGGAAGAGATGAGCAACAGCCAGCATGCACTTGTCGGCAACAAATTCTATTAGTCCTGTTCCTCAATAATTCTTACAAATTGGCAAGATGCAGTAGATATCCTGTATTCTGACTTCAGCAAATATTTTGGCATTGTATGACGTTACATTCTCTTAAGCAAGATAGAATCTTGCCCTCAATTAAATTACTAACTTACTGCTAAACTGGGTGCAAAGTTGGCTGGACAACAGCCTTAGTTACCAGCAATTCTTCAACAGAGGGGAGGGATGAGCTGACCAGTGAGGTCTCTCCTGGAATCAACTCATTGGTATTTTTTTTAATTAGCCCGGATGGTTGAATATAGACCAAGTTTATTAAATCTTCAGTAATACAAAACTGGGAAAGATAAAGAGTATTCTCAAGGACAAACCTAGAATTCAAAATCAGGTTGACAAATCAGAGAAAAGGAACAAAAGTATATGCTGAAATTCTGTAGAAAGAAGGTGCTGGGCATATGGAGGAATAGTGTAGAAATATGGTAGAAAATGTGTTGCAGAAGAAAACTGATCAATTAGGATTTCTTAGCAAAATAATCTGGTTTTTTTTTGTTTTGTTTTGTTTTTTTGTATCACATGCTGGGTAGGGGTCAACAGAAAATTCAGAGGGCTGTTCAGAAACTTAAAAATGTGGCCTGTGAAGAAAGACTGAGAGAACTGGAGTTGTCTGCCTAATGGGAGAAATGACTAAGGGAGGATGTGATTGCAGAGATCACGTTCACAAAAAGGTGATAGAAAAAGGAAAATACTCTGTTTTGTTTGTTGCTACTGTTATGTTGGCTTTTATTTTTTTTGTCTGTGGAGGATGGCATAAGAAATAACAGGCTTAAATTGTAGCGATTAAGGATAGGTTTAGACATTAGCAAGGACTTTTTAATGATATGAAAAGGGAAACTGAAATTTATAGGAGATTTAATAGGAGTGCGAGATGGAAAGATCATTAGACAAACATTATGAGGATTAATGTGGACAGTCCACTGAGGCAGAAAAATGTGCTGGGTGACTCTTGCTTTTTTGTGTTTTTTTTTTTTTTTTTTTCTATTGTCTGTTTTTGTGATGTTTGAATTTTGTTCTCTTCATAAAGTTAAAAACAATTGCACTTATCCATTCCTGGAACAGAGTGAAAAATCCTGCCTAACAGCTGGTGGCCACAGAATGAGATGGTTCAGTATAATAAATGCCAAAGACAAGTCTGATAGTTACACTAATAATTCAGTATCAGATTCTTTAATTTTGACTATAGAATATGTATACTTTCAGGTCAGATTTTTCTTTTTTCTCTTCCTCTCTCCCAGTAGTCAGAATGTTGGAAAATTCTACTTGTAGCAGAGAGATGGCTTTTACATGGCTTTGTTTTTTCCTGGAAGGAACAAATCAAAGGAGGGTGGCTTGCATGGAAGTGGAGTCATGGTGCTGTTTTTCTGTAATAAGCAGAAATTATTAGACAGGGAAAAAAATCCACAAAACTTATTTCACTTCGAATGCTTTGGACATTACAAGGTCATAGATAGCCCTAAAAATGACAAAATAAAGTCTGAAATAACATAACCCTTTGGTGAAACTTTATTGCTTCTCCAGTCTCTGCTTTTGATAAACTGCAGTGAGATAAAGAAGTAGATGAGGAAGTCTGAGTGAATTGTTTGTATTTAGCACTTTCATGAAGTGGCTTGTTGTCTTGGCACATGATGTTATTTCAATGAATAACTTGTGGTGCTTTTGTTGTTCTGGTTGCTTTTTGAAGACCCTGTAGTTGGGACACAACTGAACTGAATTATTTCTCTTCCTTTAAAATATGATTCATCTCCTGAGAAAATTTTCTCTGCATATATAACAACACATCTTCTCTATTACGCTTGGTAAGAAGAGATTTTTAATCTTTCTTCTTGATGAAAAAGTAAGTCTTCTTTATTTCCTTCTGTTTGCCATTTTGTCCTTCATATTAAATCTAAAATTCTTTCTACAGGAGACATAAGGCAGAAGGAAAAAACAAAAGTCTGCAAATAAATTGAATTGTTACATGAAGGCATTTTCTGAAAAAAAATTTGTTACAGGTATTGACAGTAGTAGAATTGCTATTTGTTTGATGAAAATAAATTGAATAGTAGTCTAAATACATGGAGGAACAACCCAAATTCTTAGGAGAAGCAAGCATTTGAAACAGTGAGCTGAACATGGGCAGATTCCCTCCTGAATTTCCTGCTTAAATAAAATAAGGACTTTGCAAATTCTCAGCACATTCAGTATTGTATAGTGTTTTCCTACTGAACAAAATAGAGATTTAGAATTAAGTCCATGATCTGAAGGATCACAGTTTTCACAGACACTATAGTCTAAAGAGATGGCATCATAAACAGTTTTAATGATTCTCTTGCTATAATGACTATAAATATACACATATGCACATATATATTTTTATAAAGACTATTCAAAAAACGGCCCATATGATTCCTACAAAATCTTTCATAAAAATCAATCCTGAACATCATCTACTTGTATAAAAAGTTTTGTCTTCTCAAACCTACTCGTATCTTCAGTGGTTGGCTTTTATTCTTCTTTATCCTGAATAAATTAAAATCCCCCTACAGTGTTTTCTTTCACTGAGATGATGAGCGAAAGAAGTCCCTGAACCACACAGACTCTTGAACTGAATGTCCTTCACACCAGTCTCAAGCACCACTTGTGCTTGTACAGAAACATCTACTAAATTTTCCATCTGTTTCCTGTAGACATTTGTATCTGTCAGGTCTCCGAGGTACTTCCATGAAATGCTATAGAATCACAGACAATTTTAATTTGCTAACAAAGGTATGAATACTTCATCAGCAAACTAGGAAGATTTCTGCCTGCAAATTTATGTATTCAGTCTCCAAACCTCGATAGACTGAGTCATACAAAAAAGGCAGAATCATTTATCAGGTTTCAAAAAAAAAAAAAAAAAAAAAAAGGAAAATGAACAACAAAAACAAAACCCTAGGAAGGACCTGCTTAGTTGCTTTTTCACCTTTAAAGGCACAAATTCATAGGATTAAATGCTTTAAACAAAAGCTTTACATTTTTTACAGACACTCATCTCTCCAATTATTCTGTCACTTCGACATTCAAGTCACAGTGCAGCTGTGACTAATTTCTCCCCTTCATTGGTATTTATCAAAGTTTTTTTAAGCTATGATTTCATTTTTTTTCATATCATAGATTATTTTTCATGAGTAGAGCCTCTCATGTCTTTAAGGGATGGAAATGCTTTCTCAGAATCTGTTTTTTCAAAGCACTCTGTAACTCATGCGTGGTCTCCTGAGAACTCTGTGAGTTTTTTTGCACATATGAGGAGTGTGAGTGTGCTGGAGAGCCTGAGTCTAATGAAGCATATTTGGCATCCCTGTAAGGGAATGTAGCAACTGGCAAAATCTCTCTAATCATCTGCGTAGGACAATGGCATATATATATACAAGTGGCCAGGAAAAATGGGAACAAAACTATAGTTTATCCATTATCAGCTCACCTTCATGTTATCTCTTCTAGAGAGGGTCCTGAGCAACAAGGTCCATTTTACCATATAGTTCATCCATTTCCATTGGTCAATTACTTTGCAAATGTTTTTCTTCCTCATCAAATCTCTTTTACATTGGATGTGTGGTCAATGTCCGCAGATCAACACATACAAATAACAAGATATGTTGATAGATTTACTTAATCTTAGTAAAAAGAAGTGTACTTGTCTAAGGTCTTGGGGCACATGAACAAAATCTCTTAAAATAGGCGGGAGATGCTGAGAATGACTGAAATCAATATTATACATTGCCAGCAACATGTATACTTAGTCCTATACTTTCTATGGCAGGGCAGCCTGCCAGAAAAGGTATTGTCTTGGAATTATTTTGTCTGAAGGATTAGTGCTGGTGAGACTGTCTGTAAATTAATACTATGTTTTCTATAGCAGCCAAGTGTTATCTGAACAACTGCATATGAAATAGCACTTCACACTGATGAATTGAACTAGGCATAAATTTTAGCGTTGAGTGTCAAGTAGCCTAACCCAGACTCGTAAACTGACTTCTAGCTGTCTCTTAGAGTTATCAATTATCCTCTATCCATTGTGCTAGAAAAAGTATGAGAGAAGACTTCAACTGACACAAAGCATCACAGTTGTATTCATAGTTTGCCCTGAGTAAGTTGATACTAATCTTCAAAGGAAGAAAAGGCAATCCCAGTTTTTCTACCAGATACTTGAATTACAACTCATTTCATAAGAAGCATTTTTTTTAAAATCACTTGATATAGTTTTTTTCATATGAGTATACATTCAAGATGCACTCAGAGTATAAAGCAATAGTTCTGAAACAGCATTATTATTTTCTTTCAATGTCCCAATAAAGATATTTGTTAAAGAAAAATACATGCAAAAAAGAAAAATAAATTTTAGAAAAAAAAAAGCATTCTAGATGCTTTATACATAGTTCATAAACTACTCATTTAAATCCTGGAAAGTTATTGAAAGTCAGTGAGATTCATGATGATGTGCTGATGTGTTACACTAATACCCCCATTTTTCTAAGAAAATAAATTCCTATCCCTTTCTTTCCTCTTCTCTTTTTCCATCTGCACCTAGTCATTAGGTTTTCTAAGAAAATTACCGAATTCCAAGAGGGAATTTAAATAAGTGAATGGGATCACTTTTATATGTAAATGATACAAAATGTCACTTGCACAGAAATGACTAGGCTCTTCTGTGCAAGCTTTATCCCTCAGAGCCTGATCTCTGAGCTCAGTCATATAATTCCTATTTACTTGAAATGCACAAGGACTTTTATCTCATTTCAGAGAAATGCACCTGATGTTGTTGCTATGTATTGAACTTCAGCTTTCCTTTGTAGCCACCACTGTTTTCTTGCAGCATGTGTGTATGCAGCACTCGTTACGAAGCACACAAGCACACACACTCCTTTATGAAAATTTGTTTTCATCCAATTTCTCTTAGTCTCTGGAAGAGCCAGGACTAAGAAAGCATGTATTGTCTCTGTCCAGACTAAATCCTTACTTATCCTTATTTGGATTTGACTTTAGTTATTTGAAGTTTGTGAATATAGGTTTTTTTCTCTCTATTTCTTTTTCTTTCTTTACTCATTCTGACAAATGAGAAAAATGAATGAGTTTTTTTTCTAATTACATTTCTCCTATTTATGCTTCAAAGTGTATGTATTTGAATAAAACAATTCTAAGGAAAAAGTCCTAAATAAAGATGTGTTATGAAGAAGGTTTATATCAGAGATTTGAACTCGTATTATAAAGCATTTACAGCATTATGTGTATATTTGAAGCAACTCTCTTGTCTCTGTGGAGGTTTACATAACTATTACTTTCATCAGAATCTGCACTTTCCCATTGCACATTTGCTTCAAATAATTTGCATGAAAAATTTATTTGACCTATTTTAATAACTTTACTATCCTAAATCTTATCTAAATACAGGGGTATGTATGCATTCACAAATCAAGTTGATTTCCCTGTGACATTATGAACATTTTCTTTGTTGCTATTATTTCAGCTTATAAAATGCTAGTTTGGATAAGCGGCCTTGGCCTAATCTACGATGTGCAGTTTGATGAAGCAGTGATACACTAGAGATTAGAGATGCTGCTAAGCTCATTTCAGCTACAGCGTGAATCCAGATCTTGAAAGCATTGCGGTGACTTCCATTACACTAAAAGCTATTGATTAGAAATGCTTCCCTGGAAGAAAGCAGGGACTCATAAACTCCTGCTGTGCCAGGGATTCACAGTCAGTGCTCAATGGGAGCAGCACAGCACAAGAGCCGGGAAAATGTACAAGGAATCCAGGTCCTGTCCAACCTGTACAAATTAAAGCTTTCTATCCATCAGAATGGATTCTAGAAAAAATCTCACTGTATGTCATAAGAACTCTTGCTGTCCAATTCTTACATGAAGTCTATTCCTTACTGTAACTTTACTTGTTTTGATGAATTAAATTATGTGCTGCTTATCAGACTATGTACAAGGAAAAGAAAAACACTCCTCCTGTTTTTGTGAAAATGTCCTATGCTTCTTACATAAGTGGATTGCAATGTTTGCTAGGTTACATCTTTGACACACTATTTCAGTACTTGTAAAAGTCATTGATACACGATATAAGAGAATGATGACAGCAAAGATTTTTTTTAATGTTATACCAATACGCTAACCAGAAGGCAATGCATATTAAAAAAAAAAAGCCCACTATAGAAAACTGTAGTAACTTACTAATAATGCAGACTGGCTGAAAGGTAATAGCTGTCAATATTGAGTGTTAAGCGGTACATACAGAGGGATAAAAGAAAAAGACTTGAGATTTTTTTGATACTCTAAACAACTTTTGGAGACAAATGGTTTTCTGGAGGGAGAATTGATCTGTTCTGGCAGAAGTAAAACGTGATGTCTGCTCTACATGCCTTACAAGCATGTCCTGGGAAATGCTCTTTGAAATAACTTTTATTTCTGAAAAGTAAATGATTTACCAGCATTAGACATTCTTCATATCAGACTAGTTTAGAATAAATATGCATTGCTTAAAGTGAAAAGGGATTTACTATAAAAATCAAAATGAATGAAGATACCAAGCACGTTTTAACTTGCTGCATAGAGTCTTTGCAAATGAAATGATCTATGTCGTTAGTGGCTTTTACACAGTTCTTTTATGAATGTATTTTGAAACAATCTATATTTAGAGAACAGTGATTCCTTGAAATACTTTTTAAACAAAAGAATGCACAACACTTTCAAAATATTACTAATCAATAACTTTTTGTCAGTTTTCATAAGTATCTTCATATGCATTAGTCTGTTTGTGAAGTTGTAAGGAGACTTTTCCTGACATCCACTGTTGTCTGTTTCTGTCCTTTAACATTATATAACATTATGGATCTGTTTTGTGTTAATACAGTAAAAGCATTGCCATGCTCAGTGTGCAGCTAGCCCCTGGTTTGGTTTCTGCGTAGCTAGATCATAGCACGTCTTTATTGTTTGCTATGGTGTCTGTATTCATTACATTTATATGAACTGCACATTGAATAAGGTATTATTATTCCTGTCTGTTTTTTGTTTGTTTGTTTATTTTGCTTGGTTTTGGATGGTTTGTTTGATATCTTTACTACTAAATATGAGATCTGTAGATATGGATGAATGTGCAAATGAATGTGTAGTCTATATATTCAGTATATACACAGATACACACTGTAGGCAAAAAACTCCCTTTCTCTCTTAATAGGTGGTTAGGTGCTTAGGTTGCTGCATTATGACGAATTGTTCAATGAAAAAATATGTACAAAAAGTCTTTGTGGGTTATTCAGCAGTTCTGTTAGTTGGATTAAGCACAAAGGTAATATGATACACGATCTTTGCTTTCATGGTTATAATTTTTTTGAATTGACTAATGATCAATGGGAAGAAATTTAATTTTGGGCGTAGGAGTTCCTTGGAAGTCTCAGCAAATTTGCTGCAGTGACCATGAGTTGGTGGAGTTCAGGATCCGAGGAGGAGAAGGCAGGGCTGTAGGCAGCCTTGCGACCATGGACTTCAGGAGGACCAACTTTGGCCTCTTCAGAGACCTCCTCAGAAGAATCCCATGGGCTAGAGCCCTAGAAGGAAGGGGGCCCAAGAGAGATGGTTAATTTTCAAGAGTCACTTCCTCTGCGCCCAACAGTAGTGCATCCCTGTGCGTAAGGAGTCAGGCAGAGAGGGCAGGAGACCTGCGGGGATGAGCAAGGAGCTGGTGGCAATGCTCAAGCAGAAGAAGGCGGTATACAGAATGTGGAAAAAAGGACAGGCCCCCTGGGAAAAATAGAGGAGCGTAGTCAGGGAATGCAGAGATATGACAAGGAAAGCTAAGGCGCATTTGGAACGCAATCTGGCAAGGGATGTTAAAAATAACAAGGGAATCTTCAAATATATAAACAGCAAAAGGAAGATCAGGGGAAATGTGGGTCTGCTGGTGAACGAGATGGGCACCCTGGTAACGAATATCACAGAAAAGCAGAGTTGCTGAACGCCTTCTTTGCTTCGGTGTGGTACCAAGGGCAGCCCTGTAGAGTCCCAGGCCTTAAGGACAAGAGAAGAAGCCGGGAGAGAGGAAGACTTGCCCTGGGTAGAGGAAGATTGGGTCAGAGATCACCTAAGGAAACTCGATACCCACAAATCCATGGGCCCTGATGGGTTGCACCCAAGAGTGCTGCGGGAGCTGGCGGATGTCATAGCCAAGCCGCTCTCCATCATCTTTGAAAGATCCTGGAGAACGGGGGAGGTGCCAGAGGACTGGAAGAAGGCCAGTGTCATGCCAGTCTTCAAAAAAGGCAAGAAGGAGGATCCGGGCAACTACAGGCCAGTGAGCCTCACCTCCGTCCCCG
>JAWLRI010001095.1:598906-627042 GCA_034781795.1 Crypturellus tataupa
CCACGTGCTCTAGGTGGCCCTGCGTGTGCAGGGGGGTTGGACTAGATGACCTCTAGAGGTCCCTTCCAACCTGAGGCGTTCTGTGATTCTATGATTCTATCTTTCTCCTCTACATGAAGAAAAGCCACGAGGCATGTGATTTCTGCACTCCTTCTTACTGTATACCAACAAACAGAAAGGATTTCTCTCATTCACTGGAACTTACCCTGAAGGGAAGCATTTTCTTTGTAGGACAGTTCTTTTACTCTATTATTAAAACTATATTTTAAAAATTTAAGGAATATATTCTCTTACACCATTTTTAAAACTTATAGTCAAAATAATGCTATCCAGGAAATAAATTCTGAATAGGAGATTTTTTTAATTGATTTTTTTCATAGTATTCAACAAGTAATATTCATAAATAACAATAATATAGTAATATATATGCTAGTACTTATGTCTCCTTGATTGTTATCTTTTACATCTCTGTGTTTAGATATTCTCATTAATTTACTTTTGGACTTCTTTCAAACTCTAACTTGGTCCCATGAAAGCTCATTGTAGTACTCTTTACTGTCACATTACAAAACATTAAAGAGTTATGTTCTTTGGAAGCAGCTTTTAGGGAAGAATCATTATTATTGATTCCAATAAAGTTTTATATAGCAATAGTTCTTTACAAAAGAGTCTTAAGCTGATTTGCTTGATGCCAAATTCTATCTACTCTAACCAATTAATCAGGTGTACAAGGGCCAGAATGGCTGGGGTATTATGATAAATAACCTACCATGATAAGATAACCTTACAAAAATAATTTCAGCACAGTCTTAGTGAAGACAGTGTAGGTTTAACAGAAAAGTGAAAAAGTAGAAAGAGTAAAGATGAGCATCAGAATATACATTCCAGTGATTTCTAAGGAATAAAGCCAATAAAAAGCATTTCAAAACTTGCAGATATTGATTAACCTTTTAGGAAGAGATGATGACTTTGGTTTGGTTTATAGATACGCCCAAAATGACATCTTCTGCCACTTGAAAACTCAACTGAGCAGTGCTGACCTAATCACAGACAAAAGTCATGTAGCAGAGCCTGGTTGTACAGCCATACAGTTGGAGTTTTAAGGTAGCATGTCAAGCACAGTAACTCCCTGTCAGAAGCTACCCTTTTCACCATTTCTAAACTAATGACTGCAGTTTTGGGAGCTCACTTAGTAGCCTTAATAAAGTTAGAAAACCTATATTTTTCTGCAGAGAAAATAACTGGGTAGTGAATTCCTCTCAAAGGAAATAATGAAAATCAGGAATTCTTCTAAAGCAGATTCCTGACTGTAATATGTGCAAGTACTGTGTGCTCAGGGTATTTGATCTAGTCCTTCAGGTGCCTACAAAAACGAAATGTAGTTCCTCCATTCACATGAAACCAATGAAGGAAAACAAAATATCTTACTCTAGCTATGAAGGAGCATGTTTTAAATGGAGAAATGTTGATTTTGTTTTTTCTTTGTAGTTAGTATCACCATGTATAATAATCATAACAAAATTTAGTGTTACCACTGAGACGAGTGTACACTAGTAGAGGAGAAAACTAAATGCAATTGTTAATATAGGAACATATATTTTTGACACATAATCATAGATAGCTGAGATTAAATCCTAATTCAAATAAAGTTCTCTGTTTCAACATTCTGACTCTCTAGAATACACTCCACTTACATTAGTGGAATTTCTCATATAAACTAGCAGCTATGTTCCAGTCACCTATGTTAAAAGTCACAGCATCTCTGAGACCACAGTAACACTTCTCCTTCACTGGATGCAGTATAAAAAACAGATGCAAACAGGACCATAGGGCTGTTTTTGCGTGGATCTGTCTGCTTTGCTTTTATACTGGTACAGAGAGGCAGCCAAGTCTGGCTACAGGATCAGGCCTGCGTGAATATCTCAGATGGGCAGAATGTTCTGTCATACATCATCATCCTTCAGTGAGTGTGATCCAGTTGAAAAGCATAGGCAGCTGCCAGCTCGCTATATAACACAGAAGAACCAGGAGAGAATTTTTAAGGAATATTTGGTGGAAACAACATCCTTCTCAAGGATCAAAACCCGTGATCTCTTCTATTTAGAGTCTGCCACTAATGTCATCCAGTAGATTATCATCTCTGTAACGACACCAAACAGTCAGAAAATGGCTTATGCCTGTCCACCCCTTCACAGATTTCCTACTCTGCCAGCACAGTGAATCCTACTGTGTTAATGGGCCTAACAGATCAGTTTTGTTGAAAGGTTGATTGCACAGGGATTTGATTTCTTCTGATAGTTTTCAGGCCCTAATTTTGTAGCCTTTTGTATAGATGTACCTGCCTTCACAGAGCCCAGTACAACAGGGAATCAAATTTGCTGCACTTGTTTCTGCTCTCATTTACAACAAAAAAAAAGTTATTAATAATTCTAAAATACTTATTCAATTCTTCAAATCAATTCAAAATATTTTTTTCAAAATTGTTTCTTAAAGTATTTGTTAAAATGATTTATTCTATGAATGTTTCAAAATATTTTGGAAACAGATATGCTCAAAATAGAAGTACCAGTGTCCCCCTGCATCAATCCTACTGAAAAAAATTACCTCCTGCCATAGCTCTCTGCCAGCCAGTGTGTTACACTTCTCACTCTATATGAGACTTTGATATCTTGAAAATATTTCTTTGTGCCGTAGGATTAATTTGGAACAATACCAAAGCAATAGTAGTAGTGTTAGAAAGCAAAGCAGAAATATGTTAAGACATACAAGCCCTGCAAAGCTGACCATGCACATTGAGTCCTTACTTATAGTTAGTATATTTATTCTCCTTGATAGGAAATAAGGCTTCTATTGATTACAAGGAAGATGTCTAAAAGCACAAATTGGAGTACCCAAATCCCAGAGATTTTCAATGCAAACTGAATATTTTCAATCTGGAAAAATAATCCTAGAGGCTAAATGAGGCGGGGGAGGAAATCTTAAAGAATAACTCATTACTACATAAATAGATTTATTTATTGCAAGCAGGTATGAAATTCAGTGTACCTGAGAGTAGCCAGACCTACTGTAGAAAGAAAGAATTTAATGAAGCCAAAGTCAAATTTCTTGGGACAATAATATAATTAAAAGGAGTCATTTTCACATCTACATCATGATCTCACCTCTGAGTTTTATTTAGAAATATACTAGAATTACTAAAAAGGAGGAAAAAAGTTACTTGTTCTAGGAGGCAGTTCAGAAAATGAAATACCAATATCAAAGTTGGGCCTATTTATCAAACCTGATGACTCCAGAAATGAACTGGGCTATTCAGATAGATATTCAGTATCTGAAAAGATGTAACAATAAAATAGTCATAGATCAATAGCATTAAACAAAGCTAAAACAGCATTGGAAAATTTTTTTGATTGTGCTGGTAAAAAAAATAATGAAACTCTGTAGAAAACACAAAAATATAGTGCCTCAGTATTGATTTAATTATATCTTGTTTATTTTGGTTCTGTTTATGTCTTTTGTAGACAACTGGAGAGGGGATTAGAAAATGTTACAGTGTGGGGAAGTAAATTGTGGGTGGATGTGGATGGAAATACTTTCCTATTGGGAACAATAGTCGTGGGTTGTTTGGAGGATTTCTTTTCGCCCATTAAATCTCAATTCTTCATGGGAAACATTTCTGAGTGAGCTTCTTGGCTGTGCAAAGGATGAAGCGATTGGTTCTGGGAAAATAAATTATCTGAACACTTTTGTGTTTAACAGGGTGTCAAAGAACTTGCTACTGTTTATGATCTGTTTCTGCTCTCACTTCACTAGAGAAAATTCACAAATTCGTCTTATAGCCCAAGTGGACTGTTACATTAGGAACTTGATCTCCTGAATGACAAAACTCAGAACTTCTTCCAATGATTCCTGCATGTAGCCCAGATGCATAGTTTCTTTTAGATAACGGATCAGTCATTACGTTAAGACTTCAGGAAAGCATTTTCCAGTGCAATTTCTCTTTTTTGATTATCTGCTTTTTATTTTCAGTTTGAACCTTTCCGTTTCTAAGGCTCACTATTTATCTGGTTAAAAGAACTTAAGTAGGAATTCTCTCTACACTGGTAATTGTAGACTGGCATCAAGATACCTTTTATTCTCCTCTTTGGTATATTCAATAGATTGAAAACATTAGGACTTTCTCTCTAAGACATGGTAACTGAGTTTTCTTATGTTCTTATTACCATGAATGGCTGTAGTAACAGTATTTTTAGAAACATCTTTCATTTTTCACATCCTTTTCCAAATATGAGTACTAGAACTAAATACATGACTAGTTTTAGTTATGCCACACACACAAAAAAGCCATTTGCTATTTGTATTCATTATTTCTTTCCTTATGCATCCAAGACGTATACTTCTGGCTCCCTTAGTTGCTGCATCATACTAGGAGCTCGGCTACAGCTGCTTAACTAAAAATATAGTTTTTCCATTGTCAGTGCACCTGAGATGCAGAGCATGTGGCCTCATCTAGATTAACGTCACTAAAGTTGGTAAAAACTGTGGAAGTGTCCTGAGTTTGAGTTAATGGCTTTTGCTTGTACAGAACGGACGAAAGTATCATTGCATCCTCATGATCCTCATTTGGCAGAGAGACTCTTCCCCGTATTTCTTGCAACAGGCCATCTTGCAACATATTTCTGATGGTGACACTCTTCTTCTGAGCCCATTTAAGGGCACTTCCCAGAGCCAGAACTAGAACAGAATCAAATTCCTATTACTCTGAAATTTCCCCCTTATGCCCCCTCAAATCAGTATAGGCTTTGGTATTTTATATTTCTTCTCAGTTATCTAGATATGTCCAGCATGAAAATCCTGTGAGATCCAAAGCTGCTTAGAGTCTGTGAGGCTCCTCATTCACTAGTGGAGCTGTGCTATTAAACATATGAAATACAGCAACTTCTCAACCTGTTTCTCTTTTTTGGGGGGACTTGCACATTCTGTGCGTGGATCCCAAGTTCTCTTCTGCAAGGCCAAGCTGCAGGAAGTGCTGCTTCCCCATTTATTCAATGGCAAAGCAAAAGGCTCAAACAGAACTGCATTTTGCTTTAGGTATCTTTAGAACACATTTCCAATTACTCATAATTACTGGCAATAATTACAATCCATATTCACAGCGTTTTTCAAAAGTTTTGCAAAATATGAACATAATCCTAATGGATTTATCAGATAAACAACATTTGGGAAGACCTGTGCTGTTAGCCACAGCTTTTAAATTGTGTTAGTTTAGTTCATCATTATTGGGACTATGATTGTTGATACTTTATGAAATTCCATGTTTTAGTGTGCTTTGCAAATATTTACTTTTGAATCAGATGTTAGGTAAAACAGTTATTCTAATGTTTTAAAAAACTGATAAGGCTGGCTAAATTACGCTGTTGAGCAGATTCTGAATGCAGTCCACAGAAGAAGCAGCCTCTTGAAATGATACTTTCAAGAGTGCGGTATTTTTCAGTAGATAAATTTACAGAGGAGTATTCTTATATATTGTTCTTTGGGGGAAAAAGAAGTCTTAAATTTCTAGCCACCATTTTTATTGCAAAACAGCTTCAGGAAAGCAAGCCTTATTTTAGGCTACTTTCCCACTTTTCCTGCTACTGAATATCTTATGAAATTTAATAAACTATATCTGAAGTATATTATACTGTTTCTACTTACCAAATGCAGTGCTGAACTATAATTCTGACAAGGAAAAAATGTTTATGAAAAAATGCTATTTCTAATATGATATTTCTAAAATGCACTCTCTATCACTAATACACTGTTTCATCTGTACTGTTATATAATTGTTAGGACAAATAATGTGCTGAGTGCATCGCCAAAGTGTAAACATTCTAGCAGACTTAAAAATGTAATAGCAGTAGGAGAAGCACATGACACATAAACTGTCTTTCCTCTTTCTTTCCTTCCTCTTCCTTTCTTCCTTCTTTCCTTCCTTCCTTCCTTCTTTCCTTGTTTTGTTTTGTTTTTTAGGTTTCCATGGTGGCTTCCAGCACCAAATTTTAAAATTATTCTTGAATAAATACATCCTGTAAAAATATAAAAACGTGATTCCCATTTTTATATCACTGAAACAGTGTAATAGGTTCATGCAGTTAGAGTTGGTTGGACTTTCACTGCAAATAATATGGAGCAGCTTCTGCTTTCAGCTCAGTAGGGACAGCTTGGGATAACTCATCCAAATATAATAAGGCAGATTCCCAGCCTACGTTAAGTTGTTGGTTCTACTGATTTCAGCAGTGCCATGCCAGATATGTATCAACTGAGCATTTGGCTCAGTGCTTGAAGCCAACAGATTACACCAGTACGACCGAGAGCAGTTCGGCTGGAGGAATTAGGCCATAAGTACTGAAATTAGTAGTGTAATTTTGCATTATTGTCGGTGGGAGAGGAGATCTAGAAATAAACGTTTACAGTGGATGAAGGCCTCTCTCGCTCTTTTTGTAGGTGAGGAGCTGCGTGTGACAGGAAAATACAGGGCTCGTCAGGGTCGGTGTGTGTCAATGCTCCTGAGGTACCTGCTGCATGGGCTGCTCAGGGCAGAGGCTCCAGCATCTCCCTTGTGCAGCCTGGTCAGGCCCTTGGAGCCCCTCCGCGCGTGTTGTCAGCGTGTTGGAGGTGATGATGACTAGGAAGAGGCTAGGAGAAGGGCTGAGCAAGAGCGGGTGGCGTCTGGGAGAGAAAACTCTTGGAGGCCCCAACCTCCCGCTGGGACCAGCGGAGCTGCTGGAGAGTGAGGTCCTCCAGCAGGGATGAATGCACATGCTGGCGGTGGGTGGCTAAATCATCAGGCCTGACGGGGATGTGAAACTGCAGCTTTACTCTCCTCTGCTTGCATATATTTTGCACCAGTGTAACTCTAGTGACATAAATACGGTTACTCCTGATTTTAACTCCTGATTTAAAGTGAGGAAACATTTATTTCCCATAAACTGCTAACCTATGCATTAATAGTATATATATTTTTTTCTTTTTCTTTTTTTTTTTTTTTTTGGAGTGGCTTGAGTAAGATCAAATTAAATAAAAAAATAAAAAATGAGAGGGTGAGTTCGATTGCTGATCTACACCTAGGACCAGACCATGATAAGACCGTGGGAATCAAGAAATTCAACTTGATGGTCCCCACAAAATATAACAAGCATCACAGAAACATTCTTCAATTTAATGATACCATTGAAAGCAAATTCAACTTAAAAGCCTGTGCACCAGACCAAAAGCAAAGCACCAGACTACTTTTAAGAAACCTAATTAAACTTTTTTTTTTAAAGATTGCAAAACTGTTTAGCTATTAGTATGAAAAACAAGTAGATTTAGGATTGCTGATATTAGATGATGCATGTGGAACGGTGAATTTCCATTGCTGTTTACTGATCTCTATTCACAGAGCAGTAGTTAACACTTTCCACCAAATTTTATTTAATTAGAAGTGTTTAGACTGCTTCTTTTATCAACATTTAGAAATCTTAATCAGTCAGACATTTGGAGGAAGCTCCTAAGCTGTCCTCAATCTTTGTGGTGAGCCATGTGCAGCCGTGATCGCAAACAAGGAGCGCTGAGCTGGGTAGCCAGGCAGGCCCCACCACGGAGCGTGGCCCTCGCCGGCACCTCTCGCTCTGATCCTAGCATCATGAGCACCGACGTGGCCCTTTTAGCAAGGTTTTTCTTTGATTTTAAGTAATCATGGGTTAAGTTAAATATGACCAGCAAAAGTAATGTTATTGCAATATTGGCGCTGCAGTGAACCAATATTACAATAATCAAAACTATGTAAAGGAGACTGAAGTTATAATACAACTGAAATAGCTAAGCTATTTTTCATTGAGTTTTGGGTTTATTATATTTGAAAAAGCAAATTTTACTTAAAGGAAGCAGACCTTCCAAAAAGTTTAAATATAACTAGATATTTCTAATAACCCAAATATCAAAGTAATTTACCATGAATATGGGGCATAGTATCATTGTGCTGGGGAACTGTGCTTTTCGTTTTATCAGTCACTGTTACTTGATTTGTTGATATTCAGGATTTATTTTTCATGAAATATACTCCTTTTCATATTAACATTCTTTTTTCCAGCCTTGTATTTTCCTAAATGCATGAAATGTAAAATGTACCTACTGCACTTTCATAACAGGCTAAAATTACTGGCAGTGAATTCTTAGATGTTTAAATTGAAAGTGTGTATGTGGAAAAGGTGATATACAATATCTTAAGCTGAATAGCTTGCCCTTTGAGTAAAAAATGAGAAACTTAAAGCCCTAAATTCATTGTTCATCGTAGTTACTATTTTTAAAGCAGCAAACTCTTCAAATTACTGAGACACTGAGAACTATCTAATTATGATGTGTTTTATTTCAGTGATTTGGAGCATTAATGTGCAAGGCTTCTATGAAAATTGAAAAATTGTGGTTTAAGAGATACTATTGAGCCCAGTTTTGTACAACTCATTTTGTTTGCTCCTCTTTTGCAATGGATCAAAATGAGTTTAAAATCGCAAAGCTTAACAGTCAAATAAAAATATATTTACATATAAGAAAAAGTCGAAGCAATTGAAGTGTAATGACAGAATTGGGCTGCAATTTGCAATTCCTTCTCAGTCCTCACTCTCCAGCAAGTGCTTGCGGAGGCTGCACAATGTCAGAAAGAGAGATCCTAAGCAGTCAGTCACACTGGTGTGTTTTTACCCTTCCAGCCCGTCTCCCATTTTTTTCAGTCTTTTTGTACAGTCCATCTCCTGCCATATTGTTTTTCTTTTATTATTTTACCTTTCCATTTTTCCCCTGAGATATCTTTGCACTCTCTCCTATGCTCTCAGTCAAAAACACGATGGGCAACAGAGACGTACTCCCTCAGGATCACCTGCTCGGCGGAGGAGCTGAGGGATACAGACCCGTGAATTGTTGCACACTGGTCCTGATCAATAAATTTAAAGCCTTGTCTCCTACTTATTAGCTGAGGCTCCGTCCTGAGACCCGCCTAACTGTGTAGGATGTGGGGAAACCTTCTTTCCTGTGCCCCTGCTGATGCTGAGCTGGGATAAAGGGCCAAACTGGAAAACAGCCTTTGCTCAGGCAAAAAATATTTTATCGACTGTACCAGGCAGAGAATCAATTGATTTTTATGACACACAAATTTCTGATGCTGCCAAATGGTGGGGGACTTGATCTGAGTTCTGCCCAGTTCTGTCCAGGTTTAGTGGCAGTTTTTCCACATTTGATTAGGAAATTTAATCAGGGATAGTATATTTGCCTCAGTAGTGAGTACGGGATGTGTCATGCTGCCTGGCTTAAAGTTTTCGCAGCATGTTCTTGAACTGAAGTTATCAGGTTCTAGATGCTTTGAACTGGCTATTTCATTCAGGCCATTAAGGAAAATTTAGAATGGGAAGGTGGTAGGAAATGAAGTTAGAATTCCTATCATCACAAATGACTGTGTTTTTAAAAATATTTAGCCCTAAAAGTCTTATGAGAAGACCTTCTGATAAATGAATGCTAATGACTGAGCTTACAAAGCACTGCAGCAAATCCCGTACAATTTTTGCACTTTGGAAACGGTACCTTTTTGTTTCATGTCACGTAAATTCTGTTAAATAGAGGAAACACTGCTTCCCTGGTGCTTTCGTTTTCCCCTCTGGATTGTAGCAATGAAGCACTTGCATGTTGTGTTTGATGCCTTGCATGACGAAGACATGCAATGGCAAGTTCCAGTCTGCATGCTGCTTAATGAATGTTTTCCTTTTCTCTCCTTCCCTGTTATGTGCTTACAGAAGACAACTATGTGGAAGGTGGGTGCTTTCTACATTATTTTCCTAAGCTCTTGTTTTTCCCTTCTGCTTAGTGTTTTTTCCCTTCTGCTTAGTGTTATAAAGGTACATGTATCATGCAGTACGGTAAGTTGCATTTCTCTACCCATAAAAGTTTACCAATTTATTAAATCAGCGTGATTTTTTTTCATACAGAACAGAAGCAAAGGCTGGTTTTGATCCTGGCATTATTGGTGTAAGCTGAGATTCTCTCCACTGAAGCAATGCAATTTATACCCGTATAACTGATATCACTCTTCAAAATCATTCTAGAGATTTGCAGGAGGACTGATTTCTTCTCATGTTCTGTATGAAAAACACTTCAAGAAAATGTTTTTTTCCTCAGTGTGGAGCATACTTTCTCCTCATAAGAATGTAATGCATGTTAAATACCTGCATTTTTAATGGCTTAGGGAAATCTCTCTTTAATATCACAAATCTTGCTTATTTTATTATCCTTTTTTGCATAAAAGATTAGGGGGAAAAGTTGTTTTTGTCAAACTTTTCGGCATAATGCATTCTGCCTTTTCAACATTAGACTGGAAGAGGCATGTGATTTTAATACTAATATTGGAATGTAAATTAAATCCACTTAAAGAAAGTAAAGCGCAGGGCAGTGGAAACTAAAGCCCAATGCCTTCTAGCCTGAATATTGGTGAGTATATCTATCAGCTGGGAAAATGTGTTCATGTGCATATACACAATAGCTGTAAAAGCATAAAACATTGTTCATAGATCCGTTGTTGCGGGGAATCATACTGCCTTTTTCTTTATAAGCCCAAAGGTACCTTTTTACACGTGTGAGCCTTTAAAATTCTCTCAGGGCTGAATCTTTCCCTAGTGGAGGAACCCCTGCCTAATTCAAAAGTGACTCTATTTAAATTGTGGATGTTACATTCGTTTTTTGAAATGTGTTTTGAACTACTCTTAAATCATGGGTTTTAAGGGTTGCCTCATAGTCCAGGTGGCCGCCCTGGCACAGATGAGGCGCTTTTGGTATCGGTGCCTCCTCCCTACGCTACCACCTACAGGGGCAAACAGAGGTGCTCAGATTTATCACATACATCGTGCAGGGTGCACGGAATTTAATAAAAGCGTAAAACACCAATAAAAGAGACAAAATTTAAACAAATCCAATGCTTTAATTGTGCACACTCTCACTGGCATACACATCAATACAATTTCTCGTTTATTGTGAAGTAAAAATGACAGACAATCTAACCAGAAAGTATGAAAGTCTGGCAATATCTACTATAATCACATTATTATTTTTAATCTGTACATAAAACTTACTAGTGTCAGTATGTGATACAAATGTGAATTAGGATCCCTATAACTCTTAAATGAGATAGATACAATTTCATTTACCATATTTATTTACACACAATAGTACAAGGCCTGAAAAACAATTATTCCAGACTTTACCTTGATCTAATTCTTAAAGCTGCAACCTTAAATTTATTTCAGCATACGTTTGCGTATTTGTACTCGAGTTGAAGTTGTTGTACATGCAAGCAAAAAACGTGCGTTCAAAGCAGAATTTGGAAACTGAGCTATGATTTTTCATCGTGGATTTCTGTGATATCTGAGCATCTCCCTATGTTAGTCTACATAAGAAAACAGAATGATTTAGTATTCATAGTTTAAATTACATATGTTGCTGGCATTTTCTTTACTTGATTAAAAGTGTGGTAGGATTGAACATTTTCACCACAGGTTTACCACGGTTTACATTTTTTTTAGCCTGTTATCTGCATGGAACTTAGACAATATTCTATCATATCCACTTCCCCTGTCCATTCTGTGTCCCTTAGCTTCCTCCTCCTAGTGCTAAGTTCACATGGAATCACACTGTGATCACACCTGCATTCAAGAGGTATTCCTACTAAATCTCTAATTCCTAATTCACAAAGAAAAGCCCTCCATCAGTTTGCCTATAAATTACTGGTGCACCAGTGACTATTTTTAATGTGTGGCATGCCTGTACACGGCTAGCTGTTTCAAGCTGGAATTTTTTATGGTTTTTATATTCTCTATTGCAAATGATCATTTTGAAAATCTAGCAGTGATTGCTCTTATGGTGGATTTATGCGCATCGTTTTAACCACTTTGCAGATTGTACAGGTTCAGTAGTAGCAATGCTTAGCTCTTCCATAGCCTTCATTCATAGATTTCAAGAAGACAAAATAAGCTAAATATTATGATGCTCATTTAAAAATAAGTACGGGTAAGCTTACTGCTTCACAAATAAAGTAATATAGAAAGTCAAACAAAATACCGTGTCGTGAGGACAAGTATAGTACAAATTTTTTAAATGGATAGATGTTTGATTTGAGTGGTATGTGGTTTTTACATTTATTTGACTTCCTTTTTATAGTTGAACAGTACTGTAATGACTCTTAAAATTCAAGTGGCTTCTATGCTGCTTTCAAAAGGCTCTTCTACCATTTAGGTTTTTCCAAATTCTGTAAGAAACATGTGTTTATGACTGGCCAATCTCAGATCTTTTTTTTAGTAAAAATAGAAGTTATCAATCAGGGCTGTGGTAGTGTTGCTAAGGCAAAGCTTTCTTGTTAGGTTTTTAGCCATAAGAGAAGGTGGTTAAGTGCAAGTTAGTAAGCGATTTTTATCTTCTCCTAGGAGACAGGACAGGGCTTTTCCTAGAGCAGTGAGAGCTCACAAACCTCTCTAAAGCTAGGAGCTGCTAAAAAACCAGACATAATTTATTAAACAAAGCAGGTTTAGAACCTTTGACCCATTTTGTTTTCTCCTCAGTATGACTAAGGCTGTTTCAAAAGTCTGAGATTTCTTATGCTAGATACCAATACAGTGCAAGAGAAAAATGTAAATAATAAGGTAAAGAGACTAATATTTTCAGGCCATGCAGCAAGATATTCAAGTAGCAAAGTTCAGTATTAAAAGACTCAAGTTTGACTATGGGATGCATACTTCATGTTTTTCAATGAGTTTCAGTTGCAGCATTGATGATGCAGCAAGAGCGCATGTGAACCAATTTTTGCTGTCTTTCACCATCCATAAACTGCAGCCCAGCTGTGTGATATTTCCACAGTAACGTTCACGTAGGCAGCTCTCCAGGACCACGCTCTGCTTTCCTTTACATTGATGTAAGCCCCAAATAACTGCACCAGCTGAATGGCACTTTATCTGTAAACAGTAGCTGTTGCACAAGAAGTGGGTGCATCACAGGTCTTTTAGTTTAACAACAGATCTAAAAAAGGTGACACTAAAAGCACTAATTCAAGAAGCCCATTGTTAGTCTACCTGAAACATCACTTGAGATTTTGAACTGATATGACATAAATCCTTTAAGACTGATTGCAGTCAGAAATATCTTCTTTGAACTCTTTAAAGTACTGTGAGTCATTTGTGCACCTTATTTTCTTTGTGAATTAGAAATTGCAGGAACTCTCTAGGAAGTCTGCTTTCCAATAAAGAACAGGATTTTTTATTGCACACCTTCTTTGTGTGAATTAACTTCAACACATTGAAAATGAGATATAAAGCATCTTTTTCTGCAGTTGCTGGAGAAGAGGAGCACATGTTTATAACATGAATAACTGTGCATGGCAAAAGTTGATCCTACAAACAGCTAAATTCAGCAGGATTAAGACTTTTTTTAAACACGATGTAAAATGTGAAAAAGCTTCACAATTCTAGAACAATGTTCCCCTTGCATGAAATTATCCTCAGGGAGAATGAGAGTGTCATTTTGTTATCATGCATTAAAAAGCTGATTTTTTTTTGTTGAAGATGAATGAAATTTGGCCGTGATTGATTAATTATCATTATGGACATCTGTTGTGAAATGTCACTGGAGGTATAGGGCTGTGTTGGTATGATTGGACTTGACCTCAAAATGCATTTATACAGCAAAATCCTTTTCTCACAGATCTATGAAGTAGCCTCAGCAACTGTCACTTAAATTTTCTTTATTGCTATTTATTTTCTATTGCTTATGTAATAATTTGCCTTCTCTGGAAGAATTTCATTCTGTTCTCATGTGTTTCACACAATTAAGGTGACGTCCCTTGCATTATCATTTCAATGTGACAAATAAATTTTATTTAATTACCTGAAATGCTCATCTTTTATGAGGGGAAAAAGATCAGACCCAGCCCATTTTTCAGGTTTACACTTCTCCAGGTTTCTAATGACATTTAACAACCAGAGGACAGTAGTCCTCCCAGCAAAGCGTTCAGAGCAATATAATCAACATACAATAAGGATAGGTGGAATATTAAAGGAATTGCTTGAATTTGAAAGCATTTTATTATTTTCTGTCACTCCAACTATTACACGGAATAAATACATAATAAAACAGCACCCAGCGCTTCAATTGCAGTTCTATTACTTGTAGCCCAAAGCATTCCAACCAGTGGTTGAAAAATGCTCTTTGATTTCCCTCTGTGACACAGACATCTCATAGGAAACAGATGCCTGTCACAAACCATTTTTGTCACTGTGACAACTCCACCTTCCCGTGTTCATTGCTGACTGTGCTCTTGTTTCCCTTCAAGGTCTGGCGCACCTGATGATGGGCGACCAAGGTATGGGCTCTGTTCCTTTTCCACTCTGCTTTCATTGTTTCTTCTTGTTCTGTAGCTGCTTTGAATCCATCACTGCAAATGATGGGCGAATGCTTGAAAGCTGTCTTTGGCTGCAAATAAACACATGGTTTTACTCACATCTTTCTTATTTCATTCTATATATTTTCGTTTGCTCCTTAAGCTTGTATCCTTCCTGCCTCCTCAACTTCCCCTTTCGCAATATAGTAACTGAAAAGAGGTGAGAGAAATGAAAAGGTGATTAAGAAAAGTTTGTGTATTGATCAGAAAATACAGTTTATGGGTGAATGTGTAAAAGACAAATGAAGCACAAGAGCATTCTTCAGGTAGTTCCTGAAAGAAGATAGTTCCTGAAAGACTCAGCTTGTCCCATTGTACACAGTGAAGAGTCCATTTGCATTAATGCATGGCTGATTGGAAACTTGCAGCAAGCACCTGCTCCTGGCTTCTGAATGCTGAGAATACAATTGTACAACCTAATGAAATCAGTGATTTTTCTTCTCCTAACTCATTGTTCATGGTACGTTCTGTGTCACTCTTTACTGTCTAAGCATGGGTTACTTCTATGTTTCTCTGCATGTACATGGGAAAAAATAAACTAACTCTCTAATATAACACTGATTGCATCTCCATTTGTCTCCAGACACTAAACCTTATACTTTTGTCTCTTTTCATGTTCAAATATTATTGCGTTTACATATACTCATGACTCTTACTGTTGTTTCTCTCCTTTATTCTCTCTTTGTCTGGAAATGCTTTCTTCATGGAACCATTTCACCAAATCCATAGGTAAAAGTAAAGGTACTAGATGATTTTCCTTATTTTGAAATGCCATCAATATACTTTAATGTATGTCTAAGTAATGTGAATAAATGTAAACCTTTTTTGCACTGAAAATGTGAGGTAGGTATATTTTTAAAGTAAATATTTCGTGGATGTCAAGGTAAGGAGAAGTGCCCTAAAATACAGGTTAACCTTTTCTAAAGTCTGCCTCCTGTTTTTGTGAGGGGTGTAAAGATTGGTACATGGCAGTGATAAAGGAGGCTACATTTGTAGAAAGCATTTCAGGATGAAATAACAGCCATGTTTTGAGGTTTATGCTTTTCTGCTCTCAAAGAGTTGTAGTCTAAACCACAGAAATAAGCATGATGTGTTGCTCTATAGCAATTCTATAGAGATAATCTGTCCAGGGCCAGTCCAGAGCTTGATGTAAATTTTATTCTGAATAGCACTGACTTCAGCAAGTCTCAGCCTTCAGCTGATCACATGTGCTCTAAGATTTTTCTTGAAAATTAATCATTTGGATTAATCATATCTTAGACAAGAATTGGACACAGGAAGAATGAACATCAAAGAGAAGTGTGGGTCTTGGGTTTTTTTACTCCTTTTTTTTTTTTGGTGTAAAGAATACCAGCTGTGTTTACCTTTTACTCCATGTGGTTAAGTCTGAGGAAGACGCGCACATGAGGGAAAAAACTTTCCCTGGTTAAATAAGCACTAGATGTTGTTACGGGCATACTTGTTCACAGATTTCATATATGGACATCTTTATTATAAACAGTTACTCATTAAATCTGTATTACAGAAGATCAGTAATACAGTTCTGTTCTTCCTAAGCATTTGTCAGAGTGTGTCTGCTGCTGGTATTGATCAGAAAGTCAGCCTGATGGTAATACTCAACTGACTAGATAAAGTAGAAACAAACTTCTCTTGTTCCTTGGAATCTTGGCTGCTTTAGTGCTTCAGAACCTTGAAGGTCCATGTGACTCACGTCTACAGTTGCAATCTCGTAGTGTCTCCTGCATGTCACAGATTCTGGAGTCACTGTGCACCCGCTTATGCCTGCGATCATATTTAAAGGGGTTGGAGAGTGCTGGAGCCGTAAATTTTCTTGTTTAGGCAAGGTTTTAAGTGAGTAAAATAAAATAAAAGGTCTAATTATGTGTTTCCCAAGACTGTTTTATCTGTTGGTTGGTCTCTGCTGTGTTTTTCATAACAGTATCGTGTAACTGACTTTCCTTACTCAGACTGTACATATCTTGGGTGCAGTGCCATTTTATAGTACTTGACTATATAAATATTTTTTTCACTCTTCTTAAGGGAATGCTTTTCTGTATTCTATACACAAGATGCGTTATGTAATATATACAGCGCTGAAGATATTTTGTAGAAAAGAATACATGTATGAAAACATGTGAATATTATGAATATATATTAAAATTTATAGTTGATATGCAAGGCAGATTTTAGAGGAACAAAAAGCTTCCAATTCTTGTACTATGGTTAGGCATTGGGGTTTTTAAAGATTTTGCAATTATATTCAAAACTAATGACTTTGGATATACTAGCTACATTTAATGTTTAATGATATGCAGTATGACATAATTAAAACACAATACATCAGGCACTAAAGTCTGTTCATTTAACTACATTCTTCTCTTCATATTTTAGTATTTTATTACATATATCTTGTTCATATGTGAATAGTGAGCACATTGCTATGTTTGTTAATCACAACAATTCACAATAATTTTTGGCAAATATAAACTTGTATGTTTGTTCAAAAGGATGGAAGTGATTTAGATGTGTACCAATATCATTTGCCTATGACAAAAATTATCCCTCCATATGGGACCATATCCCCAAACCAGTAAAGATGACATCATTTTATTGACTATGTTGAAGCTACAGAAATTCCCATTATTACAACATGTGACTTTGGAACTGCTGTGATAACACACATTCCTAATACATGTTTCCATGAAAGGCAACAAAAGAAAGCTCAGAATGAAATTCATTTGCAACTATTTCTATCTTTCAATATAATTTAAATTACTTTAGTGGTAATTACGGTCAATGATGAAAAATAATGCAGGATTCTGTCTGATTACATGAGGAATTATCTAATCTTCAATTGGAAACATAAGCAAGAATTTTAAAAAGCAGAACTAAGTAAGGGTGTAAATGACTGATATACTGCCTGCTTCTTTAATTGTGTTTATGTATTCTTTGGGATACAGGGAAAAAAAAAATCAAAATACCTTCAGGATTAAATGCTTAAAAGACAGAATGGTGATAGGGCAGGGACTTTGTGTTGGTAGACAAAGCAAAGGTTAAGTAGCCTTTCCAAGATGGCAAGCAGTATCTCAGTAGATGCACCTGCCACTTTATAATTTGGTTGCAAATGTAACCTGGGATACTGTGAATGAATTCCCAAGAGGGATTCTCAATATTGAAGTATTATCAATATTAGTGAAGTAATTATGTAATCATAATCATTAATCATTTCCACCTATAGGCCTTACCTCATCAAAAGTTAAAGAGCTCTCAGATGACAGCACCACCAAACAGTGAGGGTTGGAGGGGACCTCTGGAGATCACTGCCTCCAACCCCTGCTTTCAGGGTTGACAGCAGGTCACCAAGGTCCAGCAGGTTTCCCAGGACCGTGTCCAGTTGAGGTTTGGCTGTTTCCAAGAATAGGGATCCACAACCTTTTTTGGGCAACCTGCTGCAGTGTTCAAGTGTTTTATGATGAAAAATAATATAACTAGGATGATACCACAGCTAATGGAAAATACTCCATTTCTTCATTTTTCCCTAAACATTCCTCTTCTTTCTGTTTTCTTCTGGTAAGTGATGGAAGGAGCTTATATTTCAGCTACTATAGTAAAAAAAATGACACCTCTGACTTCTGTTTTATACTGCAATTCTTTTAAGCTTATGCAAATTTTTACTTGTAGTTTGCTTCCATGTAAATATCCTATATCCTACTATTGGCTACCTATTGTAACCATTCCACAGCCAACCAGTATGTTCATAGTCCTGTTCTAGCACTTTAGAGATTAAGTATTGGTTTAAATTGTGGTAGTCATTCAAGTCCATAAGAATTCCAATCCATTTAATAGTTTAAATGATATGTAGCTGAGCAATAAATGTTTCTTTCAAAAGACCGATAGGACTGCAATTTCTTATAGTAGAGTATTGTGTTTTGGTGTGTTGGTATTTGGTATTCAGCATAAAAACGCTGAAGAAAGACTGCAGAATGTCAGTTTTTGTGTCCACTTCCTGGGTGATACAGAGCAAATTTTGATTAGCAGGAATTATTGTAAATCCAAAGCAATTCCACTGTCTCTTTCCACTGTCTCTGTCTCTTTATTAGAGAGAACTTGGTTGAATATGAGTCACAGAATTCAGCTGAAAGCTTGAAAATTAAGGCAGTGTTAAAATAATTTTAATAAATCCTTAAACATTCATAACCATTAATATGGTATGGCATATTATTGGTATAGTTCTGTTTTCAAATAATGTAAATAGCACCTTGCACCAATAACTTTCTCTCACACCTAATTATGTGGAATTTTATTAACTTCAGTACAACCACAAGTTGGCCTTATTGTAATACCTTTTTGTTCTTTTTTTCAAACAACTAAAATAGCTTTGGCTTCTTAGGCTCACTGAAGCAGAAGTCTTTTAAGAATATTAGATGTCATACTTACCTGAAAAAAAAAGCTTTTTTAATAAGTTGAGGAACTTTTAAATGCAAAGACCTTCAAAATATTCCAAAATCAGTAAATATATATCGTATCTATTACATAGTGACAAAGTTCTTTGATATTCATAATTCCACTTTAATAGTTGCTAGTGCTAGCAACAGGTAATTATGTGTTTGATTCAGGAACTTATGTATATACATATATGTTCTGATACATATTTATCCTCCTGTCTTTAGATTGTGTGGTTCATCTCTTAAAATTTTCTTTCAGTATCAAATTGAAGTATACTTTAAAAGTTTTAATCACAGGGTAAAATATTTATGCATTTAAAAATTAAAACAAATAATGGATGATATCTAGCAAGCCCACACTATGCAGCAGATAATGACCATTGAAGAAAGTTCTGTCTAAAGTACGTGGTTCAGAAGAAACCAGTCAACATCAGGACCAGAAACACAAATTCTGTCTCCAGACAAAAATGTCCAAATGTGTATCTGAGATGTGTCCAAATGTGTATCATGATCAGCAGTATGAAGAGAAATTTTAAGGATTTGCTGTAAATAAAAAAAAAAAAAAAAAAAAAAAAAAAAAAAAAAAGCTATAGGAAAATGGGTGGGAGGGAACACCTTATATTTTTTAAAGTTATTTTCCAGTGTATTATATTGTTCAAGTCATGAGTTCTAGCACCTTTTCATCACCCAAATAAAATGGTTATCATATTCTAAATCTAAATGCCACACAAAAACAACATTTTTATATGTGTGTTCATGTACGTATAAGAACACATGCGCATGCACATATACATGTGGATTCCTGTGGGTTCATTCTTGAAAAGAGGGGAAAATAAATGTGAGACTCAAAGCAATTTTATTACAAAAATTGTTTAATTGTGACATTGTAGATTTTTGCTGGGTTTAGAAAGCATTCTAGTGTAAGATATAAAGACACATTCCATATTTTGGTTTCCTCAACACACTAAGCTCGAAATGAGCTTACTCAATCAACAAACATTTTACTAGGAGTAATAAGCTGAATTTCCTGAAAGCAAATAAGCTTTTCAAAAAAATATAAAAACTCTTTCAAGAAAGCAGGTATATATTACAGGCCAAAAAATAGGAGGATATTTTCTGAGGATGGGAAAGAAAAAAGCTGCTACAGCAAAGAGGTTAAAAAAAAAAAAAAAAAAAAATCTATCTGAGCAGGTAAGCAATGAAGCAATAAGAAAACTAGGCATTTCCTGTTTAAAGCAGCAAAGTCATATTTTTAAAAAATTATTAGCCCTTTTTTCTGTATTACATTAGCAAATTGGAAATATAAGCTTCAGCAATCTGCATCTTTTTCATATAGATAAATTGTGTATGTATTTCATATGCATCTTCAAAGAGATTTTACACAGGCTTATGCCATGAATATTCTGTAGAATATCCTGGAACATTCTGTACCAAGTTCCATTATCGCTGCTTTAATATCTGATGACATTACTGAGCCAAACACTAATTAGTGACACTAATGATTACAGCTTCAGTCTGGTGTTGCATTAGAGCTAAGATTTTCTCAGAATAAATTCAGGCCTTGAAGTTTGTAGGAGCAGCTAAACAAATTAAGCCAGACAGACTCTGATCTCTATTATTTCACTGGAAACCAAAAATAATTATTTTGCACCTCACTTGCAGCAGAAATCTCAACTAATTAACAAAATCAGAATCACACTGAGTAAAGGCTCACCAGATAAGTGTAAAGAGGTCGAAAATCTCAGGATTCTAATAGAGGAACAGAAGGAAAAAAAAAATCACAAAGATTTGGCCACCCTTACTAAATTTAATGGAAAACTTTATCCAAATTTCCAAAGAAGCTAAGCTCAAAGAAAACAAAGAATTCTTAAGAAAAACACCCTAAAATTATACTGATACAATTGAGAATGTGGGCTATGGTCTCAAAACGCAGAGCATCATAATAACACCTGCAGAAGAGTCGAAAATGATACTTCTGAACAGAATCAACTCTTCCTGTAGAAGTTAAAACTTTGCATACCAGATTTTTAACCCACCTGTAACTCTATAATAATTTTATATTTCTGCAATAATAGGCCAGGCTACCTTGAAGCAAAAATCTATTGCGCCTTAAAACCTTTTAATTAACCAGTATCATTTGCACCGATAGTAATAATAGGTGCCTATCCTGCTGTTCAGACCATTTATAAGCCTGTCATTCTTAATAGCTCAAATGCAGCTTTCTGTCTCTGCTTTGGGAACCAACTACAGTAATTATGGATTCATAGAACAATGAAACTGTGCAAAAACGTGGGAAATTTGTGAGCACAAAGAAGGAAACTTTTGTAGTAACTGAGCCTGAGTTATGAACTGCTATGAAATTCTAGCTTCACTACCCCTTTAATGTTTTTCATGCCTACTCACCTGCTATCCAACTATCTTTTTTTCAGGCTCATGAGGAAGGAGAAACATTTGAAATTTTCTATTGAAACTCTTTAACAAAAGAAGTAATTCTGCTCCCACTTATGTCAGCTATGTTTGGTTTCCTTGCTGTTGACACCCACTTACGCTCATTTTCTAATCAACAGACCTGCCATTTAAATTAAGCACAGCTTTTGTGACTTAAGGAAACAAGTGAGTGACTGAAAGATTGTGGTAGCTCTTGGCTTCTGCTTAAAGTAGACCGTTGCTCCAAACAAGAAGCAGCTGGACCTTCTCTAAAAACACTCTGGTGCCTTTTGGAGGGCATGTAAGTAATTTGAGGCTGTGCAGGCAACCTTCATCTCCCACACCTGGTGTTGTTCCAGCGGAGAAGCAACTAGAGCAGCCTTTATATTGGGGGGATGGACAATAAAGCCTCTGGTTTCTTCCCCTTGCTTTTCAGGGAGAGAGGAGATCACTTCAAAGGTAACATCTGAAAGTCAGTGTGTGTATAAATTTTTATTTTCTTTATGGGGGTTATCCTTTATTAATTAGTCTGAGTTTTTATATTAAGAGCTGCTCTTATTATGCTTCAGAAAGAAGGTTCATCTGTAAGTAGAAACTCTAGAGGATTGATTCCTTATGGCAAGGAAGTGTAGTAATTATGTGACCTGCACCCAATAGTAGTAGAGTCTCATCATAACTAAAAATGAACAATAATCTGATTTTTCATGTTGTTGAACTTGAGTATCTTAATTAGGAAATACTTGACTTATATTTCAGAAAGGGGTGCCATGATGTTTTGTTTCATATTTACATGAGACACCTATCTTTTCCTGTTTTCAAGTAGGTTATGCTTAAAAAACACTCTTTGGAGGTTTTTGCAATATGTATGGACATTTGCATGAATCATTTAGTTGTCTGTGAAAACCAACCTTGGTTGTAGGCAAATCACAGAATCACAAAACACTTTTAAAGCCTATTTTGCAAGTATATAGCATCCAACTGATAATCCTGATCAGGGTTTTCAGGTAATTTTTCTGTGTAAAAAGTCATAAATGGCATTTAGAATTAAGTGTCTAACAAGTCCTGATTTTTTTTAACAATTCTTGTTTTTCTTTATGAACAGGTGTGTTATTTAGGTGTGGTACTTTTTTTTCTTTAGATACAGGTGTGGTATTTATATATTAAATATGATTAGTGACTAGTCATTACATAGTTTTTGTAGCACTGTTAATTTTTGTAGTGTTATGTAGAAGTATCTATGCTGACTTGCAATACGTTTTATATGGATAGCGATTTACATCCTGACAACCATATAAGAGTTGACAAAGTTCCACTTCTATTCTGATTTAATCTGCCTGCACCTGAACACTCTCAGGACAGATACTATCTCAAAGGAGTACTGAGCAAACTGTATCATGCGTTGTTCTTAATTCAGCTGAAAATGTGAGATACCTGTAAAATGTATAGACTGTGTGAGATGTTTATGTGATTGTGAACCTCTGAACACTTGGGAGCTGGTACCTTTGTGTCTGCTTCAGTGAGGAACTGACTTCAGTGTTCATATCAGATGTCAATACTGTAGTCCTCTGTAATAAGCTCTCGTCAAATAAGGCTCCTGTCTGATTTATAACTATGTTGTTCCTTAAAAGAAAATTTTGAAAGAGTTGCATAAAATTACCTGAGAGCAGGATAAGAGTAGCAAAGGTTAACTTTGAAACTATCTATCTTAGGCTATCTTCCTAAATTCAGGGAGTGTATGTAGTTATGTAGCCATACATGATATATTTGAGGAAAGGTCCATGCTAAGCTTATGTCGTGAGCACTGACATAAAGCCATCTGGTTCTCACTGTTAGTTTGCTGCTAAGCATCCCTCACAGCACGTGGGGAAGGGAAAAACTAAAAAGCTACTTAGACTAGTGAGAATGGGATATATACTTATTGAAAATACTAAGAAGCACTGAGTACATAAAGGAAGTCATTCACAACTCTCAACAAATATAGGTTTCTCTGCAGTTTTTTGAATAGTATATAAATGTTTAATAAGTTTTGGGTGCAGGCATTTTTAGGTACATGGATGAACAGAAGTGCTTTAAAACTATTTGCTTCAGAAGTGCTGTGTGAGCCTGTGTTTCAGTAATGCCACTCTCTCAAGTTACCTATTATGACAAATAAGTAATAAAAATGACTACCATGTTGACTTAAGTCACTTTTATGTATCATATCTTCAGTTCTAGGAAAAGGAAAATATATGTATTGGATTTATTGTTCTAAAACAGATAATTCTAAAACAGTTATGTCTCATATTGTCCCTGAAACTAAATGTGTTTCAGTAAGTTCTGTCTAATCCTCTGATATATTTCTCAAGCTGTTATAAAAGTAACACAAAAAGTATAACTAAAATTTTTCTTTTCAGGACATGTCTAAGATCATCCTGTTGTTTCTAGTAAATCTATATAATTCTTAGCAATGTGTACATATCTAGGTCGTACTAATTACCCACTTTGGGAGGCAAGACGGCAGCTCTGCTCTACCTTGCTGGTGTTCTCTGGAGACTGAAGTCAGAAGAGCAGTGTTAGGAGGTCAAAAAAACTGTTTCTTAGGTTCTTAGTCACTAAACTACCTAAAATGGAGATTTCTCATGCACTAGTTGACAGCCTGCAATCTCTATTATGCGGGAAGTAATACTAGATAATCAAAAACAACCCTTCTGGCCTTGAAGCCCATGAATCTCACATAATGGAGAAATTGCTGAGATAACATTTAAGAAAATTGTCAGGCTTCCAAATCAGCCACCTCAGTTTCTTTTTCTAGGAATAATTTTACATTTCCTCTGACGAGGGAGTTAGGTATCAGAGTCTCAAAAATCCACTAAATTGAACTATAACACTCGTCATGTAGTAGCTAGCTGGACTAACTGGAACAAATACAGCAATCCCTTAAGCCAAAACCTGAAATGCCAACTGAAACATCATTTTGCCTAGTCTAACAGAAAAGACCCCAACATGTATGACCCAATAGTAGTAGTGTCTCATGTATGACTGAATTAAAAGGAAACCAGTTTTAATCTAGGTTTTACCTAGGTATCCCCTGAAGAAATACAACTTTTTGCTATGAGTGTTTAAATACCTAAATTTGGGAGTTCTACTCTTGTTTTCAGGAGTGTTGTCAGGAATATGCCAATCGGTACTTCAATTTTGTACAGACCCTTATAACCTCCTTATTATGGGGGTCTCTTGGACATTAAAAAAGGGATTTCCCACCTTACATAGCAATTGTTGTCAGCCAGAAGTAGGTAAAACATTTCAGTCAATTATTGTACCCCCACATCTGTGATATAACTGTAAAACTGGAAAAGGAGGAAAATGCCTTCATAAACCAGATAAATCACTGGAATGAATAATGTGGTTTAATCTAGAAGCTGTTACAAAATGGATGCTAAAGCAGTCTCAAAAAATTAGGCAGAAAGATTCAAACTCCCAGTACCCGCTGTTTTAGTTGAAGGGCAGATCCAAGTGTTCCGCTATCTAATTTCCCTCCAAACTTCTCCAATCAAGTGTGTATTTCCTACAAGCTAAACAATATTCTTCAGTTGCAGTATGGAGGAGAGAGAGGATGGAACCACACACTGTTTTAGTATTGTTCTACTTCCCAAAAGATCTTTTTTCATAAAAACTTCAAATGTAACATTAGTTTTCATTTATCCTGTATCTAGGAAAAGATTCTGCTATTTGCTTAATCGAGACTACAAAAGGGAATTTGTAGTTTATTCATGAACATATAAAAATTTTGAACTTAAGTAATTCAATAAGTTAAAATGCTTTTTCTGTTATATAGAAAGTACATACACAGTAATATATTCAGTTTCATACCTTATACTTTGTGTTTCATTAATCATCAATAATAGGACATTATACATAGAGACGTATATTAGGTTACTGAACAGCTGCATATGTGCCACTATTAAGGAAATGGTAATACATTCATTGGGACAGAGTACAACACACTTTTATCTTCTTATTGTTTAATATAAACTACATGCAGCTGTGTGCATAGCAAACAGGTCTGCCCCTCAGCACTTCTGTTTATCTTAATATTTTAATCTGCACCTGTGCCTTAAGCTGGGGCTTCCACATATCCATCAGTGAGTTTCCTATATGGAAAAAACAAGACACTGGGAAATGTGGCAGTTAGGCTTCTCTTCGAAGGAAAAGCTGAGCATGACTTGGCCATCTCTTCAGGTTGTGTGGTGCCACACAGATGAACAGGTTTCAGATATCTACCTGCTGTTCTTGTGTTGCTGCTGTACAGTGAGGGTGCTGGTGTAAGAAGCTCCATGATCTGCTTCATTTCATTTCCATTCTGCAAAGCTTGCAGTGTCTGCTGTGCTTGGATAACTGGCTTTGTAGAAGTGCTGGAGAAGGGGACATGTTGAAATGTCACAGCAGGGTTGCTCTCAGTTTTGAAGGTTGATACAGAGTAATTGGCAGCAAAAGAAATCTCCTGCAGTTGTCAGTCTGTATAATCGATATTGCCTGATAATATTCATTTTCATGTAAGTCAAGTAAGTTGGAAGAAAAATCAATAATGCTTTTAAATCATTTTAATCATTTTTAATGTTTTTTTGTTACCTTTGCTTAATGTGAGAACTGATTCATCCCTTTCCTAAGCCCCAAAATGTTTTGGGTTGCAGAAAATGTGTCATTATGCTGAGGGACTGATTGAACCATAAAATAAAACTTCTAAAAATCAGATAAAACATCAGCTTGGCTCTTGCACGGAGCTCTTCTGATTCCTTCAACATTTAAGCTCATAGTAGGGGATTTTGTCTTTAGTCATTGAGAAAACCCTGAGCACATGGTAATGCCAGGCAGAATGCTTTGGGAGCAGAATTTTATCAATAGTAACGCAGCAAGAAAAGCTGTAGCTGTTGCTGGGTAATTTTCAGTAAGTATTGTTACCTAGGTAAACTTTTTTATTTTCCTTATTCAGTTTTCTTTAGAAGCTACAGAAGTTGCTTTGGGGTTGTTTTTTTTCTTCTGCCTTGTGCTTTTTCTAATACAAATTGAGTAAGAAACAGGGTTTCTGTGGTCTAAGAACAAAGCCACTGCATGTGTGGAGGCAGATAAAGTAGTAATTGGATTACAGGTGTAGTTAATTATGGTGCACTGGAAAGGTGTTTAGTATTTTGTATGATCAAAGGAATAGTGTGAATATGGGCTGCAAAAAGTTTTTTTTCTTAGCACAAGAAAAAAAAAAAGCAGCAAGTATGAAAAGGTGGGTAAAGCAAACTGAAGTGTCACCAAAACTTTATGCAGCATCTCTTGCAGACAGTTTTTTCTAGTATTAAGGCATTTATGTTTTGTGAAGCACTTTGCTAATTAAATACCTGTAGCAGCTTTAAGATTAGCTATGAAAGTCTGAGGCAAGCCAGGTAGCCAGAAGAGCCTTCTGGGCTGCACTGCTGCAAACTTCCTCTGAAAAGCTAATGCATTAAAAAGGAAACTACAGAGAATTTCAGCCTAACACTTAAATCTGTTCTATACAGACATGAAAAATGCCAATTTCTGAAGTCTCAGTGAAGTCAAAGCTCTGAAAAGCAATAGAAAATACTCTGAAAGATTTTATTAATCCATTCCTCTACTGCTTTTGTCTTCCTGCTGCTAGGAGAAAGGAAAGGTAACCACTATAACTGTAGCTGTTGTCTGAAAAGCATTTTCTGTTAGGATGAGATGTTGTTGTAACCAGTAGGCCCAGGCAGGGCTTTAGTAAAAACAACCATTCCTCCATTTTGCTGCTTAGGTTGTGAAGGTCAGGAAGAGCAATCGGAAGCTTAGAAGTAACAACATGGGAAGCGGGAACTGCTCCTGGTGTGGGAATGGACCACAGCTTAAAAGTGCACAACAGACCTGAAGAGTCTTTCAGTACCTCAAGGTCCTTGCTTGACTTGCAGGGTAGTGAAAGCTGCCGGTGAGACATGGCAGATTTGCCTAATGGAAGTGATCGAGCTGTTCTTCTGATCTGAACAAAGAAGAAAAGCTCTGCTTATGCATTTCTGTCACTTTTGATGTATGAACAGTTCAACAATGCTGTATTTTTGTCAGAGACATTTCAACTCAAATGCTTTCATGTCTTCAATTTTCATAATTGATTTGATAACAAAATTACTTAATTTAAGTTCATGACAACATTTTTGGGGGAAAAAAAGGCTTCCTTCAACCTTTTTTTCTTCCCCTCATTACTCTGTTATAAGTCATATCTCTACAAGTAATATTAAATATTTAGGTCTCTTTTTTTATCACTAATACATCAGCAACAGATAATATTAAATCTAGTGAATTATAGACATGTGTGTTTATAGAAACTTTCAGACTGGCTGAGGAGACAGATTTTTCTAAAGTAGATCCATATCAAGAGAAGAAGGCTTATGAAAACTAAAAAGAAGGGGTTTTGTTTGTTTGTTTTGAAAGCAATAATATATGCTAGGATTGAACCCAATATCTCTAGGTCTCAGGCAGTGGTCCACATTATATGCTTAACCAGACTAGGTCCATGGGCAAAACCAAGCAGCAGCATGCTCTCACCTGTGAGTAGTGTCAAAGGTGTTTTAGGGGTCAGTCCTCGGTCCGGTCCTGTTCAATTTATTCATCAATGACCTGGATGAAGGCACAGAGTGCTCCCTCAGCAAATTTGCAGATGATACGAAACTGGGAGGAGTAGCTGACACCCCAGAGGGCTGCGCTGCCATCCAGAGGGACCTGGACAGACTGAACAACTGGGACGGAGAGAAACCTCATGAAATTCA
>JAWLRI010001095.1:627142-642967 GCA_034781795.1 Crypturellus tataupa
AGTTCTGGGCCCCACAGTACAAGAGGGATGTGGAGCTGCTGGAGAGAGTCCAGCGCAGGGCCACGAGGATGATCAGGTGGGGAGAAGACAGGAGAGAGGAGAAAAGTTGCTATGTTCACCTCCGAAGTCGGCCAGCTGGAATGGTCAAAAACAGTAGTACTGGAGTCTTAAAGGACACTTGAGACACAAATGTTTCAGAAATTAATATCCACCTAATGATGGAAAACATGTTGCCCATCTAAACATGGGTAAGTTAACCATTTTTGAATCTAAACTTTGAGGAAGTTGTATTTATGCATTTCATACTTACTTTAATGCATGTATATAATATTCATGTCTATTCTGAAACATGAATCGCATACTTTGAGGAGCAGTGACTATGTAAAGTGCCTGTAGAGCACAATGTAGCATGATGAATGTGTTTAACGTTTATCAACATATTGCCTTTATCAAGCTGAGGACATTTATCCTATTCATTATTGTTACCTTATAGAACTCGTCCTGCACTTTTGTACAAATAGCTTGTCAGTCTTTTGGCATATAGTGGCAATTTTGAGCAATGCTTTTGGGAATCTTCAAAATACATTATTCCAGATACAGTTAATCTTTTTTACCATTAATTTAACAAGGAAAGATTTTTACTAGTGAAGACTCCAAAAGGAACATAATCATTGCAATACTAGTAGATATAACACTATTAGTTGGGCATATCATAAAGGGAGGTTGGAGGCTCTGCCATAGCAACCAAATATAGCTCTGCAAATGTGGAAAAATGAGTTTCTAGTTTTATGGTTGAATTTGTTTACTGTTACTTTAATCATAATCTCCTTCTGCAAAAGTATAAAGCTGTGGGTGGAGATGACTAGGTGCCATGTAAATCTGCTTAGGAATTGTACAAGGAGTTAAATTATCAAATGTAATTTGGTGTGTGGTAACCCTACTTCTATTACTGAAATGCTTTAACCATCATCTACTTCTCAATTGTTTTTAAGCAAGTACACACAGCTGTGAGCTGATAGTCAACAAGCAGCTAGTTTTTTTTGCTTGTTTTCTATTGAAATAGAGGTAGTAGTGACAAATATCAGAACATTTTCATTATTTTAACTGTATCTTCTATTGGAGTTCTATTATTCTGTCTCTGAATGTGTGTGTAGTGGTGAGGACAAAACAGTTATACCTTATGTCACAACCTTACTGCTCAGATATAGGAAATAATCCCACTTGGAGAAGCATATGCACCTACATGTGTAATGTACTTGACAGGTTTTCTGTTAATGTTTTCTTAAACCTGCAGTAAAACTTCCATGTAGCTGCAATCTCTCTCCAGTTGTATGTAGTAGTAGCCAGTCTAAGATCAGAAAGACCAAGGTGGCTGATGGTCACTCTAAGAAGTGTAGGGGAAGATATGTCAGGCAGCTAGTCCATGGTAGTGAATTGATGAAAGGGTGTGAAAATCAAGGGTTTTTCAAGATGCAGCTTTCTATTAAGCAGACTACTTCTGCTTAATAGAAAGAGATGAGGGCTGTGTTATTCCTTATAATAAAG
This sequence comes from Crypturellus tataupa, assembly GCA_034781795.1. NCBI lineage: Eukaryota > Metazoa > Chordata > Aves > Tinamiformes > Tinamidae > Crypturellus > Crypturellus tataupa. The sequence continues at coordinate 628,688 of JAWLRI010001095.1, forward strand.
GCATTGGATGTAACTATAGCTGATCATCTCCTATGAAGTCAGCTACTACCTTAGTAGAAGTTAAAGGAAGGAGGAAAAATGCTACAAGCTTGCTCATAAACTGACTGCTATTCTTTTTTGAGATGTTCAAATGAAGTTTTCTGTTTTTTATTTTTTATTTGTTTTGGTTTAAAAAAGTTCCCCACTCTGCTTTATCACACATAATGTGGGCAAGCAGATATGGTAGAAACTTTTTTGTGGTTAGGATGATAGTAATGAAAAGGGTTGTCAATACAGCCAGTGTTAGCATTGCTTTATATTGTCTTTTCTCCTTGCAGCATTGCTTTGCCATGACCTTCTGTCTTGAAAAAAAAAGGGTGCACTTTCTTCCCCTTTGTTGAGAGAGAATAATATACATTCTATGGTCTATGCCTTGAAATAGTCAATAGCTACTGAAAGAATAATGTTATCTAAAGATTTAGGGCTAGGACAGATTATGCCATTGAAATACACTTGAAGCTGTGGGATATTTATATTAAAATGATGTTTTCTTACCCGAGTCGTGATTTTGTAAGTTGAGTAATATAAATCTCAGACATTATTTTTGTGTGTGTATATTCCTTTGAGGCATTGTATTGAATTAATTTTAAATAATATTGCTTTCTTGTACAGATGATCTTTCTATATCATCCTCTATCTACGTAAAAGAAAGTCCAAGTCTATGATGTTGTATCCTGAACAACTGATAATGCCTGCAGCAGATGCATTAAGACTTTAAATATATTGAAATGTTGTTTCAGTCTTACGAATTAGTCTGAACCCTACTTTTAATCTTGATGTGATCTTGTTGACATCTGTGAGGGCAATATCTCAGCCTCACTGAAATCACTCCTTTTGGCTGTAGTGAGGATGGAAATTTAACTGTATTTTTCAAGATATAAAGACATATCATTTCATAAACATTATAAAGATCATCAAATTTCCATTTATTTTTCATATGTGAAATGTATAACAAAAAAATTGCCATTTAGCTGTCGGTGTTTGTAAAAATGCGTGAACAATTCTAGTAATAAGATTAGTCACGAATATGTAGTAGGGAATAAATTAGATGATGGAGGAGCAATTAAGTTCAACAAGTTATATAAATTATTTCTTAAAGTCACGGAGCAGTTAATTATTGTTAATCATCATGTTCAAATTGGAATGAAGATGAAAATACAATAACTATATTTAAAATCCAGTGTAGTATGGGCCATATTGAGATGAAATTGCTTTCATAACTGGGAATGTTAAGACCAAGTTTTTCAGAATGAGCTGAGAAATGATTTTGACTGTTAATAATCTTTTCCTGAAAGATAATGTCAGTTGAGCATAGCTCCAGTTCATGATGCAAGTAAGGATGTGCTGAGTAGGTTCTAAACATCATTCCAATGTTTGTTGCTGTAAATTATGAAGCTTAAATGAATATCGTTCCTCTAAATTGGTGTTCTTGTTTTTAAGTAAATGTGGTTTCTTAAAGGAATATGTGAATTATAAGATGTCATCTGCATAATTTAATTTGAAGCTCTATATAAACATTGACAGTGGGTTTTAGGTCTTGCAATCTAGGGCCAAGTTAGATGAAAGTCACCATGCTATAGTTGACCTTTACACCTTCCCTATTTGGATTTGCCTTAGTGCAGTGACAGCAACTCTTAAACTACTGTAGGATGAACCTTGACTATCAAATCTACTGTTGTTTCAACATGAAATCCTAGCGGTGATGGTGGTTATTCATGACTGTATTGATTGATTGTATTGATTTTTTTTTTCATTCAAATATCCCTAACCACACCCCCTGCCCTGCCCGTGGAACTGTAAATGGTCTTAATTCCTTCTTAGAAAGAATTTTATTGTTATTTTATCCACTCTTCAAGGAAGTTGTCTTCAGGGAATGAGGACTGGTCATAACGCTCTTCACCGTGGGAAGGAGGACAGACCTTCTTTCCAACAAGAAGTTCATCCAGAAATTCTACTGCAGTTTTATTATAGAATATAGTATATTCATAGCACTAAGGAAGTCATTTTGACAGAAGACACTAGTTTTCACGTAGGGCTAGTGCCCTCAAATTGTTTTGGGAATGTCTTTGATAACCATATTTGCTTCATGAAGTTTATGCAAATGTGACACCCCCAAAACTTCTGTAAGATACATTTGGGACTTATAAATAAATTTCATACCTTCAGATGTTCAAAATACTTGCCTAGCAGTTTCCCTTTTTAAAGAGCTGTTTAGTAATCTAGGAAAGTCAATGCAAGATGTTACTGAAAATATTAGAGAAATGAAAAGTATTCAAAGATTAATGCTATTTTCAGTACTAGCATGCCAAAGCAATTCCTGTTTTTGATTGAACTCCCTGGAGGACATGTCTAAAAGACATTAGAATGAGATTTTAAAAATGCTGAGGTTGCCAGTTTTGAGGACATTTTTAGATACTGTTTAACACTACGAACACTGAGGTAACGTTAATATTATGGATACCGTGTCAAGTGGTTGCTGTGAGGTTATGCAGGAGTGTTAATGAGAGATATTGTACGTGTATATTCTGTAGGATGCTTTCATTATAGATGCTTGACTTCCTTTAGTTCCTTCTAACTCATAAAAAAATAGCCCGTATAGCTTTTTAATGCACAGCTCCTACTGGAAGGCTTTTAATTATACCTCATCTCAAGCATCTACTACAAGGTGCAGGCACTGTATTGTATCTAGACCGGGATGTGTCCACATGCATAGATGTAGTTGCAAAATAGTTATTTGCTTATTTGCATGATTGTGAACTGCTTATTGAGATTTTCTTCAGGTGTTATAGCATAAGTATTACTGCTCTAGGCATTTTTATACCTCAGCATATACTTTTTTCTTCTGGTAGAAGTAAGTCTTTCTCATCAGACTTGTATGGACCATTTTCCGAAAATGCTTCTAAAGACTTGTAAGACAAAAATCTGGAAGTTGTGTAAAGTGAGTGTTTTCAGTAACTTCAAAGGCTGATGTCCTAGCTCCACATTTTATAAAGTGTTTCATGAGCCCAACTAGAGGGCAGGAAAAGGCTGAAACTAAGAGCAAAAGAACTGTCAGGCATACTAGGTGTATTTTATGAAACATTACACTGCTCTGTGAATCCTACCACCGTAGGATGGATTTAGTTTAGTCCCAGTGGCATTTAGGGTCACCTCGGGGATGTGCAGGAGGATATGACTCTGCATGTCCCGCTGTGGCAGTGAGGGATTAATGAGCGCTGGTGCTTCCTGGGGGAGGCCCCTTTGAGGCACCCATGTGAAGTGGTGCCAGAGAACCTGTTTGCCGACTGGATGCAAGGTAAGCCTTTCCTTCATGCTGGGGTAAGGCCCAGAAAGCTGGCTAAACTGGTTTAATAGTCCCTTTTTTTTGTCATCGGAGTACTGTGAAAGGGTATAGCAAAGCTGGAAAAGTGCTATTTTGGGGCTTTTGACACAAAACAGCTTTTCTGTCTCCTCCCTAATGAAGTCACTTGGAACTCAAAAAGTACTTGAACAAGAAAATTGTTCTGCAGATAATTCTGATCTTCCTTTCTGGCCTTATTAAGGCTATATTCTGAACTTACTATAAAACTTTGTAGCTTTTATAGTCTAATTTGTCTCAAAACCTTAGTTTTATCTGAACAGATTGTTTCTCAAGAATGAAAATGCTACTGCTATCGCTACAAAGATGTTTGCTAACAGGCATGCATCTTAAGTAAGTGCATCAGGTTGTCTATTTCTAACACTAAGCCCATGCCTCAGTCTATATACTTTTCCCTAATATTTAAGGGCAATCATGTTCTATGCATGGTGCAATTTTATGAGAAGGCGGCTATTGGAGGAGTTCTGCTTACATAAATTAAGCCAGCAAAGTACATGTTCTGTCATACAAAAGGTTTTTTAGAAAAACGTTTTAAATGATATTTTAGATTTATACAAATTGTAAAAGTAAGCAAAAACATTAGGAAAAAGAGTGCAAACCAGTATTTGGAACCTTGTATACACTCTATTTTTTAATTCCCTTGGAGATTGTTTTACTTGCTTTTTCTTTAAAATAATAAATGACACTTTGGTGGGGGTGGGAGGGGAAGAAAATTATTCTCTAAAATAAGTCTGTAATTCTTTTTTCTTCTTCTTTTAATGGGGTTCATAGAAATAGACGAAAAAATTACACACCTATAGAAGAGATCAATAGGCAGTCATTCACGATAAGATATTCTGTAGAAAAGAGCTTGAATCAAATTAACCTGGGCCACTTGATGTAGTTTGCCTGGCAACCTTACCATCAAACATGTTTTAAATGTAATAAGTGATATTTATTTGGTTCAAATGGTCTCTTGAGAATTATTAAAGATATACTCTCTAGGTTACATTGTAATCCCCTTGGTAATCACTTAGAGCTTTTATGCCTTGAGATTATAGGTTTTTATTTCAAGAGGCCGTGGTCCTACTGCTTTTATTACTTTACTTTTAAAGGTCATGTCACAGCTGTCAAAAATAAGCATATGTCTTAGTACTGCTATTTTAAAATTATATTTAAAACACAATGTGGGCAAAGCTGATATTGTTAATTTCTTTATGATAATTTAAGGTTGGTGAGCTTTACTGACTAAACCCTTCATTTTAATTTTAAACATTTGCATTTGAAAGGTAACTTCTGTGACTGGTAATAAATGAGACACTGGTTATATTTAATAACTCCTATGCCTGGTGGTGTCACAGCAGACCCAAAAGATCGTGCTTGCTGTCACGCCCAGGAGGATGAATTTTATGAAATTGGGTGGCATAAAGATGAAGTGTTTGTACTGCCTTGTGGGGCTGCCATGGTGATAGAGTATGGCTTTATGGGAATGCCACTTTTCTGGTAGTGTTAGGCACCAAACCCAAAATGGATTCTCCAGATTGTTCCCAAATCTCACTCTTAACAGATGCTGTCACAGCTAAAGTACTAAACCTGTTAACTTACTGTATCCTCAGTACAGTAGACGACTGTACTGTTCCATGCTCTGTTCCATGCTGTTGTGCAGCTTTGCAAATATTCACGAGTATTTTTTGCCATTTTATAATTTCTCTGAATTGTCAAAAGGAAGATTTCAGGTGTTTATAGGATATGGAAGTATCTTTAGGATGTGAAATCATTAAAGATTGAATATGTTCCAGAGGGATAAATACTGATTTTTTAATGATTTTTGCTAGATAGATTAATTTGTACATTGGGTATATGGAAAATAGTTGTCTAATTGTTCAGTTCACATACAAAACTGTCTGAGCAGCTAGCATATATTGATTTATCATAAGGGTTGTATATTTATTATCCTATATTTCAGAAAACAGATGGGAGCATCAGTCAGCTCTGACATTTGTAAGCCCATGACCTTCTTTATCTTGACAGACAAGAATGACTGACTTGAACTGACCTATTTCCTATCTTAAGTTCATTTTACTGAATGCTTGGCTGTGGATTCCGTGCTGTGCTGCATCAGCTAGGACTAGAATATTCTGAATTTACAGCCAAGTCCTTGGCATATGGCACAAAATATATACCTGAATGCAAGTAAGACCAGTTGGTACCCAGCTACCTGGAGCTACCTAGCTATGCTGATGATATTCATACAGCGGAGATTTTTTTTCTGGAGGAAGAACCTCTTGCTGGTTTTCAGATGAAAACAGCTGAAATGAAACTTATCCAAGTACTAAAGCCTTTTCTGGAGGAAAACACTGGAAATGTCTCCATGTGTTCTTTTGCCCACTTAAACCCCGCGTTCCCTCAGCGTGGAGCTTGGCAGTGTTTGCTCGGAGCAGCTCGGGGTTGAGCCTGGCAGCAGCGGCTGAGCCAAGCGCGCGGTGCAGGAGCTGTTTCCCGAGGGCTCCGCTTCCCTCGTGCTCCTGCCGGATCTCTGAAGGCATCGTGGAACAGAGGCAGATGGGGAGGGCCAGGAAAAGCCTGTGCTGGGAGGAAATGAGATGAGACTTTTTTTCTTCCTACTTGCAAAAACTCAGGCAGATTTCTGTGGTGCAGAAACACCCACTCCTTTCCAAGTTGTCTTCTGTCAGAACCAGTCCTGCTGCCTGTGAAATCCTTTATGCAAAATGTCATCCTATTCCTATACAGTTTATGATTTGTACAAATAAGATTTAGGTGGGCTTGCTGTGTTTCTCCTGAAGATGGAATATATGAAGTGTTTGCATCTTGTTGCTTACGTGGAAGACTTAAAAACTGTTCAGTGGTCAACATACTTGAAATCTTTTATCATATGTATTCTTCTTTGCTTTTTTCCTGCTCCTGGATTGAGTTTAAGTCAGTAGTAAGAATTTTTACAAATACTTCCTGCCATAGGCATGGGAGGTTCTCTTGTTTTGTTGGCTTCACATGATACTAGATGCCAGTGTGGCAATTTACCAAACACCAGGAGTCACTTCCTAAGTGGTAAATTTAACCTGAAACTTCTAATTCCTGTTTTTATGGAATATGCCAAACGAGTGCTACTCTTGTTTTCTTATATTGTTAACAACTTGGGTTTCAGTGTTTTGCCCCATAACATATCTTTAAATATGTAATCTGGTTGCAGTAAAGTCATCCCTAAACAGATAAAATGCTTAGGGAATAGATCAGACAAAATGTGTCCAGTAAAATTAATTATAATATTTAACTACTCTTAGAAACACTGCTTAATTATCTACCCTACAGCTGACTAGAAAACCTTAGGACAAGTCTATTGCTGGTATTACTGTGCTTATTGTAAAAGATGGTGATAATTCCCCACTCTAAAATGTCTATGCAGTTCGTCTGCACATTGTTTCATATGCTGAAGTACCTGTTCAATAGGAAACAACCTGGCCCTGTGATGGTGTGCTAAAATATTGATACCATTTCTTTCCACTTCAAAGAGGGAATGTTCCACTGAACAATGCTTAATAGAGGGCTTTTTAAACTCTATCATGGTCACTTCTGTTATATTGCCCCCACCTCTAGAATTTTGGTAGCTACAAAGGGCTTTTTGATACTTGTCTCATGCTCTTTGCTCCTTTTGCAACAGAGGATTGAATTCAAACAGAATATCTTTGAGACTTGGGCTACCCATCAGCAGCAAAAAATGTTCTGTTGCTCCTGGCACTTAAGCCCCACCTGATAAAGGGCGAGGATGTATCGAGGGCATGTACAGATGTACAGAGAGTGAAAACAGATAATGAAAGGAGATAGGAGTTTTTTTAATCCCTGTTGTCATAAATTATTCTAGATTTCATTTTTCTGGACAAACATTCTTGCAAAACACTGAAAAAAATCTAGGTCAGTTTTGCCTCAGGTATAAGTTATACTCAGGGATCCTGTACTGTTACTGTAAAACAGTGACTCAATATTTGAAAGGTTTGGTGTTCTGATAGCACTTTGAGTTGTGTATATGTGCAGTGCTGACTTGCTTTTGTGGCAATGCAAACTCTCCCTTTCCTTGCTGTTAAGAGGATGCCATCATCCTCTTCAAAAAGCAGCCTTCCTCCACCCTCTCTGACGAGGTGAGTGCCAGTTTCACAGGGAGATTTCACAATAAGCTCATCTTGTACTTCAGACATGCTGCCACAAATCTTGTGGCAGGAATGTAGCAGGATACTGTTAGATGTTTCTCAAAAGTAAGGCTAAATTATAGGGTTGGGGTGTTAAATTACGTTTGAAGAACACTGTGCAATGTGTGTATTTCAGTACAACACTAAACATGGAGCTTGAGAATCAAGTACACTCATAATAGGAGCTTGTTTAGAGAAAAAAGTGAGAATATCAAATCATTTATAGTAAATCCTATGCAAATCTGGAGGTTTTCTACATGTGTGTATCTGAGGATGGATCAATTAGTAAAGCAAACAGATGCCTCACAGGAAGGATAAGAATTATCTTCTTTCATATAACCTTAAAATAAGATCTGAGCAATTCTGTTGATGTGGTGAAGAATGCAGGTGAGAAGAGCTATTTTGTTGTACCTAGTGTAGTGTTAGTACCTAGTTTTAATTTGAATCTGGCAGATTTGATTGTCAGATGAGATATATGACAGATCTTATTAAATCAATGCTTATTGACAAAGTGCTTTGAAAAGTGATCGTATTAAATATTATAAAAGCAAATGAAAATATATTCTAAAAGCCAGTGATCAAATTTCCATTTATTGTATTTTACTGGATCCTAATATACACCTGTGCATTCTCTAAAGGTAACATCCCCGTAATTGAAAACTTCATAAGATATATTAAGGTCATGTTTTTGTTTGGAATTTCAAAATTTTGTGAGTTATTTAAATGGGACCCTGAAAGTGGAGCTAAGGTGGAGGGAGTGAGCACTCTTGTGTAGAAGTTTGTATGGACTCCATAAATGGATATGGATATCTCCTGTCAGCTATATACATTTTTGACCTTGGTTGGCCCCTTGAGCACTGAATATCTGAACAAAGTCAAATGTTGCAGGTGTGTTGGAGAAGACCCTGAAACCATCTTCCTCCTTTTTTTGTTGTTGTTCAAATTAAGTAGGTTTAAGTGACATCGTTTTGGAAGTCATGAAGAGCAGGTGAAGGAAACAAATTGAAATATTGTTGGGACTTTACTGACTTCAAAGCTGCTCTTTCATGTGTCTGGGGATCTGCATGCCATAGGTTCATAAGAGAGCAAGAAAATGTAATTTCTTTATTTTTATGTCTTTGCAATCAAAATAGAATTCCCATTCTGCAGGGAATTCTGGGTTCTAAAAACTCATTGTCCTTCCACAGAAAGCAGAATTTCAGAACTGCCTGCCAAGTGACCCACCTTTTAAATCTTTGGATATTTTTGAGGGTGCTTTTTATTTTATTATTATTTTTTTTTTTAGTTAATGAATCAATAGCTATAAATCGGGATGCAATCTGTAGTCTTCCTGAGCCAGTATTTTCATGAGCACCGTGTGCTTAATTAGACTGTCACATGTGCCATAAGAGCCTCATTGCATTTCTTGGGAGAACTGGCTTCCACAGTTGTAAAATGTACCCTGACTAGACAAATTTGCCAGTAACTTAGTCATTTTTAGATGTATATGGGAATAGTTTTTGCTGTAAGGACCTGATCTCTTGATTGGATTTTAAAAATAAGTCAAATATTAAGATATAAGTCACACAAGGATTCACTATTGCTTGGTAAGAGAGAGATAGCTGAAAAGTTAGTGCATATGAAACTTGTTGATGAGTCTTGATTTTAGGAAGATGGTGAACCAGAACATGCAGAGGGAAATGGAAGGGCACAGTCTGACTCAGTTTAACACAGATCTACACTTCAAGGCAATCTAAGAGAAGGCTAAAAGATTTCATCAATACTACTTTCAGTGGAAGGAATAGTGTCCTAATTTAGTGTTCTTTCATGGCAGAAAACTTTTATTTACTGATATGTTAGTTATATTTATTGTTACTTATTTTCATTATTTCATATTTAACTCAATATATACTAATAGAATTGTATTTAATTACTATTCATAATAACTGAGAGAGCTAATCCCTAATCTCCTTTTTCATGAAAATGGGAATTCCTAAATTGGAAACACTGTGACCGTCGTAACCCTTGTCTGCAAATGAGACATAAGACCATAATTATACTTGGGTGGTAATAAAAACTCTCTCCAAACACTAAGTATGTGTCCTATGATGTACTTAGGATACTATCAAATTAAGCTTATATTGGTATAACACAACAACAGAAGCAGTAAGTAAATGTAACTCTGCCTTTTGTTTTATGGCAAGTGAGAACCTTGACTTAATAACTCGTGTTTCTGGCTTCTCTGATTGCTTGGACCTGCTGTTGCAGATACAGTGAGGTGGTTTACCCGAAGATCAGGCTGTTTATTTCCAATTTCAGTCATACTGAAAATCAAATCAGACTCTTTCCCCTTTCCCCATGATAAAATTGAGCATACAAAGACAAAAAAGAGCAGCTTTTCAAAAACTTGATGGACTGAAGTAATGAATCTGTGTGTTATAATTATGGCTAGGTTCAAAAATAGAGAGTAAGAGAGTACTATTTTTTTCCTAATGCCCAGAACATGTTGAGGTCATTACAGTTTCAAGGAAAGCTTTTTGTTAGACATTGACAAAGTGGAGCTAAGCTTGGTTGATTTCTTGGCAGGTCTCTTGATTTATTTCACTGAAGATTGCTTTCAAAAAATTGAGAGCATGATCCTATGCTTGGAAAAACTTGTTAATATTGTATTTTCTCTCTTTTATGTGCTAAGATGATCAAGGAAACTTGCAGAGTTTTTGCTGTTATCTTAACCAGCATATAGTATAGCCAGCTGCAGAGCTACCTGTAAAAAAGATTTGAATGGACTGTGACATCTGAGTATGTTCTTCAACTATGTCCAAAAAACTTTGCATAAACATCTACCTTACTAAAGGAAGAAAAATTGTAGCTTTGATTCATTTTCTAGTATGCACTTGGACTTGAGATAACTCCTTGTTTCTAGTCTGTGGGCTAAATAACTATGTTAGTGATGCAATTCAAAAATACTAAAGTATTTAAAGTAATAATATGGATTTTTTTTTGGCATGTTTGTCACTAATTTCTTAAGAAAAAGGTTTTATTTTTCAGGACATGTTAATGTCAGTCAGTTGCCATAAGATTAGCTGTCAGTAGGGATTTGCAACCAATACTGAAGTATCTTTTCTTTCCCTGTGGTACAACAGTACTCTTTTTCACAATAAATGAAGAGTATTGTATTGTATTTTTGCTGAGAAGTTTAGTTATGTCTAGCATTGTATGATTTTCTCAAGTCATGCCTATTTTATTTATCTTTCTGAACTTGAAAATCCATAGCCATATGTTTCAGCCATGTATCAGCAGGGCTGAGCATCTGTTCTCTTAAAAAAGATGTGGAAGCTGTAAATGCCAAAACTGTGTTCAGACCCAAATTCTGTACATTTTGAATGGCCAGCATGCTAAGTCTAACTGACAGCAGAATTTGATCGTCTGACTTCCTTGCTTAAAGTGTCCATCTTAAGAAAGACAGTTGGAATGAGTCTGAACCACATATGGTCTTATATTTTAATAGAGTCTGTTAATGATATCTTGATGCTCCAGATATTTCTGGCCAAGCTGTAGCTAGAACTTTTCAAGCAGCCATTTAATCATTGTCATTTGGACTCTGAATAAATTGTGGGGCTGTGTGACCAGAGTCAAGTCCCTGAAGTACAGTCTCTTAAAACTGTATGCAGAACCGCACTGTTGTGTATAAAAATGACTGTAATGATAGTTATGTACTGTATCCCTGAAAATAGTGAAAGGACAACTTAGCACAACCACATATGGAATCCTTCCATGCTGTGTTAGTCTTTCATCTGAGATCTGTGTAGCCCAGGACATAGCTTGAGAAAACCTTTCCTCTCTTGCTGTGCGCACAGAACGAGAGGATCAGAAAAGGATCTTGAAATCCCTAAGTAGAGAAAGGAATTGTAGAGCGAAAGAAGTTTCTTCTAAGAAATCACAATTTAATAACAAGGTGTCAAGTAATTCTACAGTGAAGATTTTTTTTGCAAACATGAGTCAATTTCTATAAATTTTATCTCATCTTAATATTTAACACTAATACAAATTTCATAATGAAATACAGTACTTGAATGAGAAGCATCTGTATTTCAAGGGATGCGAGGTGCAGGGTGGACACAAACCTTGACTTAGATCTGCGGGTGTGAGACCCAGTTTCCAAAAAAATTAAATGATGCCAAGTGTTGCCTAAAGTTTTGGTGTCCAGATCACAAAAAGACATTTCACATACCAAATTATATGCTGAGATGTATGGAGTATATACATTCAAGAATGGAAGTCAGTGGCTGATAAGAGACTCTTGCACTTCAGCAGGATGAATAAATGTATAATGGAAGAATGGACTTTGAAACTTCACACTCTGTGAAGCTTAAGAAATCTGATACAAGACTACGATGCAAGAGGCTGAAACATCTTTATCTTTTAAGCCATGGACTTTTTTTTGTATTGCTTTTTTTTTTTTTTTTTTAATTGATATTATATTCTAGTGTTATCTTAGGAAGTGGGAAATTGGCTTCAGTGCACTGGCTAGCAGGAGACAGTGCAACTCTTCCTCAGCTCTAGGGATACTTAATTTATGGACCTCAGTGTGGTCCTTCAGCCTACTTAACTGTTTGTGATGTGCTGTGGAATTGTGTGGAAAGAACCTCTTTTGCTGCTTTGGTTCCAAGACCTGATCCTGCACTTGAGTATTAAAAAGTCAATTTGACTCTTGAGCAGACAAACTTCTTGAAAAGAAACCAGAAATCAGTTTAACATCTCAAGTCCTGTGTTGTCTTAGCTCTTGTAATACACATAAAACAACTTGTTTCCAAAGGCAGTTTGAGCTGCAGGAATGAAAGCTGTGCAGTGTAGGAAGAAAAAGGTGACAAAGTTAAGTGATATATATCACTTAACTGGGAAATAAGAATTTCTTTTTTTGGCTTGAGATAGCAAAGGAAATATGTGGTATTTTGTACAGTAGTATGAATAAAGGTCTATTTTATAGAGGACACCTGTGCTTTGGTTACTATTAATTCATTAAAGGAGATTATTAAAAGCAATATGTTATTTTAGCAGGTAATTTGAGTAGTCTCATTTTGACACCTGTGATTTTTTTCAGTGATAATCAGAAGTGTTTTCTCTAATCCAGTAAGGCCAATGTATTGATGTCATTAATAGACTCTTACCTTAAGTAGTAAGAGAACAATGAAAAACAAGATCCCATTCTAAAAAAAGATTTAATACTGGAATGGCTGCTAAGATCTATGTGTTGTTCCTAGCCCTTTTTTGTATTTCTTTCATGAAGTTTTGGTAAAATTTTCACTGAAAATGTTTTTGGACTTCATAATGGATTTCCAGAATTATATTATCTTATGCTTTGTTGAAATTCTCAGGGGCAGAAGTAAATAGTGGGATTTGTAAGAGTGATGGACAAAAAATACTACTATTGGTTGAAAGTTTTGTTTTAAATCAGTTTCCTGTATTATGTGAGGACTTAGGGAGGATTTCTCTCTTTACATTTCATTTGACAAAGTAGCTTTTAAAAATATAGTCCCTTGAATGTATAATGATCCATAATGTAGAAATTCACATGGGAATCTGGATCAAAAAATTAGTTCAAGTACTGTGATGCAAAGCTACTAAGGTTCCTGCTTTGCAGTGTTTCAAAGTAGGATTTATGCTTAAATACCTTTTGAGAATTTCAGCGAGAGATCATTTGCTTCTGCTCAAAGTTGCCTGGGTTACATCTACATCAGAAAAGAAATCAAACTGTCAAGCTATTTTACCAGGATGATAACCAAAATATGATGCAGAGATGCTGGCACAGTTCCCAGAAACAACAGGTTCAAAGTCATGAAATTTTGCTTTTTTGACAAAAGCTTGTCCAGTTTGGACAGGCAAAAGCACTGATGCAGATAGATCCTTTTTGTTCTGGACTAGGTAATTTCCTTTTATCCCAGGGAGCAGATGGGGGTGTGTGTGTATATATATTGTAAAATACTGTACTATATCTCCTGCAAAAACCGTGATACTCATAGGATATGTATAGGATGTGTATATATATACACACATACACACCCTATAAGTATCACAGTTTTTACAGGATGCAAAAGAATGACGGAGCTGTTGACAGCTACATCTGCTCAGATCATAAGTTCTTTATCTCATAGGTGTATTTCACCTCTAATTATGGTGATTTTGTGTATGAGCAGAAAGTCAACAACTTGAACTCTGTCCTCATGCAGCCGTATCTTGTAGCTTGAAATCTGGTATTTCTCCTGATTCATAGTTTTTGATGCCAAAAAAAAGAAAAGAAAAAGCACAACTCATATTAACATTTGCACTTAGAAGGTGAAGCACAGCAGCAGTTCTGAAGCAGACTTTTTGATCAGACTCCAGTCAAGATTTACTGTACATAACGATTAAGGGACTGGAGCATTTGTCATATGAGGAAAGACCAAGTGAGCTGGATCTGTTTAGTATGGAGAAGAGAAGGCTGAGAGGAGATTTGATGAACGTGTTCAAGTACCTGAGGGGTGATTGCAGGGAGGATGGAGCCAGGCTCTTCTCCGTGGTGACCGGTGACAGGACGAGGGGTAAGGAGTGTAAGCTTGAACCCCAGGCAGTTCCACCTCCATATGAGGAAGAGCTTCTTTCCTGTGAGGGGGACAGAGCCCTGGCACAGGCTGCCCAGAGAGGCTGTGGAGGCTCCTTCTCTGGAGATCTTCCAAACCCACCTGGATG
>JAWLRI010001095.1:643067-712230 GCA_034781795.1 Crypturellus tataupa
CTTCTCTGGAGATCTTCCAAACCCACCTGGATGCCACCCTGTGCTCTGGGTGTCCCTGCTGGAGCAGGGGTTGGACTGGATGATCTCCAGAGGGACCTTCCAGCCTCAGCCGTTCTGGGATTCTGTGATAATTCTTGCATATGAGTGATGAAGAAGTACTAAAATTGGGAATATAGAACTGTGACACGCATGTATACTATTAAATCATATTAACAACAAAAGGAGAAACTGGGTGCATCCTTCTACATCTCTGTGCATCTGTCTGAATTCTGGATGTAGTCTTCAGGTTACTAGTAAATTCTGTATCAAATTTTAAATTATTCATCTATTGGTTTTATTTATTGATGAAATATATTTGTGTTGGATTTCAGATGGCCAAAAGTTAGGTGTTAGTTAGGTGGCTAAGGTGTAGGATAATACTATTCTCTATAGCATCAGTGTGATCCTTGTGGCTCTGTTTAGGCCAAGGACTAGCTATAGGGCTCTAGCTAGATTTTGCTCCCAATTTTTAACAAGTAAAAATAGAAATTACTTGGTTTTCTTCTCTTTTCTAAAAGTTAATTATTCAATGCTAGATACCTTGGTTCTCTAGAAATTGGCTTCTTGAACATGAACATGTCTTCTTCCTTCCCTGAAGATATATTTTTTTACTACCTTGAAAATAGTTCAGTGGTAAAGGCAGTCTATATTCAGTCATTGTGCATCCTGAGTGCTTCTGCATCAACTCATGAAAACCATCTTTCCTCAACTGCTTAACTGTTGATCACTCATTAATCTTAATGACTTGTCTGTCTATTAAGATTTTAGCAGGAAGTGTTTTCTACTGTGTGTTTCACAGTGCCCAGCAAACTAGTTTAGAGAACATGCTAACTGCTAGTATTATGAAAATAACTATTAGTTTACAAAAGGACTCTTTTTAAATACTCAGGATGTACTTTTCCATGTTTATTTCCCATGTGTATAATTTAACATGGTGCACCTTTTTAAGGCAGCTTAACATTATAAATGAATTTATTTCATCAAAGTTATCAAGGGAGAGCAATCATAATGGATACTTTTCTTTTTTTGTCCCTTTAAACAACCATTTCAGCATTTTAACTTCAGAATAGAACATAAATGGTGTAAATTAATTTGTGTTCTGCAGACAGGAAATCTTGACAGGAGCTTTAACTGGCTTTGGATATTATGTAATGGCTTCTTTGAAGGGCTTAGTTCATACAGGAGAGTCAAGTGTTTTTTAAAAAAAAAAAAAGGCAAGTGTCTTCAAAGGAAAAACTGGTTTCTTTTTAGAAGATGAACAATAACTAAGAAACAGAGTACAGGAAAAGGGTGAAGAGTTTTTTCTTACAAAACAGAAAGCTTGTTTTGAGACAGGAAGTTGCTTTGATGTTTGAAATGTCTATAAGGCTTAGATTGGGAGAAGAGTATAAAAATCAGGAAATGAGAACACCAGTGCAAGTGTAGGATTATGCTTTTTTTAAAATAACTTCAGTTGCAGTCAGTAGATTCCCCCAATTCTTCCTAGCTAAGAACCAAGACATAAATGTATTGCAGCTTTCTTGCAGCTTCTGTTATGGCTTCATTGACCTTTATCTCACATCATCTCAACAAAAAAATTCCTTTAACTAAAACTTTTTATGGTTTTTTATTAGACATGTTTAGCAGTTTTCCCTTATATATTTCAGTGGGACTGCAAGCTGTTTTTTAACTTTTGGGATATTAAAGCAGTGTAAAAACTATTCCAGCTGCAGCTGGAAGAAAATGAGGATTCTATTTACATAAATGTTGAGATGGCCACTACCCTGAGCCAACAGCCTTCCTAAGACAGGGTAGCCCTCTCTTCCCTGAGGGAAAGTGAACTTGCTATGTAGTGGTCAATTGTCTCTTCATAATTACTGCTTTGCTGGGTGTTAACTTTTAAAGGAAAACCCTTTAAAAAATAATCAAGCAGCATAATTATGTTAACTTCACTCTAAAAAAACCAAGACTTAAATTTTAGGGATACTCCCTCGAAGAAACCCCTTGTGTGGTTACTAACTTGCCTTTACCCATCTCAATATGGATTTTTCTCTTAAGAGGGTTGATACTGCAGGATGACAGGACCCTTTCTGGTTCAGCTGAAAAGTTTGCCATCCCTTTGCAATATGTTGGTGACAAAGTTCTCTGTGTGAGCATGACTTACTACATTCTCCCCAATGAAATAGATGAAATACCAAAAGCTTCTTTTGATTACCTTTGACCATTACCTTGCAGAACTAACCTGAGAAAAGCATGCAAATGGAGTAAAAGAATAGTAAATCCAAGCAGTTTCCTTAATGGTCAGGAAAATTGAATTGTCTTTTCATGCACAGGATTTTGCTGTCAGGAATACACCATAAAAAGGCTCTCTTGCAGATCCAAATGAATTTATCATATTTCTATATACTGAATGCTAATTTATTTCCTTTATGTGTTCTGAGCACCTGAGCCAATCTGGTCTATAGCCCACTGGGGAAGCAGCACAGCTTGGAAGAGGTCCTGGGAGGACAAACGCAACCTGCTCATCTTCCCACTGCTGGAGTTTTGCAGTGCCATTTTTTCAGACTTTTTAAAAGAGTAGGCTCAAAATGCTTGCAGTTGTCTCTTAAAGTGAATAATTTCTACCTGAAATATGTCCATCTGTCATTTGAAAAGTGGATTAAAATTGCTCTTGAACCTGGAACTTTGAAGATCAAGAAATGAGCTCTGCAATCACGATAAACAAATCCTTGTGGGATCCTCAAAGTATGTGCATTGTATTGCTAAATCCTGTTTTGTTATTGAGGATCCAGATGAAAATGTCATATGAATTAAATACAAATAAGTGAAATCATTTCTCCGAACAGGAAGAGAAATGTATCATAAAACTGAAGTTTGTGAAATAAAAACTCTAGGGAATAACTGACAGTATAGGGGAATAACAGGGGAATTCAGTAAGGCTGTGCATGGAAGAAATCTTGGCTGTATTGTAAATAGAAAATGCTACAGGATGTGGTTAATATTGTAAGGTAGGAAGAATGGCTTAGTGTTTTGAATACTATTGGGAAGTGATTTCCACTCCTAAAGTTGCTTCACTATCACTTTGAAATGTCATTGATTTTAATCCAGGTATTATTGAAGAATAATAATTGGATCAACAAAGAATGCAAGAAGATGCTTAAATCAGCAAGGCTTTTCCCTTTGTCCATATGTTTTCAAAGGAATATTTGGGAAATGTGTACTCTGAATGATATAGCTGAGGAGAATAACTACAGGAACCAATAAATCAGCAGTCTTAGAGTAGGTCTTTCGCCAATCTTTTTTGTAAGTTCTATAAGTGGTGAATATGTAAAACTGAAGACAAATATTTGGAAGACCATTTGAAAAATATGAATAAGGCAGTGTCTGAAATGGGACCATCATTCCTGTATCAATTTGTAAAATACTTCAAGTAAAATTGCTAAGATTATACTGAAATGTATTAGAGAAAAGGAGAATAAATGCCCCATAAATAATAGTAATTTTAGTGAGAAGTAGACCAGAGCAAGTTCTCTTTTCACTTTATATAAATATTGTGTAGTCTGAAATTTTCTATACAATTTGAAATAAAATAGCTATCAAAAGTTTCCTTTTCTCAATCTTTGGGATTTTCTTTTCCCAGGTAGTACACAACTTCAAAACTCTATTGTGGGTGAAAAAAATGTTCTGAAGTTAGCCCTGTAACTAGATTGAGGATTCTAAATTGCAAGTTAATAGTTTTTTTTTCAAGATCATGGTAGTGTTTTCTCTAGTTAGAAATGCAAAAAATAGTTTTAGGGGGCAAAATATTTTTGCCAAGCAGTTTTTTTAGCTAGTCACTTTTCATGGTAGAGAAAGCAAACTTTAAATATTTGACATGCATTCATTTTTATACTAAGTAGACCTTTATGAAAAATGAAACTTAATTTGTTTCTTCAAATTGAAGAAAGTCTTTGTTCCACAAAATAAAGGTGCTGTTAAAAGTGAAATTAAAAGGTATTTATGTAGTTAACATCTTTCTCCTAAAGATATGTAGCAAATCATTATTTCAGGAGTTACTGAAGAAAACCCATTGTTGAAATTAACCTTCTGGTTTTTTACTTTTAATCATCAGCTTTTAATCAGAACACAGAGTATTAAAACTTCTATTTTAAACCACTTTCATTAAGTATGGTCCTACTTTCATGGAAAAAATGGTGCAGTCATTCTTGGTACAGAAATGTAAATCGATGTAAGAACAGCAGGGAATTTTTTTTCTTGCTCTGAAAAAAATGTCTTAAGTAGGTTTCAAGTGAGTTCTGAATATAAAGCAAGTAATGAATTAGGTTTTATTACTTATGGAATCATGACAATGAGTTATTTGTGTGCTTAATGATTAACACTGAGCTACTGTCTCTGGCTGGGATGCAGTCCTATGGTACTTGGATCAGATGGCATTGTCTCGCAAGAGGTGAGGAAAGTGTAACTTTGACTTGATTTGATGATTATCCTGTGATAGTGCTATTCATTTTCTTTCATTCTTTCTTTCTTTTGTGACTATTTAAATAAAAACAGCTGTTCAAATAGCTGCAAGATAAAAAGTGACAATATTACATTATGCTAATGTAGTTAGCAAAATGCATGCATATGTATTAGAACAGTGCACAAGGGTGTCTGAGTCTAGCAAAACCAGTTGTGTACTGCCTTCTCCTTGTCTATTTACTACTATATTCTGATGCCCTAGATTTTTACCTGGGAACAAAATACTGGATACTTAGCAGTCTAGTGTGCATATGCTGCAAACTGATACATATAATACCATAACAATATTACCTCCAATCCTTAGCCTACTTGGTTTCTTTTTTCCTCTGATGTAATGTATTGTTCAGTGTGTCCTATGAATCCAAAGAAAAAACAATTTCCTCCTTTTAATGTATATTTAATCTTAATTAACAGTCAGCCATTGAAATTAGGACTGCCTGCTATACCCTTAAGTGTGTACAGCACGTAGAAAGTGTTGTTGGACTCTTGTCCATGTAGAAACATTCCTTCTGAGACAACTGAGTTTTTGAAAGGAAAATATCAAGACTTAAATTAGCAATGGAAAGACTTGCAAAAGTTTCTGTAGAGAAAACATGATCTCAATAAGTCTTTTTTCCTCTTAGGAATAAAGGAAGAATTTAGGGAGGAATAAGAGAAAAATAAAACCCCTAAAACTTACTTCCCCCCCTCCTCCTGTATTTAAAGTAGACCTGCCTGCTGTAAAATTAACTAACTTAATGTTGGCAGGAAGTTCTTGATTATTTTCCTTTTTAATTATGGGAAACATTTTCTCATTAGGCTTCTCTATTTAAAGCTGGCTATTATTGGCTTACATATTAAACAGTGACAAACACAGATTAGGATACCTGTTTGTATGGATGAGTATTTGAGAGCTGAAGTTCTTGCAAAAAGTGGCTCAGAAGGGGAGATAAGTGAATGTTCTTTGTTATAGGTGTGAATAAACAAACACTTCACTGTTCCCACAGTCTGAACAAAAATCCTCTCAATATCTAAGCAGATGTCAGTGTTCTTTAGGGCAGGGCTCTGTTGATGAATGCAGAAGGGACCTGTGCTGTTGAATAAAGTTGTTCGGTTGAGTTTAAAATGCTGAAAATGGCCACTTATTTGTAGGCCTTGGTTTTATTGGGGACTCATGAGACTGGAACATCCTGCCCTCTGCTCTGTAGAGGGTCTCCTTGGCCTTCAAACCTTCAGGCTTCTCACCGTGCCAGCGCTTCCTTTGTGCATTGCCAACCCACCACAGTACCCACCTACCTTGCAGGTCATGCCAACATGTTTGGCAAGTCTGAGCAGGCACATGTGCACAGCTGGGGCTCTGTTGTGTCTTGCCCTCACTGTGGCTGCTCCAGAGGTGTTTGACACCATTGACACCTCTGAAAGTCCTCAGAGGTCTGGCTGGGACAACACTGCTTGATCGGATGGGGGCTTTCTGGAGAAACTCTTGCACTGTCACACACTCTGACTTTCTGGACCTTTGTCCGGGGGATTTTGTCCTTAAGTCCCATTCCTTCCAGTGGCAGCTAAGTGCCTAAAAAGCAGGGAATAAGGGGATAATGCTATTGTGTATCTCAAACTCCGGTCCTCCTCATTTAAATGGTCAATGGTGCCACAGCAACCTTTTCTTGTCAAGGCGGTTGCTGGTGTTGGGTTTGGTACTAGCTCTCTGTATGCATTTGCTTCTTGAAGTTGCTGTTCACAAGTATTTATTAAAATGGTGTTTCCTTTGAGTATGATGGGCAGTGCTGGTTTGAAAGTAGTTGTGAAGCTGTTTTATTTTCTCCACAAATTTTGTTTTTTGCTCATTCCACCACCCATGTCGGATCTTTTGCCTAGGGGAACACAATTCACTGTGATAATCCAGTTTTTCCTTAATTACTTATGAATAGATGGGAATATATAGAAACTGCCTATGTATTTTTTATACATCATACCTACCAAATTTTACAATTTTTGTTTAGATATAATAAAAACAC
This sequence comes from Crypturellus tataupa, assembly GCA_034781795.1. Taxonomy (NCBI): domain Eukaryota; kingdom Metazoa; phylum Chordata; class Aves; order Tinamiformes; family Tinamidae; genus Crypturellus; species Crypturellus tataupa. The sequence continues at coordinate 649,598 of JAWLRI010001095.1, forward strand.
AGAATAAAGCAAACAGTGTTTGCCAGTCACATGGCTCAGTCACTGAGCCACAATGAAATTTAGCCAAGATGTGCTAATTTTCTCAGTCTGAAAGCTGATTATATGATTTGTATGCGTAAAGAAACATACTTAATCACAACCATCTAAATCAGTGATGACTCATAGTTAAAAGTATAATTGCAGTTTTGATTTAAATATCAAAATATTCAGTGTTTTTACTAAGTGAGAGCTATCAGATGATAGCTATTTAGACTGCTTCCTGACTGCTCAGATTAAAGGTATAAAAGTATCCTATATTTTTCTAGCTATGGAAAGCTGGAAAACATTGAGGCTTGCCCTGCTGTGTGTGTGATAGTAACCTTGAAAATAAATAAATGGATATGTGTATACACAGACCACTTGTTAGAAATAGTTGTGCTTTTAAAATAGCAAAATTGAGTCAGACTTTATACAACCATCAGATGAACTATCAGTTTGTTATAGTACAGGTGGAGGGCGATTCAGAAATATCAAAACTAATGTAATGGGGTAAGTGGCTGCCACCTTCTCTTCCATGCTGGTAATAACACATCTGTTGAGGATTGCTGCAGAGGTGTGGTGTGTTCAAATCTTAAATGTAATCTTTGACCCTAGGGAGAATTTATGAACTGCAGGAATATACTTGGATATTTGAAATCATGTGACATATCGCTGTTCACATTCTCTTTTCATGCATTGATTTACAGCTCAAAAACCTTTTTTATTGCTTGTGGATGCCCAATCTGATATACCTAAATTCCAGGAAATAAGGGCCACTAAATTGAGCTGTTAATTTTAATATTTCGGATAGTGCCCTAAATACGTTTGAATTTTTAACTTGTAGAGAAACTGAGTTGGATACTGTATTCTCTGCAACATACTATACATTTAGATTCTTCAGACATGGCCTGCAGCAGAATTTTCTCAAAACTTTCATTTCTGTGAGCTTTCCATTGACCTACTATCTATTTTTCTCAGTAGGTGATGAGTGGAAACATTATGTATCAGGTGTTCGGACAGACAGAAAGACAGAATAATTAAATGAAAAATGATTTTGATGATTGGATCCCTAAATACAGAAAAAGTCTGTTCAAGAAACACTTGAAAAAATTGAAGAGAAGGAAATGAGCAGAAGTGCAGAGAAAGGCAGTCTTGGATGTGTTTTTTATACTTCTGAATTGGGCCATCAAACTTCTGAAGTTTTGCAATTGGTCATTTTCTGAAGATAAAGAATGAACTGGAGCCAAGACTGTTGTGCTTTTGTGTTACTTTGTAATGGGCAATGTAGTAACTTACACTGCATTTAAGTCGATTGATGGATATTTCATGGCTAGCTTGCAGGTTAAAATACGTAATAGAAACTTCTGATTTATTTCAAGTACACCTAAATGCAGTTAACTGAATAAAACGTGGATACAAAGTCATACTTTAGTAGGTAAGTGTTACAATAACCACAGCTAAACTCAAGTTTGAGGCTCATTTCAAGTTCTTGTCATTCAGTATAATGCTTACAGCAAGGTTTCTTCTCCTGTATTGTCTTTCTAAATTTCTTTGAAATATCAGTCCCAACTCTGTCTAGCTTCTTTCTTTTAAACTGTCCACTAAACCTTTGAGTAGTTTTTCATTGAGCTTCCATGCGCTTTCCAGAGAGGTTTCCGTAAGAATTCCATATTCAATGAAACCAATCTGTGTTTAGAGCACTGCAAAGCAAGCATCTATAAAAGTGTGAGGGTTTTTTTGTCTTTTTTATAGGGTATGTAAGTAGCTAGCATGAAATGATGCTCCATCTGCTGTGTCAACCTAACTACACTTAAGTTTTTGAAAGCATGATCTTGCATGGTCTTCAAGACCACCAGCTGCTTTGTCAGTCCTTAGCAGGACAATGAATGACTTTCCCACAGTATTCCAGAGAACAGATTAATCTGAAGAGGATGCGACGTAGCTTTTTCACAGGACTAATCACTGAACAGGGGCAGGGATGCAAGAATCAAGAATGCTACAATTCGTTATTCATAACACACAACCCTTAAGCCTTGCACACAAGCGTTATGAGCAGACCATGCTCTCCTTGAGTTGGCTGGCTTCCAGGGCTGTTCTGTATTTCAGAATGCTTGTTTGCTAAGAGCCTGGTTTAAAGATTTTGCCACGTAGTTTTACAGTAGTAGGTACATTGTATTGGTAGGCAGCAATCTTCTGATGATTCATATGGCAAATTATAAAATAATTGTTTCAAGCTTTTAAAACTTGAGAGGCCTCCTGGCCCAACAGATGAATGCAAAACTGAAAGGGTCGCCTTGAGTCAGGGAAGTCCTCAGTAATCTGTGTTAAAATGCCCAAGTCTCCTAATGTAGGTTGAATTGGAGAATAAAACAGGATTTGGGTTTAATGATGTTTTGAAATCCTCACTGCTAACCAGCTACTACTCCTTGGGGAAAAAACTGTAAATATTTCTTCCTTTTTATAAGAGAAGAGGAAAGAACTGAAAGGTCTTAAAAGTCTGAGAAGCAGAGCTGTGATGGAAACTGCCATTAGCACTTTCATACCTGATTGCAAGTCCCTGAAACCTATTGACAGGCAGTGTCTGCCTGTTGCTTTGGCATTTCTCTTGGGCCTCTCAGGGAGCAAGGAGAAATTAAAGGAAAACCTGTGATTCTGTCCTTGGGTTTTCACAGCGAGTTTTCTGATGCTGCTGTAGCTGGTGATGGCAGTCTTGTGGCCTTCGTCTTTGACCGGGATTTCACCAGAGGTTTCTGCAACCTTGAACAGTTTCTGAAGTCATGAAGGTAGATGGTTCTCTACATATTTCAGGTGATAACATTCCTGACAAGATGTCAGCTTGGGACTCAAAAGTTGTATTCTGCCTGCCTCCCTAAATGCAATGAGGATTATAAATTAGTTTTACCTTCTCTGGCTGTTGATAATGACCCTTGGACACTGTTAATAGGAAGCAGAGTGAAGCAGCAAATGTTGGGTTAGATGAAAAGCTTCATATTTCACAGATTTCTTCAGCGATGTTAGGCTGCCATTCTTTGGAACAGACTCATTCTCCCAAGTATATTCACTTTTACCATTCAAGGTAAATTTTTCTGGATAATGTTTCCTTCTCTACGATTCCCATTCTCTCATGGCCTCATTCTTCTATACAAGAAACCATCCATTTTCTCCATTCAAAAACCAGTATTACGTCCAAGTCAGTATTTTTGTGTAGTTTTTCAAGTAATTTGTCTTAAGTGTTTTGATGGGGCAGGTCTTCTGTATTCTTAAGAATCATTTGCTTCTCAGTGGCAGCATTGCCCTCTGGTGGAGGAATGATTTTCAGTTTGGAAGTGATTGATTTTCCTTGGATTGTTTGCCTCCTTGGGGATATAACATGACTTCTCTCCAACAATACATTAGCCTCACATGTTGAGAATATGAGTACAGAGATGAAGTTTGTCTCCATATTTTGTTTTTTCCCCCCATTTTCTGGTGGTACTTTAACCTGATATGTCTTCTAAAACCTTGGATAAAAGAGAAGATGCCTGTGAACTTTTAATTCTCCCCAGATATTTGTGATTAGGGAGGCTATGCTGCAGAGCCCATTGCAAGAACTTTACAAAATTCAAACCTGTGTGATCTCTTTGCCATTAGTGTTCATTTAAAATGTATATCAGTGGTGACCCCCTGCAATAAATAGAGTCTTACAGTAGGTGGTAACTCTTCAAAAACGTCAAAGAAATATTCTCTGTATAAGTAAACACATAGGTAATAAATGGATAAATTGAACATGAGGAGAGAACACTTTTTGTAAAATAGAGAGTCTCCTTGCTGGCACCATTAACATGAACATACTTCTAAAGTATGCTTAATCCACATGAACTATTCCTAGCTGAGCTAGGCTCACTACAGCCTAAGCCCAAGTAACACTCATGGGATGTAATTAAGGTGGTCACCAAAAGAGACTTAAAATAACTTTCCAAATTATGAAAGAAGTCTGGGACTTGAAGCTTTAGGAAGGCAATGTACCTCTATGCAACTAAATAATTATGCTACAATTGAGAATAAGCCTCTAATGACTTCTTAAATTTCCAGTATGTGTATCCAATTTAAATGAGAGCACAGACCTTTGGCTGGTCTAAGCACTAAGAGACTTTCAGAGTCCAACTCCCACTTACATACATTCTGTTGATTCAAAGTTTACAACTTGGTGTAGTACTTAGCACTTTCCTTTCCCTTGGGTATTAATTTTAGTAAAATTCAGTGTTTATTACTTTCCACTGTCTGACATGAGAATATAAATTAATTCTCATTTTTCATCAACTCGCAGGATATTGGGCAGTGTTCTTTGACCAGTATTTTGTTTTCAAAATAACAAGGACATGAATATAAAGTTATCTAGTCCATTTAAAGACTCTTTTTCTGATTCTTCCAGCAGTTGTATTGTTTGAATCTGTAATTTCTGCAGGTTTTTTTCCCAGACCACATTGGATTCTTTTTAATATCAGTGTAAACCTACCAAGGTAAATGCAACAAGAATCTGTGTTTGGGAAAAGGTCTATCTGTAATGTTTTATCCTTCCACAGAAGGATGAATTGAAAGCTGGTTCTTCATTACTTACTGTAAAAAGCTAGGAGGATATTAATATTTATGAAGGAGTTTAAAAAAAAAAAAATCAGTCGTCTTATTACATGACTGTCCAGTGAGAACACGTGATACTTTCTTCCCAGTCTGGGAAGAGTTGTGGAATTATTTCAAAAGAATTAGGAAAATGGAAGTGTGCACAGGCTATACAGGAGAGCTTGTAAGTTTTTGTTTTTGTTTTTTAAAGTGCTGGAGAATTAAAAAAAAACTTAACGCGGTGAACCAAAAGGTGCAAAAAGGAACCTGCAACAGAGTTTGCAGAGTCTTGGACAATATTTTCAAATATTTCCACTACAAAGTGATATAAGAAGTATATGTTGCAGATGAAATGTGTTGTTGCCTAATCTATTCTTTTCAGAGATAATTATAAGCACTTACAATAATAGACTTAAAAAATATTGTCATTATTGTTATTCCTCCACACATTTTGCTCCCATTTGATCTTTCTTTTTGCTCCTAATTATGGGATTTTTTTATTAGGTTTCTTTACATTTTTTCTTAACTTGAGATATACTTAAAATGATTGATTCTAAGGCTCTTTTTATATCTCTATTAGCTATATTTGAAATAAAGACCATGAAAGCAATTTATCTCCCTGTTCTCATAGAAAATTTATTGGAGTTGGGAGCATTTGCTTGAAAGTAAATTTGCAGTGAGGCTTTTTTCAAAACTGCTCATTTTCATAAACCATCTGCCAGTTTCTCCTCAATTTACCAAAGCTTCTAGGATGATCTTTGCCTTTTATGGAAACATGAGGCAAAACAAGGCTGGAAAATTTTGAACTGGTAGGAAAATTGAGACTTCTATGCTGAATTTTTTCTTTTCCTCAACAATATCAGCAAATCTGAAATGAATACAGCAAAGTGTTTTGATAGTGTATTTGTTTCATTTCTATTAGACCTGCAAGGTTATTTTCATATTTCCAGTGAGGTGAAAATTCATCTGTGAATATGTGGAATTTTAGCTATGCTTTATTTTTTGTTTTCCTTACCTGTTACTTTTCTAACTACTTGGTCCTTCAAATTAGTCCAGGAAATTATTTTTGAGAGTGTGGGACCTATCAACTATGCATGGACTTCTTAACATGCCACAATACATACTATAGGATTGTGTATGGGGGAGAACAAGGTGGATCCATAAGTACTGGTAACAAATTTAAACAATTCTAAATGACATGTCTTGCTTTTTTCACTTTCAAAAAACTTCATGTAAATGAAAATACCTATTTCAGGTAAAATATCCTTTGATCTTTTCTACCCACTCTCAACTTGCATGCCCCTTCAATCACTTCTAATCAGTGCAGGCCTTTATGAGCTGTTTTCAGTCCTGCAAAATGCATCCTGCAAGAGCCCTTCTGTCAATGCCCTATCCTTCCTGGATTATCGTTCCTTTCACTATTAATTCATGAGACTTATTCATCCTGTTCGTTATACAGAAATATTAACCTGTAGTTAAGATACAAATCCAAATGTGAGAACATAGTAACAGGAAAGCCTTCTGAAAGAAACAAAATCATGGCAATGACACGCTTTAGAAGAGGGCTGTAGCTGAAGATTAATCGGTGAGCACCCTCACTGACAATAGATAATCGTGTGTGATGTTCACAGAGGGAATTAGAGCGCTGGAATCCTCAGACTCTTCGCCATAAATAAAGGAGACTACCTTTTACAGAGCCATTCCTGTATCTGCTTACATTAAAAATGATTCCTCGTGTTGCAGATCATTTGCTGAATGCTGTATGAATTCTGTGGAGCTCCACTGCACTTGGGCTGATTCACACCGTCTTGGGACCTGGCTCTTCTGTGTCAGTTCTAGTGTCAATCAGCAGCTGTGAATTCAGACATGAGCAAACTTTGATTAAGGTCAAGCTACTAGAGCAGCAAAAGAGCTAATGGCATTCTGAATTTGTGCTTGGCATTTACTGCTCAAATCTTATAAGGTGTGTAAGCAACCAGGGCAACATTTTGAAGATCTGTAGTCATATTTTTTGTGTGCTTCTGTGTGTGAGTGCATGGAAGAAGGGAGTAAAATTTTTAAATGTGTTAGGACACTAACCACACTTACTCAAAGCAAGGCAGATGGGTTTAAAAAGAAAAACAGTTTTATGCTAGCATAACCAGCAATGACTTCGAAGTGGGAATGTCAGGGCAGATGATTTGTGAAGAGGGGAAGAAAGTACAGTATACTTGGAAGGTTAAAAAGAAATATTTGTCATGTGTCTGCAAATGGTTTCACCTTGATGAAAGTTGCTATTACATTGCAAAGAGTATTCATGCAAAGTTACTTGTGCTGAGGATTCCAGTCACACCTTCACAAAATGGTGTTAGGGAATGGATATAGTTAGGATAGGTTTTGAGACATCATTGTGGCAATGGATCTGTTATAATAGAAGAGGTAAGTAGAATGGCAGATGATGTAGTTCTAATAGCCTAGCTTTATACAAAGTGTGGCTGAGTCAAATGAACACTGTAAGTTGGTTTTACCACAGTAAGGTTATTTTTTTTTCCTCAGTGGAGAGCTTGGTTTCTGAAGGTGTGCATTTCATTCAGTCTTCTCAAAAGTACAAAATAGGAATACACTTGATTTCCCTTTCTCCCCAAGTCCTATTCCCATATCAAGAGATAAATTTAATATGCTGAAAATCAACTTACAATACCAGGACAATTGTATCCAAATTCAGTTTTACTGTCCTTTGCAAAAAGCAGGTGCCAAAGAGCAGTAGCCATTTTATGGCTACATATTATGCTGGTGCAGTCATTCAAAGAGGAGGGGGGTGAAAAAAAGGTCTGAATTAATAAAGGCAGCGTAGAGGGGCAGTAGCTGTGATCTTGGGCATCAAATTTGGACAACCATTTGTAATCTCACATGATTAGATTTGATACTGTAGAGTTCACCATGTGGAAAATTACTCATCAATATGACATCATCCTGCAAAATGTTTTTTGCTTATCTCTTTCATGATGTAAAGATCTGGAAAGCTGGCCTTGATAATTAAACAAGTATCAAAACACTAGCATATAAACTCTACCCTGTCTTTTCTGTAGGAATATTCTGTAATGGTTTCAGATTTGCTGTTCTGCTTTCACCAGTAGGTTATGTGAAGGGTACGTTGTATGTGCTGAAAAGTAAAATGATACTGAAGTTGGCATAGGACTATATCCTGTTCTTTTTCCCTTGCCAGCATCCCATTTTGAATGTGCTTTCTATTAGCCAATACGAAGTTTAGACATAATGCTGGTCTGGACTGGAGATTGTATTTATCTTCTGATGGATTGTGTAATTGCTGAAAATAATTAAGATTGGCTTGAAAAAGTGTCTATTCTGTTGGCTCTTTCCAGCCAGCCTTTTCACAATCATCCTGTCTGAACTAACAGAAAGTAAATAATGGTTAAAAGGTAATGAGAAGCAATGGACCTTAAACAGATTTACTGTTGATCGGCTACCACCAATTTGCAGCATTTGTTTCCTTCAGGGGCCTCGAGCTTTTCAGCTACCTTAGCAACCGTGGTATCTATATGAGATATTCTCATATAGAAAATGCTGCACTTGCCAGCGCTATGTAGTGATAATCAAGCTGGCAATATAGCTGAAATTGCTGTACAACCAATGCACTTACACTCCACAAGACGTTAAGCTCTGTACTGAGCATTGCAGCTAAGCCTATAAACCCTTTCAAGAAAATATTTTTGTGCTTTAACTGCAATTTACTTTTTCTTGAAAGTTATGGTCATAAGGAGGGGGCAGGTGGCTCAAACCTCAGTTAGCTGTCAGGAGTGGCTAACCTCATGAATGCGTTATCAGGACACTAAGTCTTAATATTCTTTCTAATCTACAATGCTATATAAAACCTAGATTTGAAAAATTGATATCTGGACTCTGGCTTATCTGAAATATTGGTGTTATTTCTTTGTCACTTACCTGTATCCTTGGTTATTTTATCTGTTGTGCCCTATATGATTATGATAGTGTCTACATAAATCATTTGGTAGAATCTGTGGAAAGGAAGGAGGCTGTTTCAGTTATGGAATTTCTATTTATTTGATTGATCCTCTGGATGCAGATGGTATGCTGCTTTTTCTATGGTAGTAAAATGGCTGAATCTTATCTTTCTGATTTCTAGGCTTTAGCGTTATTGCTCTTTCTAGTCATCCAGATGTTGGTTGAATTTGGTTCTCTTGGAATTGTAGCTAGTAACCGAAGCTACCTTAATTAAAAACTGTTTAAAAAAACTTATTGTAGCTCAGATTTAATTTTCTCTGCAGTGAACCCTTAATTATCATATCTAATTGAAATACCAAAATTGTTTATAAACAAAGCTTTTGAAGAGTTTTTTTATTTGCCATCCACTACTAAATTAATACTGTTTTATCAAATGGGACAAGGGCGTCTTTTAATGCCCTGATGGGGAACATGGCATAGCACTTTAGCCCTGAATAGAGCTGCCTAATCAGATTTTTGTCAGAACATCTCTATCCCCTTAAAATAGTGCTTTGTGAATTTAGTTCTTCAACCATTTTTCAAGGCTGTACTGTCATCACTTTATTATAATGGATTAAGATGTGTTAATGTATGGATGCTTTGTTTTAGATTATTGTTTTAATGTAGTATGAGGCAGTGATAGCACGTTTATGAGGATGAGAAAAGCAAAACTCCTGAAGATGGTTCATTATTGTGCAGAAAAATTTAGGAAAAAAATTTCATTTAAAGATGCATACGTGGTTAGAATTTGTAACTCCTGTGTATCTGTATGCTTTTCCTTACCAAATGGCTGCAAGGGGTTAATTACAAGGGGCAACAGTACAGGCCCTGTCTGGTGTGCAGCGTAATGGTGTGGAGGCTGTATGTTAAAAGCAGAGTCATCCGCCCCAGGGTGGATGATCCCCTCAGATGACAGTGCCAGCAAGGCTGGGCTACAGAGCCTGCTGATGCTGCCCTGGCTCTTAACGTGAATGCAAACCCTAAAAGGGCCCTAGCAGCAGAAATTAGTAATCATAGAATCACAGAATGCCTAAGGTTGGAAGGGGCCTCTAGAGATCATCTAGTCCAACCGCTGCTCCAGCAGGCACACCCAGAGCACGGGGCACAGGGTGGCATCTAAGCGAGTCTTGAAGATCTCCAGAGAAGGAGACTCCACAACCTCTCTGGGCAGCCTGTGCCAGTGCTCTGTCACCCTCACTGTCAGGAAATTTTTCCTTAAGTTCCCGTGGAACTTTTGCTGCTTCAGTTTGTGGCCATTTCCTCTGGTTCTGTCGGTGGCCACCAAGGAACATGTGCAGCACCACACAGCCCTGAAGGTCTGTGCGGCTTAGCACAAGCCTCTGCCTGCTCTCAAACAAGAGTTTGTCACTGCCGCCTTGATGTATCCTCCTCTCCTGGTCAGGATTGTTATGCTAGGTAGACCAAAACACCTGTAAAGCAAAGTGGTATATAAGGGTGTGTATATGTGTACGTGTATATGTATACTTGTGTATACTTGTGATCAGTATTCCAAGTCTATCAGAGCTCCATTTTTTTTCCTTTTTTTTTTTAATATTAAAGTTTCCAACAGAAATGGATGCTTTGGGCTTTTGTCGTCTTGGCAGATGGATGGTGATCTTGGTTTTGCAGGACTAGCAAAGCTTGGGTTTGCAATACTGTGGTTTTCATTGCTCTGTCTGCAAGAGGACAAAGTTCCTTAAGTAGCTGAGCTTTTTCTGTCTCTAACTCTGTCATTGCACAGAGCACTGCAAAACTTGATTAAAAGGTTTGGATAATTTTGTACTGATTTGGACTTAGAGACCTCATTTAACATGTCGATAAATCTAATTGAGTGTGAAGTATCAGATATCAGAATATGGCCTTATTCCTGAACTATTCAGGAACCAAATACTGCTTGGACAAGGCCAAACATGGATGATCATGACCAATTATGTCTTTCATGTGAAGGAGTAGTTTTTAACTTTGAAGTTACTATAAATTATTTTTAGATAAAAATAAATTTAAAAACTCATCAACATAAGAGGGCTAAATTACTTTAAGGTTTGAATACTAATGAATTACTTCCCCTCAGAGGATGTAATATTCTGTAAATGAGTGTCATCTCCTAGCACATCAGTTACATAATTATATGAAACATCTGCATTTTATTTTTGAGACAGTCCAAAATTGGTCTCTTGGAAGGTCTAGATTTGTAGTAAGGAAGGGGGGGTATGATATTTTGAAGAAAAGTAATGCCTTAAAGTTCCCAAAGATACTTTAAAGATATCTGAAGTTAAATGCAGTTATGAGGAGAAAAAAAAGAAGGTTGACGGTCCTCATGTGCTGATTCTTATGCAGTGGTTGATGTAGCCACGTGTTGCAGTAACTCCCCTAACATTCCTACAGCACTCCCGAAACACTTCAAAGGGAAGCACTGAGTGAGCAGAGGAATGGGAAGGGTGATGTGGGGGGAATTTGTAGCACTACCTGATGATGAAATGTAAGAAACAACCAACAAATATGACTAGGCAAAACCAGTCGGTGTTCTGTTATTTTCCTCTCATTGATACTCTCTCTGCTGGAGAGGAAGCTTCATACTAGCTGGAATTCAGGAGCATATTTCATTCAGCTGAAAAGGAAACAAAAAGCTGTAGCAAATATGTTTTTGTAGTGATAGAACTTAAAAGCTTCATCAGATGTGTGGTCAGTAGTACCAAATCATTTCACTTATCAAATCAGGTAATTTTTAGTGATATGATCAGCCTGGGTTGGGGGTGGGGAGGGGTCTCTCTTTTACAACATGTGACTTGACTAACCTGTTCGCTAAGTTGGATCAATGTCCATCTGGCCCACTGTGGCCTCTTTCATCTGCCTTTGGACCTTTTCAGGGGGAGTATTGGAACAGAATAACTCAAAAATGTAGAGTACACTCCATGACGTGTGCCTGTGAGTCTTGATAGACTTGTATTCTGTATGTCAGCTTAAACCTGCTTTGAAATAGGAGTGTCTACTTTAACAGTGGGAAATCAAACTGTTTAACTGGGATGTGAGTTAAGGTTTTTTTTGGCTGTGTTTGCAGGTGCTTGCTCTGTAGTGTATCTATATATCTATACCATATTAGTAGTAGATGCTGTTTTGTAAGACTTGTTTCAGTGGAAATTAGGAGAGTGTCTTGTGACAGTGCTTGTAGTGCTTATATCAAGAAAGGAGGAAAAGGACACCGAAACTGGCCATGGGGACAAAGCCCAGGAATGGAAAGGCATTTTGGTGTGGAAACTGAAGGACAGTTTTGGAGCATTTTATGTGCTGCTAGACTTCAAGTGTATCTATCTAACAACAGATTTATGAATGTCAGTGTGATTACAGCTAGATTTGACCAAAAATCCTAATCAATTTTTTAAAGCTCTGTAAATTCTGCTGCACCTTCAGTGGCTCTCTAATTGATGTAGACCTGTGGCTACTTCATCTTCAATTTCCATGTCACATGCATGAATATTCATGGGTTATATTTTGTATGAAGATTTCTGTCAGGAAGTAAATGCTGAATGCTCCTCTGAAGTGGGAAGAGTGGGAGGAAGGATATGGAATAAGTTTACACTGATTAGAAACCATGACCATGGGAAGGAAGTGTTTATGTTCAATTTAGTAGTGGTGATTTTTTTTTTTGAGGGGGGAGCGAGGCAGTGATTATGTTTTCTTTTGTTATTTTTTGACATTATCACATGAAATAAAAATGGTCAGAGGCTTTTACAATGACTCCTCCTTACTTATTAAAAAAAAAAAAAAGGCTGTGGTGAGAAAATCCTATTTCCCTAAGGTCTTGTGGATACCCAAAATGCTGCTATTGACCTCTCAGACATTTCTGGAAATAAGATGGAGACTGATCTTTGGGTTTCTGTTGTCCAGTCTGATTTATTAGAAGGCTGGACCACCTTTTTTGTAAAGGAGAGCCCATAATGTAGCTGATGGATTTTAGAGCTTCACAGAACTGCTTCTGTGGGAAATCAAAGGAATGAAATGTCAAGAAGAAAATATGTGAAAAACAAAAACTGTTCAGAAGAAAATAGTCTGTCCAGAAGAAAATATATATTTTTTTAATAATATGGTGATATTTTCAGTGAGTTGCAACTGCATTACCACAAAAAGTCCTTTCCAGTCCAAATCAATGATTTGCAGTAGTGGAAGATCCTCTTAATTTATAAACCATAAGTGGCAATGGAGGTGGCTCTTAAAATTCCTGTCCTGTTTAAGGGAGAAAATTAGGATTCTGACAATTACTGTGAGTAGCTGTTTGCCTGAAAAAAAAAAAAATCACTTTTGGTCCCTAAGCTTAAACACAGAAATAAACATTAAAGTAGGAGTGGCTGTTCTGTGCTGAGAAAACACAGAGCATTGGCCCATGGACTATACTCCAGATCTGTAAACGGAGTATATTTGTTCATCTAGGAAAAGTGGAATTTGAATTAAAATCAAACACAATTCTCATAAAGTTTGCATGCAAGTACAGATCTAATAGCATCTTTTTAATACCTTTGAGTGACTTCTTAGGGAAAATCACAGTCTCCCTTTTATTTGGGTTCTTAAATATCTGAGAAATTAGCTAATGTGCTGCAAACATGTTGAGGTTTTTTGTTACTTACATTGTTCTTAGACTTTCGATTGACAGATGTCATATGGATAAGCTTATCTACTTTCAACTATCAGAGCCAAGTACAAACTAAAAACAAACAATATTTTGATATTCCTTCACTAGAAAATGCTTGTGCAGCTCCAGTAAGCAACAAGACAGTCAGAACAACCTGTGCAGTATTGTGCTCTTCTGTAGTATATTACAAACATACAGATTATGTGAAAAATTCTGACAATGTGTTTTTATACTGTTAATCTTGATAACATATACAACTACCCTTAATCCAGTGAACAAATAATAATGATACTTTTGTGTCCTGGCCAGAGCAATTGTTGCATGTAAACTGTTACATAAACATGCATAGACATAGTTCCTTGAAATAGGCTGATAGATTTTTATGAGATTAAGGAAACATTTGGTGTTGTCTGCTATGATTACATTTGACCTTTATCAGTTTCAATTTGTGTATTTTCCCATTTAAATCCCACTGTATAATGTTTTTAAGGCAATGGTCTGTGCAGCTCTGCTCGTGTGTATAGCTTTATCAGTAGTACACAAGAAACTCTACAAATTTTAGTCTTCTATTTTTTAAGTTATCTGTGGCCGGATAGCAGTAGCATTTTTTAACACAAAGGGAACACCTTTTTATGGTTAATTCATATGTATCAATCAATTTTATGGTTAATTAGCAAATATAGTAATTATATGAAAGTTAACTTGTATGTGAGCTAGCTGAGTGGAATTTTTGGATACAGTTCTTTCAACTTGTGTGAGTACATGAGATGGAGTAGCTCTGACAGATGATGAGCTACAGGAGCCACACTTCTACAAATGCTGACCGTCGACAACATGGGGTTTGAAAACACCATTTGTAAAATATTCAGTGGTAAAGATGTTGACTAGTAAAATATCCAGCTTCAGCAGGGCAATTGCTGCATTTACTTCATGATAGTTTTTATTTAATATGGGTTCTTAAAGGCCCTCAAGCACCCAATGGGAGCAGCCAGACTGCAAAATTATATTTCACTTCTGAGGACTAACTGTGTTAGCAGTTGTCAGGTTGTTCTAATTCACCTTGTGGCATGTGTCACTGCTAAGCAAAAAAGCTTGAATTCAGCATCATCTCTGTTTGGGTAGGATTGCATGTTCCATTATACTTGCTATAAATACTGTAAGTATGTCTGTTTAATCAGTGGCCTTCAATGGCAAGACTCACTCCCAAATCATTCCTAAAAGTTAAATGCCAAATATTGTTTTCTTAACTATCTCCCTATATATGTGTAGTTAAGTGAAGGATGCAGTGGAAAGTATGGGTAAGTTAGGTAGGTAACTGCTAGCTGGCAAAAAAGGAATGGATAGTAATTGTTAAGGAAATCAAATCCTGATGAGAAATTCAAGTCTTCTGACTGAGGGTTTTTTCTGCCAGCGACCATAATTGCAGACATTTGAGTGTCTGTCTCATTTTGTGCATTTGCAGACTGGCCTCATTGACTTGAAACTGTTTGATTTCAGCCTTTTCTCAGAAATCATAGCAGTATTTGCTTAATCCAAAAAACTGTAATATTGTGGCTATGAAATAATTAAGCAGCCCTGGAAGTGCTCATATTGTATATGCTCATATTGTATAAGGTAGCACTTTTTTCCACCCAAAGTGTCATCAAAATAGTTCAGAACTTTAGTTTATAGACACCTGGCATCTATTTCACTAGAAATCATTTATAGTCTGTTTTGCCTCTTCATTTTAATGCTACTATTGTTATTTTCAAGGGGGTACTTTTTAATAAAGCTACTCTTGTTTGCTTCAGTAGGGTGCCTCTGCTTAGTAGTATGACATCTGAATTTAAAATTGACCTTAGGAATAGGAAAAGATCCTAATTTTTTTTTCTGTTGCTCATCTATCTCTAAATGGTGTGTATTATGTTGTCTGTGCTTTCTCTTTAGATGATGAGTCCCAAAGCATTGAGAATTTAAGGGAAAATATACCAATTAAGGTTTTTTTAGATGCAAATGTATAACAGAAAGCAGATCATGTTTACAGCTGTGTAATATTAAATTCCCAAATAATCATTTTTTCTTCATAGTTTTCGATTCTCAAGATACTTACCTACTAGATGTTTATGATGGCAGTTTTCTAATACTTTCTCTTCTCCTTGGTTTACTTGATTACTGGTTTATTTGGAATGATTGTTGGAACTCCTTCCGTTTTTAATCCTGACTAAAAAATTTGGCCCTGGTTTGCAATAAAGAGGCAAATTTTAATTACTGGTATCTCCCTGACGATGTATTTGCTAATAGCATTTTGTCCTTTTTCAGTCTTGCAAATCAGGGCGGCTCTGCCAAATGCAATGCTATGAATGTACTGAGCATCAGCATCAATCTCAGCAGTGTGGTGATTAAAGAGGTCCAGAATCAGCTTGTTACTTTGTCTAAATTTACCTGGGTTACAGCAAAGAGAAAATAGAGTTTTCTTAAAAAATCTGAATGCATCTACTGCATTTGATGCAGTTGTAGTTGCCCTCAGTGCATTTTGATGCAACACGATGTTTCAGGAAACCACAAGATCAGTGCTTTAGCATGCAATATCTTTGCATGCTAATCCACCGCTGCTGTGGTTTGGCTTCTCAGCTGATGTTCTTGGAAGGGCTGGTAGAGATGTCAGCCTTTGCAAAGGTCTCTGTTAACTCATCCTGCACTCATGGGTGTGAAGGAGGTGCACGGAGAGGGAGCTGGATGCCAGCTTTGGTCATGTAGGTTGTGTTGGGTTCAGTGTTTCTCTAACAAGTTGCAGTGGGACAGAGGAAATTTTTTTCTTTTGAGGAGAGGGTGGGGCTTGTGGCATGAAGGGTTTCTATAGTTATGTACTTAGGTAACTGCGTAGCAAAATATTTTCTATTTTAAGATCTATGATGAAATCTGCCTAGCATTGTCCAGGAGTTAAACTCTGTGATTCATAAGACTTTTAGCTGGAGCTTCTTTGTTGTGGTGAACAATGGAATTTCACCTTAAGAATCATGACCAAAGAGGGGAAAAAAATCTGAGAAGTTTTTTGTGTGTTTGTGTATATAAACTCCTCTTAACTTTAGATCAAGCATAATGGAAAATTAAAGCTCGTAATGGTTCCCCTTTTTTTACTCTCTCCTCCTATTTTATTTTGTTTTGTTTTATTTTATTTTAGCATCAGATTGTAAAAGGTAAGATGTAGATGTGTCAGCAGGGTTGTTCCAGCTTTAAACCTGGTACTACTGAGTTCTGAATTTAGCCCAGAGCTTTGCTGTAAAAGCACAGGTATTAAAATGGTATTAAGTATCCAAGAAAACACCTTCCTTCAAGTTAATCCTTCCCTCTTCTCCCTCTGCCAGTGAGATATGCTTAATTCTGTGACATTCAGATATGGAAATTCAGTTTCTTAGGAAATTAGGATGATGCGATAGACTCACTGTATGCAACAAGGAAGAGGTGATGACATTTTTTTTTTCCTCTGGAGAAGCATCTGACCATAGGAGCTTTATTTTAATTTATGTCTCGTTATAAAGTATGCTTTGTCTGGTATTGATTAAACATTGGTGGGGATGGCTGATGTTATATTAACGTTGAGGAGCATGCCTGGTGCGTTTTGCATGCAGTTGCCATAGCAACTCTACTGTAGAGTGACCCAAATTAATTTTCCACCAGCCCGTTAGTGCCCTGTCGGTTTTCTCTCCTGCTAGGGATAAGCGGGCTAAAATGTATTTGTATTTTTGAAGGAGTTTGCCTTAAGATTTGTCCCTGTATGGCAAAGACGTTGCAGTCAAGCAAAATCTACCTCCGTAAGTTGTGTAGTTAAATGTGTGATACTTGGATTTCCCTGTTATCAAAGGGAAACACTTAAATGAGTAACTAGTAATTGAACAGAAATGAACTCTGTGCAGAACATCCATAGTAATTGAGGTAGGCAATTTAGTAGAGTATGAAAGGAGCCCAAAATTGTTTCCTTTTCATATGCTGCTTTTTTGTTCTACCCCTAATAGGCGGGAAGCAACTGCGAACAGGAGTTTGTGCATTTCCCCGGCTCTGCTACTGGATACCTCCTTTTGCCCTAGTCTGGTTCTTACTGAACTTTCATGTCTACTTTTTCTTTACCCCAAACGCATTTGTAGCTTGACCACCTATGCAACCTTTTCCTAGGTGTAAAAATCATCTTTATATGCAGAATGAGTGCATCAATATTTGAATATTCATACTTTGGCTGCTGAATGCAGTGGCATATCTGCTTTATATTTTCTTAGCTAGTAGTGGGTAAAGTCATTTATTTGTGAAGCTTTTGTGCACAAGGGATTTTAGGAACCCATCTTCAAAGTGTAATTTAGTATTAATTCTGTAATAACTTTCTAAATTCAGTAGCACTGAGAGTTGATATGATATCAATTTTACTCCTAGCTGCTGTTGATAAACACAAATTAACATATAAATATATCTAAAGCCTCTGTTCTTGGTTGCTCATTAAAATAGTGCTTTAACAAATTATTTAATATTTAATTAACCTATATAAAAATCAGAATCAAAATGCCAAAGTTCCTCTCCTGGTGCAAGACACCTACAACAAAGGGGAAATTCTTTCATAGTGTTTCTTGTTAAACACTGCTGCTGATCCAACCATGATTGAAATGTTAGTTTTCTTTTTTTACTCTATAAAAACTCTGCCAGTGTTAAAACAGTGTTTAAATTGTCCTATGTTCATAAATGAATACAAAACACCTAATCATGAAAAACTGTTTTATTGTTCAAAATGTTAAAAATGCCTGCATTAAACTAAATGCTGGATAACTTTCACTGTAAAAGTTTGTTTTGTGCCTCTAAATAGAGGTGTAGAAATCCTTGGATTCCTCTCCATCTTTTTTCAGCTGTTTGACAAAGGTCAGTTAAGGGGGACCTTTAGTACTAAACTACTGGCCAGGAAAGTTGAAAATATTGCTCACTTGCCCTTGTGTCAGATCCTCTGAAATGTGAAAAGGCAGTGAAGCTTCTGCTGAAGCTTGTCTTGCCTTGATATTTTGATGTACTCTTTTGCTGTAGAAAGGCCAGTCTTGAAAGGATGGAGTAGAACAGTCCATCCAATGTCTCCTAAGGTAGTAGGAACAGGGGTTTAACATGTATCGAACTTGAGAAAAACACCTGTGTGGTCTGAAGTGACAGTCTCTGCTCATTGTGATGCTTTCAGAGGTGCCTACCAATAGGCTGCTCATGACTAACTAGGTTGTTGACTTTGAAGTAGTAACTTTGGTAGAAGCCAGGTTACCTGAGGAAAAAACAACTCTCAAAGATGATGTGTTTGAAGAAAACACCTAACTCCCAGAGATAAATTCCATTTTGCAGAATCATATAAGGACATTTTGGATTTTAACGGCTGGACAGCAACCAGCTTGCACATTCATTGCTCAGATGAAATGAGGAAGAGTTTGTGAGGTATTAGTGCTCGGGTCAACTTGTGATCACTCTCAAGAACTGGTACAGACAGACTGGGTAACACAGGACAGAGACTGATAGAAGTGGCAGGACTTGCACTGGCATCAATTTTCCTCCTGCTTGTGAAGTCATCCCCTGTCTCTTCCAAGGTGCAGAGGCTGTGGGACCTCCCTAATAAACCATTTTTCTGTGTGCTATGTATATGATGCCTAAAGGAAGGTACCTGGGCCACATGATATGGTTGTGTGCCTTATTCAAGGGGTGAATTTGGAGATCCAGACAGTCTCTTGTGCTCTCTTCCACAATGATAACATTACAAAGCTGAAATACAGTTAATTTGCTGTAATATCAAACTTAGAGAAGTAGAGTAATATAGGGAATCATGGAGATGAGCAAATGAGTTGAAAAGGAGCTTAGCGAATTGGAAGGAAGATGACCAATACCTGGTAGGTCTGTTCAACAGTAATAAGCAGTATAATAAGCACTATAATATGCTGCTCAAACATGATCTTATTGCCTTCTCCTCGGTCTGCATGCACATGGTGTATTTTGAAGGGTGTCTGGGTGTATCTCATGGTCCCCCAGCCTGTGGCCATACACATTTTTGTCCATGCTAAGGAGAATTTCTGCAGTGAGTAAATAAGCACGTTGATTGTCAGAACTTTACTTTGTCATGCTGGGCTTTTTACCCTTCCTTGAAAGGGGAGGATTCTTGCAGCCTTGGAAAGCTGCATGCTGTAAATCTGCTTGGCTGGAGAAGGTTGTAAGAGATTTAACTTGTGTCTAAATGGTATTCTCTGGTGTAATCACCTTGTTAAAGGACTGTTCCTTAATGGCTGTAATACTGATCTCAAAAACCATTAGCTGAGGTTATGGAAGGAGGCACGCAGAATGGAGTGCCTTGCTGCGTTGTGTGCATAGCAGTTTATTAGCCTGAGAAGCCTCTACTACACTTCTTAGTGGTAAATTTTTAGTGTGGGGTAGGCTGGACATATAACAAATGCACTGTAGCAGTGTGAATGTGTGCCTGTGTTTTGAGGTGTTTAAATAATGAAAATTATTAGTTACGGTTTTACTTAGGGATGGTCAGACACTCAGGGTAGGGTTTGCATTTCAAGAATGGAACAAGTTAATGTGTTGGTGGCTCACAAATCTGTCTGCTCTAGTTTGCTTTTTCTTAGCTAATGCATAAAACAATATTGCTACCAATGAATAGGACAGTGAGGTTACGTAGGAAACCACTGAAGGCAGTTAAGTGGTTGCAGAAATAGCCACTGAAGGCTGAGTGAACCTGGTCTACTTTATTTCCTAAAAGATTAGGGGTAAATGACTTGGAGGAAGGAAGAAAACAGTTAATTAAACATACCTAAATACTCCTGTTTTAGATTATGATTTGTGTTTTGCACTATTACTTCTAGATCTCTTTGAGAATCTGTGCTTCTTCTGGATCTCCTTGAATAAGAGTTTGTTCTCTAACTGGAGAAACATGTTACAAGGTATCATTTGGTAGTCACATACAACAGTTATTAGCAGGAAGGTTTATTTTTTGGGGAATGAAGCAAACATTTTCTTCTGCCTCATAAGGCATGTGAAGTAGGAGAGAAGGAGTGTTATGTCAAAGACGACAGTGCGGAGCAGTCCGAGCAAACACATCCAAGCGTTTGAAGGGATCTCTCTCCCTTTTTCTCCTCTAAGAAATCTGGATATTGGCTTGCAACATACAAACAGAATGAAAAATTGAGGAAGGTACTAGGTGAAGCAATGGAGAGGTTGAGAGAGCACAAGTGTGGACACCAGGACAAGTGGACAAGGGTAGTTTTAGTACCAGAGAACTTCTTTGTGCTGCTTCAACTTTTCCTACAGTTGGTGTTCACTAACCACTTATCTTGGTCTTGTGAACAACTAGTGTGGAGAAGCGTGAATTTCTCTTCTGCTTAAGCATCAATGATAGTTAGATGTAGATTCAGTAATGATGTGTGACTGCTATAGACATCTTGTACATGGAGGCCTGCACCTAACCTTCTCAATTTGAGTTGTCTGCTTAGTGAATAAATCATCAAAATTATGGAGTGGTGGCTAGAAAGAGCTGGAGCTGCAAAAAATAATGGCATCGTTTCAAGTGCAGGAAGAATGGTGGATGCTATTATGCTATTTTAAATGGCTAAAAGTAGCCATTAGGTTTTGTGTAAGGGGGTATGTCAAAAGCTTATTCTTGAAGCCTACTGGGATTTTATTCAAGAGTATTCCACAGAGGAAAAAATATTAAAATAGGTGTTGTAAAAATCCTTAAAAGGCGTGTCAAAAAAGAAAATAAAACTGTTTGAAGGGATTTGTTCTGTTCAAATAGAGAATGCTTAACATTGTTCAACATTAGAGCTGGTGTATAAATTGAGGGACACCCTTGGCATGCCAGGTGAAATTTTAAGATACCAGGAATACATGCAGCTGGTTCATTGGGGTGGGTGGAAGAGGGGAGGAAAAGTCCATTTTCATTAGGAGACTCTTTCTCTGAAATCAGTCAAGTCAATCTATTGACTTAAGTGGGTGCAAAACTAGTCGATGTTTTGAGATTTGTGAAATACCACTCTAAATATTTAATTTAGGCCTCAGATGTTATGCAAACCTTTCTTCTGCGAAAGTGCTGCATTTCTCAAGGGTTATAGCTGATCTTGTATGTGAGCTTTACTGAAAAAGGTGAAAATCTGTTCAGATAAAAAATAGCTTAATGCTATTGTTTAGTGTGGTATTTGGTCCTGAAAAAGTACTTAGCAGTCCAGGAAGTTTAAATTTAACCTCTACAGCTCTCAGGAAACAGTTATTTGGGAGGATCTCTGTTAGTGTAATACTGAATCATTTGTTAGAAATGCTAGTCTGGTTTTGCTCAGAATTTGTGGCATGTTCCTTTGATTTTTAGGATTAATTTTTTGGTATGGTCCTTTACCTTGTTTCTTTGATCACCCCCAAGATCTTCATGGAGTTCCCTTTTTGCCCTGCTTAGAGCATATATTGCTTGAAGGCCTGAGCAAGCAAGCTAGCTCAGCTTTGATGCTAGCAAAGGAATGATGCGATGCAGTGTAAAAGGAGGGGGCAAGAATAGCTTGAAATGCTCCTTTTTGCTGCTGTGGAGCACTACTAGCACTGCCGCTAAACAAGTACTGCAATATTTTTATCCTGCTTTCTTTTTGTTCATAGTGATCATTTGAATTTGTTGTTAGGAGTGTTCACACAGGCTTCTGCTAATTTATGAAGGAAAATTGAAAATATTCAGAACACAAAAGTTTTCTACATAGTATTTTGGAAAGAGGCATGGAAATGAGGAAATACAATTTACGTTTTGTGGTTTCTACTGCTCATATGCTGTATAAATTTGAACTTCAAGATATGCTGAGAAATTGCAAAGTGGATATTTTCAAACTATGTTTAGATTGTCACTTAAAATTATATGAGAGCAGATTTGATGAATGCTTGAAGGATTCACAGGGCAGATTGTCAGCATTTCCTGAATTCTGGGTTGAAAGCCCCTGTATGACATGCAAGGTTTTTCTGGTGATGCTGACAATCTTCAGAATAAAATGTATGAAGAAACAAGGACTTGATGCTCAGTTTATTTAAATGGATTGAAATCAATGCTTGAATCTGAATTCAAACCTTTGATATCACCTTCAAAACATCTTACACTTGTTAGAGAGAAAAAAAAAAAAAAAAAGACCAAGACAGTAAAACTAGTCAGTGTTTGTGTTTTGAGCAGTTAAAACAATACTTGTCCTGAAGGCTAATGCAATTTTGGTAGTGGGCTGGGAAGCTTTAAAAAAAAAAAAAAAAATCAAGACTTCAGGATTCTTATATCTTTCATGGCTCTCAGGGGGTCTCTAATTTCAAGATATTTCCAGACTTTTTCGTTTTGGGAGGGGGGGGGGAAAAAAAAAGTGTGTTTGGGTACCTAGGAAAAAACTCTAGGGTTTGTTTTTAGGGTTGTAGCTACTCTTATTGATCTCCTCAAACAGGAAGAACTTTTCATGAAGGCTTTGGAATGCTCTTTTGGCAAATACATCTGACATTAAGTTGTTTTTTCTTTTAGAAGAAGATTTCTTCAATGAATGTGCTGGTAATTTGTTTAAAATGAATTGAATGCAAATCCCTTCAAGTGGCATGACACATGGTCAACTTTCTGGAACTAATCTTTTCAATTGGTTTTTATTTTGAAGAGATACTCAGTTCAAAAATGTCTTCAGTAAATATACATGTGTAAGATATTTTTTTGGCTTTGTGTATCCTTATTCTTGATTTGTTTTCTAGTCCCTCATTCATTTTTCTCCTGTTAGATTCAGTTGTCTTTTTTTTTTTTTTTTTTTTTTTAATTCTCTGTATATATTTTCTGGTTGATTCTGTCCCGTACTCCTCTCCCCCTCCTTCCTATTTACCCTTTTACTGTGTACCCTTTTCTAATGTATGACTGAATGAACAGAGAGCTGAAAGAGGCTGGTCAATGGGAGAGATACTGACCACTCTTCCACTGTATGTGTAAAAGAGTGAGGACTCATGGTACTAGTAGGAGCAGATGAGACTGTGTTGACCAACTTGTCTACTTTGTCTTGCTAGGTGGTTCAAGTTCTCTTCTTGACGTGTGTGGGGAAAACAGTATCCATATGCAATAAAATCTGTAAATTTAGCCTCCTCCTGATGGAACGGGACAGACATAAGTGCAAGGGGCTAAGGCTTACCCCCCTCAGTTTCTTCTGAGCTGCTGCTTAAGCCTTAGTTGGCTTAAGAGACTGAACTGCAGGAGCAATGATAATATTTAGGTGTTGGAGAGCTGAACTGTAACTGGGAGAGAGAGATGTGGTGGTGGTTGGAATAATGTGGTGTTTATGAGGACAGAAGGATGTTAGTGATCTGTTGGGTAATTTTTGGCTGTTGTAACACTGCTTTTTGATTTAGTTCCCTTTCTGTTCAGCACTCCATCAGATGTAAAAAATAAATTCAATTTTGAAGTCAAAATGGCTGCTTCCATTACCTATCTCACACATTTAGCACCTTGTGTTTTCTTCCTCATTTGAGGCTCATTCTGTCTTTGCCCATCTTTGTGTCTCCTATGCATCTTAAGTGATATTGATTCTCAGCCAAACTTTGAACCAGCAAACTCAGGTTTGTCTCATAATCCATTAGTGCAGCAAATTGCTAATCTTTGAGCAGCTTCAGTCAGCTGCTTTAGATGGAGGCGGCGATGTCACTGAGAGAAAGAAGCAAGGGCAGGATGAAGGTACATGAACCCTTATGAGCTTGGATACAGCACATGAGCTGTGCTGAATTGAGAAATTCTACAGCTTTTCTAAATCAATCCGTTTTAAATGTTGGTGTAATATATTGCAGAATTAATGCTCCTGCATTTTCCATTTGAACACCCTTGTTGATGTTTACAACAGTGTGCTCCTTGTTTAAATATGTTATATTCTTCTGTTAGGGGGAAACAAATCATCCTGTTCTTAAAAACAGGTAATTGCTTCTTGTGCCTAATTGATTTTTAGAAATTACAATGCAGATTTGATTTGAGAAAGGCTTGTGTATGATCTGCAGTTGGTTTCCTGAGATGCACGTTTCTATGAAGTGGAGCCATGCAGCATACGCATTATATCATCACTCTGTATGTGCTTGGAAATATTTGCAACTACTTAGACTCTAAGCTCTGCAGAGTTTTCTGACTTTTCCTTTGTTGTTATTGTTAATTATTTCTCTGTGAAATAATTTGTTCCATGGCCATTCGGGAGAATTGGTGAGCAAGTCATAGATAGGGGATACTTCAGGACCAATTCAATTTTTTAATTTTAACTATTTAGAGTTTTCTTTATTAAATGAAACTAAAATAGTTTCTGACAATTAGATATTGAAAGTATGTGAGCAGCTATGTTTGACAAGTTTCAGTGTCTCTGCCACTTTTATTGAAAAAAGACAACTGAAATGAAGCTGCAGAATATTCTATCACCAAACCTGTTTTTTTGTTTTTTTCTTCAGTACATGTTGGTGCAAGCTACGTGTATAACTTAGGGGGACGGAAGAAGAACTTGCCTTTGTTTTTTAACTTACTGTTTAGAAATTGGAGAATTACTAGAAAGTAACATTCTGTATTATGATGACTGGAGAATTTTCAAAAATACAGCAACGCTCATGGTAATTAAACTGCAATGGCTGCTAAAGTATCTAGATCTGAGAATTGGCCACCATTTACTGTAATGCCTTAACACAAATGACTAGTATCGGTGTCCTCAGAGAATACTGCTGTGCTTCACATAAAATTTAAGGTTCACTTCTGTTTTTAACTGTAAAAGCTGAAAATAATTTTATGTTGACAAATGGTACTCATAGCAATAGGAAGAAAATATATTTAGGAAGATAAACATATTTGTCCCATATATATTTGTTGATCTCTTTTATATATTAAAAAAATACACATATGTAAAGAAAATGTGGTAGAAGGAATGTAATTCTGCTTCTTTTGTCCTTAAGAAAACTAGCTGAGAAACAACACCTCATCAGAGGAACAGGGTGTTGAGTATCCAATTCCTGCAGAGCTTCCTACCACTATGTCAATGTTAAGTTCACAAGGCATAATAGGAAATTTATTTGCAGTATCTGCTTTTCTTTTCCCATGATTTCCACCCCCCATTTTTTTTAAAACTGTTTGGGAACTGTTAAAATTTTTGAGAAAACAAAGTACTTGATATATGGCCTCTACTTTTGTGTGCAGGTTTTCTTTACTTTGGTGTACTTCTAGTTTGGTCCTAAAGATTGAATGTCTATTGTGGGCATAGTATTAGCTGGCCTCCTGGAGTACTGGCCTTGCAGAACAGTTTTATACAGCCCATGTTAAGTGTGAAATTAATTCTGAAAGCACACTGATTTGAACTGAGACAATAACATTAACAGACTGAGGTTTGCATGTGGGAGCTTAATTAGGTCCTCTGCTTCACTGAACAGATGACAAAAAAAAAAAAAAAAATCCATAATGGGATATTAGAAAACCTGCAAAGAAGGTCAGATAAGGAGAAAAGGACGATAATTATCTTTGGATTCACACGTTTTCTACAGTTCTGGAATAAGTTTGAGTATTGCTGTCTTGTCCAGAGTAGAGGATTTGACAATCTGCTCACTTTATCTTCCTAGATTACAGTGTGTTTGTAGAAGACTTCCTTGATCTCCAAATCATTTAGGCTGTTTTGTTCCTGCATAGAATGGTATAAATGAAGAAAAAAATATATTAGGATCATTGGAGTGTTTCAGTTAGAAGAAAAAACCCAGCTCAGTCCCTCTGAATTAGAACATTTTATAATACAAAGCTGCTTGTGAATTTTTTTAGTAATATTTTTGCTAGTAGTTATCTTGATTAAGGCCTTACCTGTTGCAATCATCCATTTCCTTTAAATTCAAGGATACCTGTATTAGCCAATAGTTGTTTGACAATGTATGTAAAGTTAAAGCTTGTGTGGTTTAAAATAACAGTGTATTCTGACTGTGTTTGAAACGAGCATTTTATGGTTAACCATGCATCCTTGGATAACTATAGAAAAGAAATTAAGATCATCCAAAGCAGTGCATTTTAATTGATATCTTTATTAGAAATTGTTACTGAAATTTGCCCATTCATCTGCAGATCTTTCACTGACTTAAAAAAAAAAAAAAAAAAAAAAAATGCTAATTGTGGTGTCTATGAGGTTGTGAGGTGCTATGCATTTTCCAAAACAGGTATTACTTATTTCGGTGAACAAGATAAATGGAGGCAGATGAAGAATCAGCTGAATCCTTGTTCTACAGCTGCCTCTGAACAACCAGTGCAGGAAGACATTGAAATTAAGTGCTTTCCCAAGGTGAAGGCAATGTCAAGGTTAGTTAAGTTGTTTAAAGGAATAGTCAAGTTATCTTAAACACCGTCAGATTGGATGACTAAATATACAGTGCAACCTTGCCCTCCTGAGCTGTATTAATAATTTTGAAAGTTTTTTCATAAGGCTATGGTTTGAGGAACACTGTAGGGCAAGGTATGTGGGGCACCCACTGAAGACCTGACTCTTACCTGAAGTGTTTATTAGTTCAGCTCTAAAGATGGGGAATCACTGCAGATTCATATTGACTGAGGCTGCTATTTCAACTCTTGCTGCTTTCATGGCTTTGAAAATACAGAAAGAGTATTTATTTGGCTTATCTTTAAAAAGTAATGCTTTAAAGCTGTCTCTGCCACAGTTCCCTGTTTATAGTAGGAAGGAACGTGTTGTTTTTCCTGCTTAGAAGGAAGGGGTTTGGAGGTGAGTCTAGGTTTATCACTGTTGTGCTATGAGCTTCAGCAGAGGCCCCGCAAGTGCCCTGCTCCCTGGGTTGACTCTCCTGTAGTCCTACAGTAAGAAAAAACAAAAGGAATATGGCAAAAATTGGCACTACTCCCAACAAACAGCTGTAATTGCAGACTTAATTTGTAATAAGATATCCAGACTTAATAAGATGAGCTACTGAATTATGTGGCTTACTGCTGAATTTTTCTCCCATTTGCAATGCTGTTTCTTATGAAACTCTCCTAGGTGAGAGTGGTTTTGGTAGTGCAAACCTGCAGTAGTTCAGCAGTGCTGTGCAAATACAAGCCAAACTGGTAGTTATAAAATCCCTTTCTTTGTCATGCAGAGCAGAAGTGCCCACAGATTTATTTTTATTTTGTGGAAAGCATTAAATCCAGTCTAGAGGCAAGTAAGTGTGTACGTTCAACTCTTGGTAATATTTATATATCTTTAAAAACCTGTTTACTCAATAGTAGAATAGGGGTTTGTCATCTCATCCAAGTGGCATCTAGACTCTATTTGATAACCCCAATAAATGCTTGCTCCTAACTTCCAGTGTGAAAGGGAATGCCAGTATGAAGACTTTCCCTTTGAATGTCTTGAAGTAGATATTGCAGTCCCTAAAGGTGTCTTAAGATGTGTTGTTTGCCCTTTTCTAGTGGAGAAGAGTAGGCTATAGAAGCAAAGATTTCTGTCAATTTTTTTGATGGAAACCTTCTGTAGCTGTATTCTGAAGTATATGATTTTGGCTCATAAAAACATTGGTTTATTGTTTTATGTTTTCAGGTTGTACTTTATTCTTTGTAGTTATGGATGGCATCTTACTCTTAGTAGCATGAATGTACTGCAAGGAGAGATAAAATCACCATATAGAACAAACTGCCTTGTTGCTATAAAAGTGTTTTTTTTTTTTTTCCTTAGCTCTGATTAGCACTGCTTACAACTTCTTTTAATTTGTCTTTGGCGCTGACGAGGTGCCCTGATGCTGTTCAGTGCTCTGTAGTGATCCCCAGTCAAGTGTACAAACACGTATGGACTCTGCCACATGCTCTGGGTGACCCTGCTTGGGCAGGGGGTGCTGATGTCCCGAGGTCCCTTCCAACCTCAACCATTTTGTGAGGTGCTCTTAGAGTGTGTACATGAATAAACTCTAAAAGATAGTAAGTTTCTTGATATTTGTGATAATCCTCAGGAGGCTATGAGAATATGAATATAAAACAATCTCTTTGGCTATACTGATGCTTTTAACTATTTATTCCAATGTTGAACCAGGCAAAACAGTGTTAGTTATACAGGTTGAGCTCTGAAGCTATGGAACTTTACTGCTTTAAAAGATTTTTAAGAAGTTGGGTTTCAGTTGCATATCAAATTCTCCTTAATTTATGTGCTACTCTAAACAGTATGTAGTCCTCTATTTCAAATAAAATAGCAGAAGCATTTTTTCCTGTGTTGTGACGTAGAATAACTAGTTGCTACAGTTGTGTACAAACAGCCACCTTCATGTCTATGTGAGAGTGCTGTATTATGAAAGATTTGGTTAGACTGTTCCTCAAGATGTCAAATAGCTTTTTTTCTGCCATCCAAATAAGATCTATACCACACTTACGGGAAAACAAGCAGCATTAGCATGTAATTTAGTAAGAAATTTTATTTGTCTTTGCTTTTATGGACTTGGAATAAAACTCTACTGCTGTTACATTTGGATCTAATTTGGAATAATATGCGAAGAGGAAATGCACAAGTGGGCAGAAGCTTTTTGTTTGTTTTCCTCCTTCCACTGAATCCTGCCTTATAAGAAGATATCAGGGAAGAGCTGTGTTTCTTGAAGGAGTCCTGATGCTCACAGGGATGTGTACACATTCTGCCTCACTGCTGGAGGCGGGTGGTGTGCATTGATGGATGAGAGCAGGAAAAGTACCCGCTTGCCAGGTACTTTGCTAAGGATGTGGAAACTTCTGTAGCCTTTTTCATCACCTGTTGCTTGCACAGGAATGAAAAATTACCTGTCACCAGGTGTTAAGTGATGTTGCAGGCAGACTTGGCAGGCTGTAGGACTCCTCACTGTTAAAATAAGCTTTCTTCCACTTTGGAGCAAATACCAGGCACAGGTCACCTCATCCAAGCCCGTACTCCTAGCATGGTCAAGGTTAACCTACTGATCAGTCCAGCAGGCCTTGTGGATAAACTCCAGTGCGCTGTAGAAGTATTTGTCTCCTCACTTGGTTCCCCCTTTCATTCTGCAATCTAAACAGAAAGTGTTCATCTGTTTTTCCTTTTATGTTGCACTTCCAAATTCAATTTAGCAAATTTGGGATATAATATAGTGTTTGACATTCATTCTTGAAAAACATTTTCATAATGTTTGCTTTGAAACAGGATAATTTTGCAATTATACACTGGATGCATAATTTTCTTCAGCCTGAACCAGGCAGTCGCTGTACAGCTGTGACTAAACGTGTTCTGGAAATAGTCTTTGCCTCACTCTCTGTGCAGCCCAGGTTATTGGATATTATCTCAAAGATGCCTTTTCTGTCCTTAAGTAGTTCTAAATGTTTTACAGTTCTCTGGGTTTTTCTTCTTCCTCTATAAAAGCAGAACAAACTAGATGATTCTTCTGAGGAGGCCCTGCTGAAACAAGCAAACACATTATCCCTCCCTTTGCTTATCTTATTGGTTTTAAATTGGCATGGATTCAGTTTCTTCATTTAGAAATGTTTATTTTCAACATAAGTCTTGTTTTCTCGTAATTCTTTCCTTAGCTTTAATCAGACTTATTTACTAAAAGCAGTTGAAGGTGAGCCAATTTTTTTCTGAAGTTAAATAATTTATTGGATCCTTATTAAATAATGATAGAAAAGCAAATATGTGAGAAATATTTTGCAGAATTGAACAAGTAAATATTACTAATCAGGGATTGTAAATCCCTGAATTTGCCCATGGAAATCAGTACAGTAGCTTTCAACTTGCTTGTAAGGGAGAGAACTTTGCAAAATGGGCAAAAATCAAACGTGTTCCTTAACTTTTAAAGCATACCTATTTCAAGCAGCAGAAAGTGCTTTAGTTTCAGTTCCCTGGCTTTACTGGAATGTGAAGGTAGATATGTTTTATTATCAGAAAGCAATTGGGACTATCACTATCAATGAAGCAATGCTTACAGTTCACCACTATGAGTTACACGGCTGGTGCCGTGTACAGTTTCTACCAGAATTACTTTATACTTTCAAGAGAGATTTCTTAAGACAAATATCTGAGTACTTGAATAACCACCTGACAAACATTTGACAAACAAAAGTTTAAGTGTTTGCATTCTTCTAAAAGTGCCATTCAAAGATATGTTCATACCATTTTTAGTTGCTGTATCTGTTTCTCTTGTAAGGCATCAGTAAAACTTCCCTTGAAAAACTTGACTTGATTTATGCTGACTAAAATTCTAGCAACAGAAACCCAATTGCAGTTTAGCTTTCTGCACTAAGACAGTCTCAGAATGGTATGAAGGTTTCCCACAGCGCCTGTCTGTTCCATCTGGCTATAGCCAGGGTCTCTTAATCTAACTTCATGTTGAAAAATGCTAAATGTCACCCAGTCACTGAGTGTTTAAGTCTAAATGTTGTGGTTAGGCTAGCTATATAAAATTAGGTTTATGTGCATCTGCCTGATGCTGCTTATAATAGAA
Source organism: Crypturellus tataupa (assembly GCA_034781795.1). Lineage (NCBI taxonomy): Eukaryota > Metazoa > Chordata > Aves > Tinamiformes > Tinamidae > Crypturellus > Crypturellus tataupa. The sequence goes on from JAWLRI010001095.1 coordinate 680,256, forward strand.
ATGAGCAGGAAATAGAAGGAGACTTGCTGGAGAGAGCTGAACCCCAGCCTTGGAGAAGCCAAGTTTAGCCTACAATTTATGCCTGTTTTTAATAGTCTGTGAACACTAGAACAGAGCAAATAGGGTATGTAATTCTCTGTACCTCAGAAGAATTAAAGAACTTACATTTGACTCAAAGCAGTTTGTACCTCTGTGTGTTGGTAGCACTGTTATTTGGCATGTGGTACCTGATCACTTGTTCTACTGTGTTGTTCTGGGAGAAAGCTGGGGCTGAAGAAAGCAATGGTATCTTACCTTGATTCATGTGGCTGTTGAAAAGCATGAGTTGTCAATGTTTTAGCAGTGGTTTTGTGAGTCTGAGAACAATATTTGTTAATTGTTCTATTCTCCATGCTCCAAGACTGACACAGATCTGTTGTGCCTTGGGGCAAGTCATCAGCCCTGTCTTTACTGCACAAACACGGGAGTGAGAGCAGTAGTGCTGCCCTACCTGAGGATCTCTTTACTTGGCTGGCCTTTTGAAGTGACAGAGAGTAACTCATGTAGGCACTATTATGGATTGCGTTGACACACACAAATTATGCTGCAGAGTAGTTCAAAATCCCATTCTTGTTGCATAATGTCATTGGGAAATTCCAGGTTGTTTCTTACCCTGTGGTATGTCTGCAACAAGGGAGGCTTGAAAAAGAGGCAAATCAGAGCAGAGCTTATTCTCTGTTTCCTTCCACTGTTCAAATTGCTGCTAGTTTAAGCCATTCAGAAAGGAATAATGAAAAGGGAAGACATTTCTGATGCTCTGGAGGGTGGTAGGGTAGTAGGCCTTCTCAGAAGCCATGGGGAAGTTGTTTCCAAATACATAATTACAATTTAGAGGACTGGGATCATTAAACTTTTTCAGTTATGGTGAGGGTCAGGAGCCTTGATGGCTGAGGAGAGGTAAAGCTTCTCCATGAGAAAGATGGGCAGTGAGAAGATCTGATTTGGAATCCTTGAATCAGACTGTCTTGGAAAAACTGTGTCCCAAAGATGTGGAAGAAGTAGGGAAGAACTTAACAGGGAACAGTGGAAAAGACCATTAGCATTTGTCCTATTCCGTACATTTTAAGCAAGAGGAATGTTTATTTTTAAATTAGTTACGTGGGAATCAAAGTCCAGGAAGTAGAGCTGAGGCATTAAAGTCTTCAGGGAGTCCTGCTGGTTACAATTTTAATTCCACAGTTATACCACGTAGTGTTAACTGGGCAGCCTGCCCGCCCTGCCGTTTCCCCCAGGAAGACACAAGCCTTCGTGACCTCAGAAGCCCCTCAGACCCACGGCGGTGGCGCTGCTTCCCCCAGCGTGGCCCCGTGGTGATGATTTGTGGCTGCAGATTTAGCAAGGACACGCTTGCTGAGCAGGGCTCTGAAATGCAGCTTTAGCTCTCCCTTCTCCTTCAGGCCAGGCTGTAGGAGAAAATGATCTGCAGAAATCGTCTCCTGCCTGCCCCTGGAGATCAGGTGGCTGCCAATTCTTTGACTGCAGCCCTGGTAGTTGTGGCCAAGGGTCAAGGGATTTGGCCTGAGAATACAGGATTAAATCACTCACTGCTGTGCCCCGAAAGTATTCTGCAGATGCTCCTAAGATTTAGGTTGTATAGATTTGCTGTAGAAGAATGGTTCTTCCCATTAATTTGCCTTTCTGATTAGACTAGTGGGTTCTTTAATCAGTAGGGTTTGGCACTCAGGGTTTGCTCGTGGGAGGGATGTTGGGCATGCAAAAACCAGCCAAACAGAAGGAAAGCACAACACTCCCATGTCCAGCCTATATGGTGAGGATAAGACCTTTAAAGCAATCTCTTGACTTTTCTTGGCTTATTAAAGTACACCTCATATGTTCATCTCTAGAAAACAAAGTTCAGTTTCTCCAAAGTTGTTCAGATTACAAATAATCAAACATTGGTGTGAGAGCAATTCCATTACTTTATTACATTATTCCAAACTAAGAAGGGGGAAAAGAGAATTCCCCAAAAGAGTCAGTAAAGCAGTGTTTGGAGTACGCTGGGTGGCACGCTGGCAAATCAAGACTTCTGCCCAGGTCAGACTGGCGCTGTGGATCTGGATATCCTGTGGGTTCGTAATGCCTTTCTAAAGAAATGCATTATCAAAACAAAAGATTTTTGTTAAAAAGAAAACTTTTTGCAGAAGTAAGCTGGAGATGGTGCAACCCCATTGAACATGGTGCAGGGGGTGTGTGAAATGAGCACCTCAGCTGGCCTGTGCTTCAAGGAATGAAGTAGGAATGCGCTAGTTGCATAGGGGAAGCAAGAGTGGCTGCAAGTTTGATTTCTTTGAGAGATAAGTAGACATGTTTAAATATGTTATTCTTCTTGAGATGTTTTCTTTTATGGTTACCCTGTGTTGTACTATCTCACCAGGCTGCCAGCGTGATCATTTTAGAGCATCTCTTACACTCATGTCTGATTGCAAGCTGGGCTTTGGGTGTATGTGCTGCAGAGCCCTGCAGCGGGGTGCAGGTAGCTGTCCAGGTGCTCTCAGCTTGCAAACCACAATATTGGTGTCTTTAGTCCTATACCTTGATTCTCAGTGTTTCAGTACAATGATGATGATAGGTTTTCCTTTGCTTGTATGGCTTAATGAATACTGGTTTCTTTGTCCTATGTCCCTTTTTTTCTCCTCTCATGAACTAGAATGTATTAATTTTTCCGAAAGACCTGACTGAAGAAAATGTTTTCTTTGTTGCATTGAGTGTGGCAACCTGATCAGAAAGGATCAGGTAGAGTTTTTCCTTGTGGTCTGCAGCAGCTGTCTCTAATTGGGCTGTTTCCAGGCAACCAGGTCCTGCGGTTCCTGACTTCTCAGCTTCTGTGTTGCTGGGGGGTTCATTCTGCTTAAAGATGGGGAACGTTTGAAATAATGACTGCAGCAAAAGCAAGTTTCCGGCTGATTCGGATACTTTCTTTCTGTACAGAAGTACCTTCTTGTCTTTTTTTGCCCTTTTTTGCTTTAAATTTAGCTATACTTGGAAGAATAAGAAGCTGTTTCAGATATCACTCTCCATAGGAGTCCTTGTTAAGATTGATAAGTAGAAAAAAGGAGGAGACAAGAAACACAGAATGAGAGGATGAACAGATGCAGCCTTTGTCCTTAAAGGCCCTTGTTAGCCAAACTTGGACCAAAATCTATCGTCATTCTAACTAAGCTAAAAGTGCAAGGAAGAGTCAACAAGAACAAAAGTACACAGGATTAACACGTTGTGGGCCCAGACAGCAGAGTCTTGGGAATTCAGTACCAGGGTAGGGTGCAGGCTCTTTGGCTTTTTTTGTCGTCTTACCCCCCTAAAATTAGTTGACATAACAGTAACATTAGTTGAACATTACAATAACAAGGAAATAGAAAATAGTCTTTGTAAGTCAAATTTTTAAACTCAATATTCTCTTGGTAAGTTAAATCTGGGGCATCAGTGCATCCACAAAATTATCAAGGCTGTATTGTTGAGTTAGATGAGTGGGTTTCTGGATGAATAACCCAGCAAATAATCACAAGACAGCAATTAACATGCATTGGTTACCAAAATGTAGGTCACACAAAATAGCTGACCAAAGTTTGTGAAATCCCCAAATCGTATTTTTGTATCATCTGATGAAAGCTGAATTTCTCAAAGGGGTATTCCTACTGCTTACATACTGATGCTGTGCTTCATAAACCCAACTGATTTTGACCTTTTTAGTCATGAAATGTGAGAATCTTTAAGGGACTCTGAGAATGTTCTTCAATTATCTTCTATTAACAGTGTGATGGCACAGTGGAGGAGGCATGCTGCCTAATAGACTGATCCTAAAACATATTTGGATGCAAGTAAATAAAGCAAATAAATATTATGTAAAGTTTGTCTCTTTTCTAAATCCTGTGATAGGTGTAATAGTGAATCGTCAAGCTATTACATGTAAAAACACCAATAGCTGATCTGTTTCTGGGTAGCACAAATGTAAGTGAATCTCAAGCCACATTTTTGGATTGATTTGTATGCTCTTCCTAATGTGAGTTCAGTGATATCAGAGTTGAAATCAGGTCAGCATTTGGACTATCTTTGAAAAGCACATCAATTAAAAGACCAGTCTTGGAGACTATTATGTGGCTGCACTGACTGCTTCCAAAAAAAGCTGAAAGGGCTTTTTTAACTTGGAAGCTGGTAAGAGCTCCTTGGAATCCAGCAGAGTCAAAATGTCTTCAGAGTTATTTGAAGAGATGGACATATCCTGGACTACTGTAAAATATAACAAAAAAAGGAAATGTGTTTAGTGAGCGTGTTTAGATCACTTCTTGCTATAGCCCTGTGAAACAGACAGTCAACAACAGCATGCGATGGAGCTGATGACAGTGCTGTCATCTCTTAGTCCCAGTAATGAGAGGCTGGTTTGAGGTTAGTATTCTAAAATTTTCATTCTCAATAAATATCAGTCTGAACTCTTCAAGGAAAACAAAGTCACCTTTTTAATATAAAAACAACTTGACATTTTTCAGTATACTTTTTAATGAGCATTGCTCTGAGCTATGTTATAATGAAATTTGCTTAAAAGTAGAGCAGGCTGGTGATACTTGGCAGAATGAAGCGGCATATGGTAAAACAGTTGTGATTTATTGGCAAGCATTTTCCTTTTCTGGAAAGGTAGTGGCTTTCCACACAGTGGACTCCCGCTTGATATTCAAGCCCTTAAGCGGCAGGGGGAAGAAAAATCCCACTGCTGAACAGTAAATGCTGATTATTTTGCAGATAGAAGAACTTTAATAGCTCTCTTTTGCCCCTGTAAGGGTAGGCCAAGAGGCTTTCTTTTCTAATGTAGTATCAGACTTTTGTCTAGATTTTTTAATGCTATTTTCACCTCAGAAAGAAAAAATCACTAGTTGAAAGGCAAGTGAACATCTTAACCACAGAAATCCCAGCTGGTATAAGTTTGACATAGACCTGCTTTTCTTGATGATGTAGCTGTCAATGTAGAGCATGTGGATTTCTAGCTCTTGACAAGATCTTGCAATAACTGCTGCTGAAGTTAAGATCATCAGGACCACATCGTATGCTTGTGTCTATAGCAATGCAGTAAATGAGTGTACGGGGGGTTATGAGGATTAAACTGCAACAACTTGACACAGTTTCAGTGGGATTTAGGATAAACATCTCTCTTGCTTGTGATAGATAGTATAATACAGTGGAATGTCTTATTCTGCCTTTGCGAAGGCTGTATCCTCTTTTGAGGAGAAATCCGATCACACTTGTGGGTCTTTCTGATGGCAAGCAAGCGTTATGACCCTTGCTGTCCTCAAACAGGCAAAGGGAGAGTTATTTTTATTCCTTTTCCTAGCTTTGCAACATAGGAAGCAGATAGCATGGCCATGGCTCATAGCCCTACTGGAATATACCTGTGGTGTCAACTTGAAACCACTATGTGGTGCTTTAAAAATCAAAGTCTTGCAAATACCTGCATTGTTGCTTTTTATTTTGCTTGATTATCATTCTTATATCCAATAAAAAGTAAAATCAAGTAAGGTTTTGTATAGAGTGTGTTTGTATGCATGTTACAAGATTCCAAATTGTGAGCATTTCTAGGTGAATATTTTGGGAGTCAAGTACCTGTTTTCATTATCTGATATGAGTGTTCTGAGGAGGACACAACTTTTTTTTCTGGAACTTATTGTTTTAATTTAAAAGAAATATAAAAACATTTTGGATTTCTCATGATATTCTGAATTCACCAAAAAGACAAGTGAATTGCTCAGTGTCTTGTATCAGATCCTGTTAAAAGTGGCCTATTTTTGTGTGCATGTCACGTGAGGTATACGTTCCTGTCTGGCGTGGTTTTAATACTGTGTAGCACGTTCTGGAAGGCGGGGGCTTATAGCTGGGAGGCAGCTGCTCTGAGAAGCCAATTAATGATTGCCTCATTCGTTTACTTAAGCCTTTTTGGTGTTTTTGTATGCTTGTTTTACAAGAATGTTAAATAAGAGTAACCGAATCTTCCCTTTGCCTTGAGTTTGGGCTCTGAGAAGAGTTTTCAGTAAAATAGTATAGGATAGTTGTGTCTCATGGCTCAGCTCTGTCAACTGAAGTAAGCAGGATTCTTGAGATGCATTGAGTGACTGTGGTTGTTTGAACTTGACTTGTAGAAAAGAAGTTTAATTATCTCAGCAAGAAGCTTTCAAACAGTAGGGACCTATAACTTTGCGAGGTTATGATGTGGCTATATAAACAAAATTATGACTCGCTCTTATTTTTGAACTAGAACTGTTTTGAACTAGTTTAGAAGAGCTGATCCCTAGGTATCAGAGGGGAGAATTCTCTAGTGGTTTATAAGCCTTCTTGATTAGGCAAATTTTTTGCCAAAGAGCTCTGTGGTCATGCTTATGCTGTAAGAGCATTATATATCTAATTTGGCTGCTATTCCACACTTGAACAAAATCAGTCCGAGAGTTAAAACTCCGTATTTGTTACAAAGTAAATTGGATGAGGCTATTGCACTGCTGGTTCATTTTCAGTCTTTGGAATTGATTTGCCAGTGGAACTTGGCACAGGCTTGAATGTCTGCCTGTATTTGTATGTCTCTTTATTCATCTCTGCCAGTCGAGTAAGGCTTTTCCAATGATAACTATTTTAAACAGTTAGATACTCATTATGAGAGGGCATTCCTCACTGATCATTTGTATGGGCTGGCACAAGGGAATTAATGATCTTTCATTGACAGTGTGCTGGGCCTTATAACTGAGACAACTGGAGAGTATGTTTTTTCTGTGTGTTTTTGTTGTTGCTACTCTTGAGATGCTTGTAGGCTGACTGAAATTTTTCATGAGGTAGGGAGGAAGAGAAAGTTCTAATGATGCCTCTGATTTGGTAGCTATAAAAATAAAGCATTAAAATAGCTGGTATTATGTTAAATGTACTTTTTCTGTTTAGCGGTTGGGTGCTGTTTTCTGTACGTGGTATCTTACCATAGTTAAGTTCAGAGTATTGGTAATGTGACTTGGTACGTAGGGCTGTTGCTTTCATAAGAGCTATTTCTTTCAAGTTTCTTAAGTGCCATATCCATAAATTAATATAAAAGATCTCATAATAGGCATTTTTCCAAGCATTGTCAAGACCTTTACCGGCAGGCAATTAGGGCATGCAATATCCTTCATGCTTCATAGGAGACCATTAAACCTGGCTGAAGCAGTGCCCTTGGGGAGGGTGGAGGTGGGTTTCAGCCTACATTTTTAGATTGCTATCCAGTTGTTAGTGTGAGAAGAAAAGTATGGAGAAATACAAAGCTGCTAATTACCTATTTCCAGAAAGTATTAGAGAGAATAGTGTTGCTTATTACTGTCTATATTTTTAATTTGAATAAAATTAGGTGCACTGAATTCTTATTATAACTTCTAACTTTTATAGACAAACAAAACCCAGCAACAAACTGCAGGAAAAGACTTATCTTTCTCTCCCCTCCCCTTTCTCCTCCCTGTTCTGTATTCTGTATCTGAGGTTTAGTATGTTGATAACCATAGTGATCATCACGTGTCAGAAGGGAAGCTAATCTGGGAAGTGCACCAGTGTCCTAGAAGTGGTTAGAAGGCCCATGCTTTTTCTCCAACCTGTGCTGAAGAGCTGGATCATGCCCGGCTGAATAGCTTGTCTATTATGTTTTAGCAGTTAGACGCCTATAGACAGCCCTGTGCTTCTGCGTTGGAAAGGATAAAGCTATTTTCACAAGAGGGTAGTAGAAGCCCTTATTTTGAGCTATGTTAAGGATATTTGGCCTACTAGGAATCCCTGAGAGCCAATGAGAAACTGATATTCCATGGAATGGACTGTACTGGTGTGCAAATATATTATCTTCTTAGGATGTGCCAAATCATACTTGTTAAATGATACCTCAAATAATGAGCAACTGTCCCTATCAGGTGGATTATGTGTAACCTAGTATAAACAGTATGATACAGGATGCAGCTTGCTTATTAGCTTTAGTCGAATATTTTGTGGGGTTTTAGTTTGAGTGTGTGTGGGGGGGTAGGGGAAGAAAGGAATGCTCTTCTCTGAGGTGACAGGCTTGTATTCAGATGAGTATAAAACTGAGGCAGCTTTGGAGACCAGAAATTGGTTTAGATGCACAAAGTGACTTGTATATAGCAGAGCAGTTGATGTTGCTAGGAGATTAGGTTTTTCTGGAGTCGCTTGTAGGCTTCTTCCTTAAACTGGATGGCTTTGCATCCAAGCTTCCTTTCATGTTTCTTTACTGTGAAAGAAGCCTGTTAGCTGTGTCCTGGTGCGTTTGCATGTGGGAACATGGCATAGCAGGGGAGCCCTCTTCCCTAGGTATAACTAAGCCACCGCAGGTACCATGAGCTTTTAGCTGTGGCAGCTTGGATCTCTGCAGGATTCATTTGCTTTATCTTCTACCCTCCTAAGCTTTGGAATGCTGCAGTCAGGCTAGTCAGCAAGATTTTCCTATCTTCGTTGTAGCAAATCAAGGGCTCAGTCATTACAGAAAATGAGATAAGCTGTATTTAAAAAAAAAATCCCAAATAAATATAAATTAAAAAAAGAGGCAAGCACTTTACAGCCCTACTGACGTACCTGTCTAAACCTTGGTGGTAAGAAACAGCAAAGGAGCTGTATAGCCGGTGAGTGAGCAGCGCTGTGTGGCATTGGCCTCTGTGGACCAGGGCAACTCAGTCTGGCCAGGATGTTTTACTGTGTTATTTCACTTGTGCCCTCTCCCTGCCAACTATAGTGTTGTTCTTTATATGTATGCCTTAACACTTGATTCTTGTTCTTTATGTTGATCGGTATCTTAGTTCATGGTTAGTCCTTACTCCAGCAGGAATCACACTAGCACACACTTCACTTGGTTCCCTTTCCTGGACAGGTGTCTAGCATATCTTGCTGGAAACTTTCCAAGCCCACAAACTCAGTGCCTGACAGGTCAAGAAGAATCCTTGATTTAGACAGGAAAGTTTTCAAATATACTGGTGTGATTTGGACTGGTGTGAATTAAATATTAATATGATTGCATTAAGTGGATAGGACAACTCATAATGTTTGAGCTGAATTACTTACTTTTTTCTTTACATAGGAAAGTAAACTTCAGGACCAGCTCTCTTCTGATATTGATCCTATTAGAACATTACCTTATGTGTCTTAAAGTTTGTCTTAAATAATAGTTTAAAGCAATAGAAAGAAATAGGAAGAAGCTGCTGTTGCAGCTTTAGTAGAAAATATTAATCTGAACTAGATCAGCCATGCAGCTTTTCAAAAACAAGTCCTTTCACATTCTTCTTGGTTGGTATGTTTACCATGTAGCACTGAGCACTGAATGCTCTCTGCTGTGCTTTGAGTGATGTGTGTTGGCTATCCACACCGTTGTGTGGCTGATAGATCGTTCTTATTTCCCTTGGTGTTTTTATTCTTAGCAGTGAGTTATGGGAGAAGGATGGTGTCTTTTAATTGGTGATGGATAGCTACAGCGACGTGGGGGTAGACCTGTGAATGAAGCGTTTTTAACTGGCTGCTAATGATTTGGAAGCTGAAACATAATGACTAAAAGATATCTTTAAAATTAATAAAGCTTCTTGTAATTACTTTCTGATAGGGAGAATTCTATTTCACAAAAAGAATAGAGACCTTTCATGATTAAGAGTAACATTATAAAGGGGAAGTGGAAGGGTAAGATTGGATGGGGGGGGGGAGAAACACATAAAAAAATGAACTGATTTTTCCAGGAATCAAGCCTAATCATGCATGTACCTTCTTGTCTTTATAGGTCTATTCAGATCTCCAAAAGATGCCACAAATGGGAGGAAATAGTTAACTCACTGATGTAAACAATACTTGGAATACACAAAGAAAATATTCTGGAAAAATAACTTCTATCACATTCTGTGAACAGATGCAGTTTTATCAAAAATATGCTTCTAAAGCAGATGTCTGAAACTAAGCACATAATGCTCTGCATAATACCTTGGGTTTTCGCTCTAGCATTAGTGCTGTCTTGAGGTACCTGCAGTTGGTCTGACTGACTGATCAGTCTTCATTGAGCTAGACTAAATATCACAAGTGATCGCAGGAAAGAGTATGCTGTAAAGACAGGAATTTCATGCATTTGAAAGGGGTTTTGTTAAGGGGGATTCTGTCAAAGTAGCTTCAGCTCAGGGAGCCCCAGTGAACAGCACGATGCAGATCAGAGAAACCTAAGAGATGGCAACGAGCAGGATGGATAGCAGGGGCAGACTGCCAACTAACTTGTGCAAAGTTTGCTTTTGGCAATTTAAAAATAATGTAATGCAGGAGGTAGAGACTTTATCCTTTATAGGATCTTGAAGTCAACTTTTCATTTAGAAAAGTTGTTCAGTACAGTGAATGCTTTCTTAAAAAAAAATAGCAATCTGTTTCTGAATAATTTTAAAGAAATATAAAAAGGCATACTGAAGTTTAGTACTGTGAATGTCTGCATCCAGTAAAGCTTTTTAAGGATGTTAAATATATTGAATACCCAGTACAAGTAAAGCATGGCCACTGGTTAATTTTCTAAAGCCTCTAATTCTGTATTTGTCTCTCCCAAAGCTCTTCAGTGGAAGTTGGAGTCTTACCTCTTCCTTTCCGTCCTGGGAAAACTAGATCTTACTTTACAGGATTACATGTATTCTTTGCAATGCAGTTAAGCTGTGATAAAACAGCTTGACTTGTATCAGTGTTCTGCTGTGGGATTCCTTGGTCCCAGTGCTGTTTTACAACGGTGCGATTCAGTTGATTTCAGAGCAGTCATTCCCAATTTACGTTTGTAAGTTGTATCTTAAATATTTTTATGGGACAAGAAAGACTGGTCGGACAAGAAGGCTCTTTTAGGATCCTATGGAACAGTTCAAATGACTTGTGGCTGAATAAAAAGGTAATAGTAAGAAAGATAAAGCAGCAGTTCGGGCTTGCTTTGCCACTGCACTGGAAATAAATTTTCCTGGATGTATGTAAAAGGGAGACTGCTGTCATTTTCATTTTGAATGCTGAAATGGTGAGGATTGGCGGCTCCTGCACTGACCCAGAAGATAAGTTGCTCAGCAAGTTGCTAACAGTTGCACTGTGTCATTGATTTAACTTTATTACCATGCTGAGTTATTACAATTTTTTTTCTTGTGTGTTTTTCATAATGCATCAGAAGTAAAACTGCATCAGAATCGGTTTTGAATTTCTCGGGACTTCCAGTGCAAGTGGAAAGGCAGTCTGTGGAAAAGGAGTCTTCCAGTGCCCACCACACACAGTGTGGCCTGAAAGTAGGTGCATGTAGAACAACTTGTAGCATCCCAGCAAACTCAGCCATCACCAAAGGTGGTGCAATCAGAGGGCTTTTTTTTTTTTTTTTTTTTTTTTTTTTTTTTGTGTGTGTGTTAGCTTCTTGAGTACTTAGCCTTAGATTGAGCATCTGTTCTGGAGTAGTTAAATGGTCAAGCAGTGAGCTGGTCCGAAGGCAGAGGATTCTCCATACTCATAGCACCAATGCTTAAAGAATATGTTCTGTTGTTATAGATCATGTATTATATAAGGTTAGGGTTACTGAAATACTACTCAGCAGGGTTTAATTCTTGAAAATCTTACATATTTATGTATATATGTCTGTGTATATGGTTATGTCTGTGCTCATATATATATGAAACAGGGTGGGAAAGCTGTTCATTTAAACTATGGATTTTTGTCTTTGAAATCAACATATGGGATCCTGAATGGCAGTTCAGGAAGCCTTCTGGATTTTGCTGAGGAGATTTCAACTTAAAGTAGCACCAGTTATAAGCAGGAAGAGCATAAAAATGGTAAAAGCTTCTCCTTTCTCATTCCCTTTTCATGAAGTGCTAAATATGCTTACTTAAAGTGTTGTAACCCACAAAAATGTAAGAGATGGCAGTGTTGCATATGATTCATGGGAAAAGGGATGTAGTTAGGGCAAGCTAGTAATGTCGTTGAGTAACTGATAGAAACTGAGAAAGAGGAGGGTAGGAGTAAATAGTTTGTGTTGGCAGAGAGCTGTGCTTATTGCTGAGGCTCCATTGCTCTTCAGCATCTGACATGGTGAGTCTGGAGGGATGGAGGATAAAGACAAACCTTGCTGGTGGGCAAGTTTATTTTGGGTCGTAAAAACTGGAATGGAGAGAGGTAAGAGGAACTCACAGCAGTTAGTGACAGGGTGATGAAAAGATGGATGAAACTGCATGTAAATGGTAGGTGAAAAAGCAAATGTAGATGATGAGGGAATAGAAGGGATAAGAACTTGGGACTGCTGCTGTAGGCAGACAGTCTGAATTATCTTTTTCTCATCAGGAAGGGGAACTTATCCCTCTGGGTTTCCTCAGAGCCCGAGTTTATATAAAGTCAAAGTTCAGCAGTGAATTCAATATAGTGTTAGTTGTGATTGTGAAGGAAAAAGAACAAAGCAGAAAGCCTCATCATGCCACTGTAAATTCATGATGCCTTCATATGAGTGGGGTATAGCTCATTGCGTTACCTCGAAGATATTACAGAATAATAATAAAAAAGCTGAGAAGGGAGATAAAGTATTGAAAGGCTTCTGTTACAAAGAGGTAAAAGGCGTTGAAAGAAATTACTAAGTAGAAGCTTAAAATAGAGGGTGTATTCTCTCCTGCAATAAGTAGAAAAAATTGTCACCTTGCCTTCTGAGCCCTGTAAGCATAAAAAATGGAAGTCAGTTCACCAAGTGGTTAAATAAGTTCTTTACTTAGAAGTAAAGCTTAGAAGTAAATCCCAGTCATACACTCGTAAATACTCTGTGCTTGCCCCATTTTGAGACTCGTACAGTCTACCACTAGGAGAGATGCAATGCCAAGTTTAGAAACACTTTAGGTCTAACTCATGCTGCTCTTGTTGGGCTGTTATGCACCCAGTGTACTGAAAATGGAATCTGGGCTGGCTGTGAATGTCTGAGTTGCTGCCACAAGTGTTTCCTCTTAGCTTTGATGGGGCTCAGAGGTGCTGTTTTCCTGAGATGGTTCCCTGTAACGCTGGCACAGTTGGTTAGATTGCTCAGGCATCAGCGCAGTCTGTACTCGGAGAGCAAGTGCGTCCTCCTTTCCATCTTGCATGTGCAGACTGAAGCTGAGCACACCTGGCCAGCTGTTATCGAAAGCCCTCTGTAACCTCACAGGAGATGGGCTGAATTGGTGCCTGGTGCTTGCGCTGTGTGATAGCTCTTAATGATGTTTACCACCTCTGCTCATCTCCAGCATGTAAAGGATGCAGTTACCTTGCTGCTTAGGCAGCCCCTTCAGGGGCAAAGTAAGAAATAGAAAAGCAGGGGATAAAGAAAATATTCCTAATAGACTCTGTAGCTGCTGGCAATGCTAAAGAGTCTTTGCTGGAGTTAATGGAAGTGAAAACAGAAGAGAGGGAAAGGCAGGGTACACTTCACCTGTGTATGGATTCCTGGATTTTAGACTTCACAAAATGATTTCTGCTGTAATAGGTTGTGAATCATACTCATTTTCCTTCTTACACCTGGTGGCTGTTGTTTGGCAATATGTCTACAGAGGCAGCATGAAAGAGCAAAAATACTTTTCTGAAATAGCACCTCTGAAATTTGAAGTGCTTGGTCTAATTTTCTGGAGGCAAAACACCATTTATTTTATTTTTTTATTTTTTTTTGGTATTGTTATATAGAGCTATATCTGTTTTGCTTTATCTGTTTTTACATATTAGTTGTCAAGAACCTGTTTTGTGATTTTAAGTAGAGAATGCAGCACTTGTGTGCAATTAGAAGCAGGGGAGCAGAGGGGCAGTGCTTAATGCTTGATTCTATGACAAAAATGGGCAAGCATTTCGGCAGCATAAATCAAGAGGAGTTCCCCCAATTCCTCTTGTTACTAAAATGAGTGACACCAACATCCCTAAAACTTTCTAGTCCAGTGTTGAACGCTTTGCCTGAATTAGCTGTAACTAGTTGAAATCCACCAGGTCTTGGATTTTAAAGAAATCATCTGTAAATAGGAGTCTCTTGATGCTGTCAGCATGAGTGTCCCTAATACTCCGAAAAAAAAAAATGATTATCACAAAGTTCTTCATGGCACAAAAGTAGAATTCATAATCCTCCTATAATTTAATAAAATACTGTTAAACTGAATGGATAATACAGTATCAGAAATCACTAAAGATCAAATGTCTCTGAGCCAAGACTTTCCAAATAAAAACTGTCAATTCCCAAGACATTATGAAAATAGTGGGTAAAGCCTCAAGTTTCATTTTAATTTACTCCCAAAAGCCTGCAAGATTTTCCGGTCTTAAGTTGACAATAGCATTATTTGCTATGTTGACTGCAATAAATACCATGGCACTCTGTTTAAAATGATTTTATTTGTATCTTTATTCCCTAATTTAGGGTGAATTTGTGCTTTTTTTTTTTTTTTTTTTTTTTTTTTTTAAAAATATAAGTAATTAACTTATAGAAGTTGATAAGAATAAAATGCCAAGTTTGACCAATTTTGGTTCAGGAGGAGGAGAGGGTGAGGAAAACTCACTGTTGTTAGACCATAGCTTTCGGATCAGGTGTTATCATGCAAGTAGTTTGCATAAGCCAACTGTCATATGCTAAACTTCTGAGAAATTATGAAAGTTCAAAGAGTACTAGATCTTAAAGACACGTTTTGTTTAACATGATTCATGCAGCAGAAGAAATGAGAGCAGTTTGCTACACATATGGTAGATACAGATTTTTACATGTGTACTTCAAAGATGTGAAATTTCTGTATATAATGATTCTAGGCATATGAAGATAAAAATAAAAATGAAGAGGCATAAAATCACGACTAAAGATTATTTGAGACTCAATACTAGAGAACTACCAACTAAGACCAATATTGCTGTTGTTGAGCAGTTGAGTTTGAGGAAGGGTTTTGGCATCTATGTGTGGGAGCCTCAGCATGAGCAGAGCTTCACAGGCAAGGGAGTGTCACAAAGGCACTTAATGTATACATATAAAATACAGTAAAGCAGTTGTATGAAGATACAGCCATACTATCCAATCCAGAACAAAATTATGGGTGTTGAAAGGGGAAGTTGTCTGATGAACCAGATAACCTCTGCAGCGAGGTGACTGACTGGACAGATGATGGGAGAGCAGTGGATGTTGTCTACCTTGACTTCAGCAAGGCTTTCAATACAATCTCCTAGAACATCCTCATAGGAAAGCTTAGGAAGTGTGGACTGGATGAGTGGACAGTGAGGTGGGTTGAGGACTGGCTGGATGGCAGAGCCCAGAGAGTGGTGATAAATGGGGCCAAGTCCGATTGGAGACCTGTGGCCAGTGGTGTCCTGCAGGGGTCAGTACTGGGCCCAGTGCTCTTCAACTTGTTCATCAATGACTTGGATGAGGGCACAGAGTACACCCTCAGCAAGGGTGCAGGTGACACCAAACTGGGAGGAGTGGTGGACACTCCCGAGGGCTGTGCTGCCATTCAGAGGGACCTAGACAGGATGCAGAACTGGGCAGAGAAACCTCATGAGGTTCAATAAGGACAAGTGCAGGGTCCTGCATGTGCGGAGGAATAACTCCAGGCACCAGGACAAATTAGAGGTTGACCTGTGGGAAAGCAGCTCTGCAGAGAGGGATTTGGGAGTCCTGCTTGACAACAAGTTAACCATGAGGCAGCAATGTGCCCTCGTGGCCAAGAAGGCCAATGGGCTCCTGGTTGCATCAGGAGCAGCGTTGCCAGCGGGTCAAGGGAGGGGATCCTGCCCCTCTGCTCAGCTCTGGTGAGGCTGCACCTGGAGTATTGGGTGCAGTTCTGGGCTCCCCAGGACAAGAGGGATGTGGAGCTTCTAGAGGGGGTCCAGCAGAGAGCCACAAAGATGATTAAGGAACTGGAACAATTTATCGTATGAGGAAAGACTGAGCGAGCTGGGTCTGTTTAGTCTGGAGAAGAGAAGGCTGAGAGGAGATTTGATCGTGTTCAAGTACCTGAGGGGTGATTGTAGGGAGGGTGGGGCCAGGCTCTTCTCCTGGTGGTGGCCGGTGACAGGACAAGGGGTAATGGGTGTAAGTTGAATGACAGGAAGTTCCACCTCCATGTGAGGAAGAACTTCCCTCCTGTGAGGGTGCTAGAGCCCTGGAACAGGCTGCCCAGAGAGGTTGTGGAGTCTCCCTCTCTGGAGATCTTCCAAACCTGCACGCGGACTGGGTGAGGGAAAGCAAATGCTCCATGTATTTCTGGCTACCAAGGTGGATGCACACGTATGGCCAAGGGGCAAGGAGGAAGCAGTCGGACCTCCTGCTGGAACGAGGTGGTCACCAGCCTCTGCTGGGGCTATTTCTATCTAGTCCACTCCCATTTTTGAACTGTCCATGTTAACCTAATACTAACCCACCTTTTTGTGTTTTTTAAAACAAATTAAAAAAAAAAAAGGAAGACTATTCTAACTTTTTTCTTATTTAAAATATCTTTGTATCTGTCCCTGGTAGCATGAAGAGTTAAATGTCTCTAAGATAAGGAAGACTGCATGAATAGAGTATTTATAACATCATTTAGCAGGAAACACAGAGTAATGTATATCAAAAAGCATTATTCTCTTAACACTTTATAAATTATGCACTTTGCTGAAATGAGGCAAATGTTTATTAGGTAGAATTGTGACTAGGGTGTTTCAGGAATGCAAATCTTTTTGAATATTTCAGTAGGTGACATGAAAAAAAAAAAAATGTTTAAGCCTGCTGTTTTTTCACTTCAGTCAAATTAAACCTTCCTATGCCAGGATGGCTGACCTGCAGCTGTCTGGCCGAGGGGGTCTGGCCAAGCTGCTGGCTACCACAAAGAAGATAATTTCTCTGTATTTCCCCTTGGTAGAAATGCTTTCTCCCCACTCCCAGCAATGTTTCTAAAATCTTTCTATGTATCAGGCTCTAATGAGTATTTTTGACGGGTAGGGGAGAAAAATGCCATTTTCTTATGTATAATTGGGTATGTAATGTTGTGCAGAGACCTTTAAAGGGTCTGCAAAGATCTATCTCTGATTGCTGCAGTAAAATACCACCTTATTTACAATTAAATGGGGAACTGTATTTGTCAGTGTCTTCCAGCGAAGCATTTTAAATGTCACAGATGGGCCTCAGACAGATTGAACTGTTATCTGACTGTTTCTGCTGGGTGTTTGTGAAGAAATGGCTCCTGGAAGATGTTGAAAATGTCTGTCTTCCATGAGAAGCTAGAGGAATTGATGACACTTGGAAGCAAACTTTTTAAAACCAAATCTACTGAAAAGAAACAAGAAAACCCAGTATTCCATAAATCATTGTTATAGTCAGTGAATAAAATGGTACCATTTTAAATATTTCAGTGTGCAAACTCTCAAATGACACATGATGATGATTTTGTTAGTGATGAACTGAGTAAACATGAAGAATTCTATAAAAATAGAGCTTTGCTGAGTTACTGGGTGACAACAACTGAAATATGTTTTCTACAGAGAAGGAAAATTGTTTTTTGTTGCATGTTCAAGTATGGCATCTCCTTAAAATGATGAGATGGGGGGGTTGACTTTGCTTTATTTAATTTTGGTAATTTTATTTGAATAAGAAGAAAATATTTTTTAGAATTGAAGCTGTATAAGCAAGCTATAAACTACAAGTACAAAGAGTTTTCAGATCCTCAGATCAAGTTTACAGTGAGGCTACCTTTACATCACCTGAGTCTCCATGCAGAGAATGTTGCTCTTCTGACCTGTGACTCTCCTAGATCTGGGAAACAACACTTTAAATCATGTGCCTCGTTAGCTTGAGGAAATGCAGTACAGCAGCTCTTCACCATGCTTGTATCCAGTAAAGTATCATGTAACAGCAATGCAGCAACAGTGCCTGGTAGCAATCTCAGCAGAAACGTATATATTGTTGTGCCATAAGGGTGCAGGTAATAGTAACATATGGGAATGTTTAGTTGTTGTATCCTTGGGAAGGACCTTGAATGCTTCTGTGTTTAGTCCAAGTTGCTACTCCATGTTTCTTGGAGCTTGGATAGCCAGTGGAATCCCTCATGAGGGCAGGTGTGCAAATGCTCTAGAACTGTATTATGAAGTCCTAGTGAATGTCATCTTATATAGGTAGGATGTAAATGTGCAGAATTCATATTGTAACAGTCTGTTACATAAGGTTGCTGGGCAGGGAAAGGGTTACATGGGAGAAAGCTGCAGTATTCCTTTCCAGCCTATAACCACCAACTGTTCCTGTCTTGGTAATGAATAACTTGCACTGTCACTGTTTTATAATGTGCTGTTCGTATAAAATCTTGTGCATTATGGCTCTATGCCATCATTTTTCAGGCAGAGCAACAGGATTTTAGCAAGCCTTATAAAGTTCAGGTGGAAACAAACTCTACTTTTTCAAAGTAAGAAATACCCCTGACTTGTGCTGAACTTTCTCCAGATCCATGCAGGACTGTCCTCAGATCTGTTGCTAAACAAATCCTGGCTGTCCTTACTGTTTGAGTTTGCACTATTTTTCTTTTTTTTGTCAGTCAGGTGCACCTTGTGTGTTATATGCTGGTGAGGTTTTTTGTAGGGGGATTGATTGGGGGTTCCTGAAATAATAATGTAGCTATGAACAGCTCAAAGCATGATTCAGCTGTTATATATGGTGTCATATAACTATCTTTTAGCTACAGCTCTGGATAGCCACTGGACTTAAGATAATTTGTTTTGAGAAGGGCATATGTTAATAGAGTTTTTTGATACAGATTCTGTTCATGACCTATGTAGGCAAACCATTGAGTCAGCTTTTTCTCATGAATCTTTTGGAAAAATATTGAGTAATCAGTAAGAAAAAATCTTTCTGTAAGAGGATAAACAATTCAAATTCCAGAGCCAAATCTTTGCTTGTCTGTCAATATGGATGTCTTCAAATCTTATCAGAGGTGTGTGGGAGTCTGTTCCCAGCCTTTCTAGAACTTTGCAAAGGTCATATGTATGAGTGTAGCATAGTACCCATTTCTACACCAAGAAACACTTCGGCAGGTTCGTGCAGAGATCAAAAGGTCTGCATGTCAACAGAACCTCCTCTTCCCAATTATTTTCCATGTTGAAGTTTCCAAGTTATGTATGGCCTATGTCTTAAACAACAACAAGCAAACAACCTTCCATCACCACCAAAAAAAACACTTTGTCCTTTAACTTAGAGCAAGAGGTACCCAACCACCTTTTGCTAGCTGAAGGATGAATCTTGAATGATATTGAGCATGCTGGTCCTGATTCAGCACCATACTGATATTAATAGGGGTACTTAGGTATTAAGTGCTTGGCTGGATCTGATCCAGAATGTGCTTGGCACAATGTATAGTAGTGTCTTAAATTGCCATCATCCAACAGATGTTCCCAGTGTGAACTGAGAAGTCTGCTCGTGGTGTGTTTTTCTTGGGGCAAACTTGGAAACTAAGGAGAATAAAAATGATAAATTTCGTTTTTATTCATTTCATGGGTCATTTTGATGACCCGTGTCATCAGGGTACATTCACTTTGGTGCTGCCACTGATCTGGCTTACCAGTTCTCCTGTGAAATGTTTGGGGAGAACTAGTGACTCTGCTTCATGTACCTAACTAAATCCAAAGCTTGATATAGGGCATAGTAAAAGATATTCGAATTAAGGTTGTGCTTTTGCAAAGAGTAGGAAAATTATTGTGGAATGAGCATGAAAAGCTATCAGACTCTTTCACATTCACATGCGACATTCTGCCTTGGTTTCACGTATTTGCTTATAGCTTGATTTGTAATCCTCTCTTTGTAATATTAGAGTTTACTGCAACCTGTTCCCTCGCAGTTATCCATACTGCTGTTATAATAGTTTATAACAATTTATTAATATCAAGAGTTTACAAAAATATAATAAAATAAATGGAAACTAATCTTTAATACTAAGTTTTTGAAAGTCCAGTAAGTAAAATCATGTTTTGTGTCTGTCTTGAAAGTTCGAATTCAAGCTTGTGATCAGGAAAAATAAAATAGCAAGTGATTCTTTTTCTAATAATGCAAATGCACTTTTGCCCAACCATTTCTTAAACATACAGCAAGTTGTAGGCAAGCCTTCCTGATGGTTTCTAACAAACAGAAGTCAAATATATAAGTATATAAAAAAAACAAGATTTGCTTTATGTTACTTGAGCAATGACATCATCATATTAGAACATGGATTCTGTGGATTTTTTTAAGTTTTATAAACGCTTATCTTAATTCGGTTAGACTTTCACACAGGAATGGTGCTAATGAGGTGGTCATTCATCCTACCAGTGATTCTGTTCTGGAATGGTTTTACAAGAGCAGTTGCATGAGAAGTGAGAGTTGCTGCTGAGCTGCTACCTGTTTTGTCTGTTCCCCCCATGCCCTGGGCCATGGCAGGGCCACTGTGACTTTCCTTGGGAAAGGAGGGGCTGTGCTGCAACACTTCCTAACTTAGCTCACTCTCTCCAACACCTTTGGAAAGTGATGCCAGGTTCCTGTTCCATTTTTAGTTTGCCGCTGAACTGCGAAGAAAAAATTATCCATCCTCCAAACTGACTGGAAGAAAATTTCTTTGCAGCCCCACAGATGTTGAGGAATGAAGAGAAAAAGAGATACTAAATTCTACATAATCACAAAATCAAATGTTTTTTATTAGCACTGGATTTTGTTTCATGGCTCTGAATTAGCACAAAAAAGAAATCTGTAATTTGATGGATGAGTACTTGCCCAGGTAGGGCAAGCAATTTCATCTGAGGAAATGCATCCCTAATGCTGGTGCTTTTAATGAGAAATCCTGCCATATTCTGTATGTTTTGAATGAGGTGATATGAGAAGTGTGTCCTCACCCTTGCCTGAGCAAGCACACGCAGGGAGCTTTTTGTGCATTTAAGATCTTCAGTAAGGGAGCTGCAGATACTGGCTTCAGATGGTTTTGAATTAAACCTATTCTTGGTGACGAGCAGTTTGTTTGGAGTGATACAGCACTGAGTGGGAACCAAAGTGCGATATTTCACAGGTTGTCCAGCACTTACTCTAATATTCAAAAACTGTATGCCTGAGTGGGGCGGGCTAAGAAGGGAAAGTGTGAAAAACATGAGGTGGTTGTGCACAGAAATGAAATCTTGGCTCTTTCGAAAGGAGAGGAAATGATGTCATGGGTGTCAGAGCAGGATTTTTTCCTTGCAGTTTTTGGGTTTGTTAGACTGGCAGCCTGGCTAAGGGCCTGTGGGTGCTGCCCTAGGATATGGGCAGCGGTGGTTGGCGGAGGGCAGTACTGACTTGAGCATAGAGAGGTGCACGCAGGCTCCTGTTTTGAGGTTGTGAAGCCGACCTCATTGCATGGGAACAAACTGGTGGTGATGAGTAACAGCTTAAATACAGTACTGGGTAGCTGAGGCATAATGTATTATTCTTAGTCTATTTTTTGCCTTTGGTGGTTATTACTTACAAATCTAATGAGATTGGTTGCAAAATTAACTTTCTGTGGAGAGTTTGTGAAACTAACAAGTAATGTTTTGATGGGTGCATTATATTCGCTGTGTTAGATTGTATTAGGATAGGTCTTTTCAGTCTGAGAATTTTAAGCGTGCCTGGGAATTAAGGAGGAAGACAAAATAGTGGAGTTATTTAAAAGAAAAAAAAAGCTCTAGAGCAGCTTCCTGCAGAGAGAGCCTTTTGACCTTGAAAGATAAAAACCAGAACAAGTGTAAAATGAAAAGAAAATAATCCTGCTCTTAACAGAGTGCTGTAACATGATATTGTGCATGACAAAGAAAAAAAAAACTGTAAAAGAATAAAGAAATAGGTTGAGGGCAGTATGCCCAATGATCAGATATGCTGGTCTATGAAGAAATCATATGAATTTCTTCTACCTGCCTTGATTAGTTCCATGATGGTGAACTCTTACCTTAAATTTGTGTGAAACTTGGATGAACAAATGAAAAGGTTTGGAGATCCTGGAGCCACCTGGAGTTGGAAAGTATTTCTATCCTTACTGTGTTAGATTCTGAAGTGCCCCAGTAGCATCTTCTGATATATGTTATCACAAAATTACTGGCATTCACAGCAAAGGAAGCAATGTTGTAAAATGAATTGTGGCTCAGTTGTTAGCATAATAATTAAATTGGAAAACACAGTCACACAATAGAAGAGGTAGCTAGCAAGCAAGTATTAAGTGTTGTATCTGCCCAATATACAACAGTTATTTCTGCAGCGTTTAACCAACACCTTTGCTCTATGTGGGTTCTCTTCAGAGTTTTTCCTCCTCTGCACAGTTAAATACTGTTCCTTATGAAAATTCAAAGGAGAGCAAGGAGCTAGGCAGTGCTCCTGCTATACCTGATGTGTTTTGCCAGGAGACTGTTTGAAAACTTTAGGGGGTCATATTTAGGTGGGAATCGCTGATGCTTTCAGATTTAAACTGTTTGGTAGGCCAATATGTTAAACCATGGTACTATTCAGCAGTTTGTTTCTTTCAGGAAACCTCATTGGAGAGAAAATTTAACAAGTCTTTAATGATACGAGCAATGTATATAACACATTTGAGCAAGGCAGGCGATGTGGGGTTTCAGTCCCCTCAAATGCATTAAATCAGAAATGTACACAGCAGTGTGTTACCTCAGCAAGAGATATCCAGATTTCTCTTAATTGTGTCAAGCTCTGAATTTTCAGTGTCACTACAATTAATCGATAGAGGAACCTCAAAGAGGCACCAGCCTAGAAACCGTTTCTTTGTGTGTGTGTGTGTGTTGTTTTTCTTCTGCTAACTAGAACAGTACTTATTATGGAAGCTTAAGCTTCTCATTAGGAGGGAGGCAGCAATGCCCTGGAAAACCTGTTTTCCCTTAGGCATCTCTTTTGGACAAGGTCTCTGTTTATGCTCTTTTAACACCTGTTCGGTAAACAAAACTGAAGGTCCATGCTTTGAAACACAAAATAGCTGCAAAATTGTAGTGGGCAGCAAGTCCATTTTATTCTATTTTTAAGAATTTTACTCATAAATTTTTACAGTATTATTTAATATTAAAGCAAAGGATTAAAAAAAATAATTCTTAATCTTCTTAGGTACTTTGGTTATATGAAACTAATAAAGCATCATGGAGACCCAAACAAAAACTTCTTGCCTGCAAACATGGGTGTTGAATAAATGCGAGATTAGTTCTAGCCGCAAGTATAAAAATAAACATTCCTATCGCATGCTAAACACTCCACCAGTATTGCTGGAGGGACCTTTTCTATTAACTCCTTATAAATTTTTACTTTATTTAATTCAAATGAATAATTACTTCAGTAATTTCACTTCATCATACCTTTTAAGTACTGCCTAGCTCATGATTATTCCATCAGCTTTGGAATTCTTCTTGTCTGAGCCTTGGTTTCTTGTGATACAATCTGTACACAAAAGCAGAATTCTGAATTTACCTCCCTGTATATGCAAAACAAAATAAAATAAGCAGTGGAAGATGTGTTTGTATGTCATGCACAGAATGCATATGTAAGTATTAGGATTTAATTTTTAATTTCCCATAAAATTTAACAGACTGTCACAAAACTTGCAGTGATGCAAAAGATGGGTTTTGTGGCCTGTAGTGTTATTCAGGTGATGGTCAGGTGACAGTCAATTTGGGGATTAATTATTAGTATTCAGCTACTGTATTTCATAATAACTTTATTTTTGGATGAGTCTGTAATTGGAAGGGTTTTCAGATCTCCACATAGTTGTTGCTGAAGATATTTCACTTGGCCCTGCCTGGAAAGGCCAACTTCAGGTGACATTAAGGCAATGTCACTTTTTGATTATAGCACAGTACTAGATGTGATAGCAGATGTGACTTTTCTGCAGCTCAGCAGAATATCCAGTTTCTAGATAATACGGCATACCTGTAGCAGTGCACTGTTAGGGATGATGGGTTATATAAATATTTCTCTTGTCTGTCCTCAAAATCAGAGTTTAGGAACTTTCTTCAATAGGGGAAAAAAATGCTATTCAGAATTCCTTATTACGTAAGTTTTTGTCACATTGTTCTTTCTGCTGATCAGTGGTGTAACAAGTCTGCTGTCTTGTCGCTCCAAATGTAAGATGCAGTGGGAATACCTGTGCTGAGTTGTGATGACCAGGATTATGTTTTGGTTCTGTCAGTGTAAGAACTTCAAAATAGCATATCCTCTAGAAGCTGCATAAACTTCAGGAGGTACTGGATCCTGATTTGTGAGAGATTTTGATAGCATTTTCCTTCCTGGGCACAGAACAACTTAAATTCCCTGACTGTAAATATGTGGGAGGGTGTTAGGGTGGTGGTATCAGCTCATTGTGGTCTTACCTGGGTGTCTGGTAAAGCCCTTGGTAGAGACTGGCAATCACAGAACCTTGATCTGGCCCCTTACGGCTTGTGCCTCTGTTGTTCCTGTTCCAGTGAACATCACTAAATCATTAGTGACTGATTTCATCAATCATTATTGATTCTATATGGGGGTTTTGTTTGACCTTTGTTTTTTTTTTTTTTTTTTGATTTTAGTGTGCAAGAATACTGTAGGGTGATCTTCTGTAAATGGAAAGAAATGCTAGAGCCCAATGCCTGGCTTCATTTTAAAAAAAAAAAAAAAAAAAAAAAAAAAAAAACTAGGATGTAGGAGTAGAGATACACCATAGAAGAAACAAGCAGATCCTTAGCTATGATGTTCAACCAGTGCATCACAGACTGTAGGATCTAATTGTAGAGCTACAGTAATCAATGTGATCCCTTGTTTACTATGAATACTTAGATTCTCATTGGAGTGTTATTGTGCTAATTTCAGCTTTCTGGAACTGTGTCCTTTCTAATAAAGAACCTCTGCCCTGATTAAGAAAAACTTTCTTCCTTCCACTTTATCATCCTGAGTGGAGATGGCAAGAAGGGACTTAAGCTTTCCTTTCTACCCCCACTCTTATGTTTCAACTGGGTGACAGATTTAAAGTAGTTAGAATTTATTGAACTTTTAGACTTTAATTTCCAAATCAAATGATGTGGAAATAGAACAAATGTGAAACTAGTTAAAAGAATGGATATCTCACCTTTTTTGTCATAAATGTAAGAGACCTCCTCAGAAAGTACCCTTCTAAATTCAAATTATCTTCAGATATAAAATAAATACAAGGAACTCTGCCAATAGCAACTGGAGTCACCAGAGATGCTGGCAGTGATCTGTCTTCAGTATTGGGACCGAGCGATAAAGTATTTCTTGGTGTTCCCTGAAGAAGCTTGTTTTAATCCGTAAGTAAACTCTCATTTCTGAATGATCTTTAAACTTAAAACAGTGGGAGGTTTTTAATAATCTCTTACAGCTTCAGTCGTGTTTAATTATGACTATAGACATTGAAAATTTTCCAGTTTCCTGTCTAGTTTCCAGCCTGAAATCATCACCAATTCTTCTCATGTCAGATACACTGACTTAGGCAAAAGTGGCAGCTTGCAATATTGTTACAGCCATTCATCAGAGCATTATTAGCTTGATATTCTATTCCATCTAATTACCTTGGACTAATATTTCTAATGTATCATTTATAATTTGGTCTCTTAATACAATGCTGTCTCTTAGATGAAATAGTGTTGTCAGAAATTCCTGAAAAGATGCAGTTGTAGAATGCAGTTTCTGTGGATAACCAGTTGCTTATGATAGTTTTGAAAGCTAAGTCTTGTTGTGAATCCTTTGTCTCCAATGTCTTTTTTCTGCTGGATGATAGGGAAGATTATTCCAAACTGAAGGAAGTTGGTGTCACAAAAGGTTCCAAGCTAATTCCTTCAAAAGTGGGGAATGCATAACATTTGAACAAGGCTTAACCAGTTGTATGAATCTCATCTAATGAAATGATGATTTAATAGTTCTTTAAATTGGTCTGGTAACAAGAATTGTGTTTTACTGGGAGAAACCTTTATGCTTTACTGCAAATGTAAACTGAGATGGCCACTGCATGTGACAGATATGAACAAATGAGTTGATGTTGCAGTATGATGTGCAGGGAGCTGGGAGGCTGAGCTAGCTGTGCGTTAGAAAAATGTAAGATTTTTACATTTTTGAAAGCTTCTGTTCTCTTTGCCTTTGTGAAATGCATTTAAAAAAGAAATATATAATTAAAAAAAAAAAACCTTCTTACATTTCCAAATGTAAAAGTCTTAATTCTTCGGGTTATAATTGTAATTCCTCTCCTACATCTTTAAATTGTTTTTAATTGTCATATGTTTCCATACGAAGTCAAGCACTCAACAAGTACATGGAATTGCTTGGGGCGTGTACTGGAGACACGGACCAAATAACAGAGCATCAGGCAGAGAATCCAGACTCGTATGTCTCGGTATTATGTGGTTAAAGAAGAACCTGTCAACATCAGACATATGCACAACCTCTCCTCTTCCCAGCCTTTCAAGAAAATAAAATCTTGTACATGCAAATTTCCTTATGAAGCTATTTTTGCATTAAATAAATCACTTGCATTAGTGTTTCAGTTCAGGAGAAGTGACGTGTGATCTTGCACCGTGTCTCATCAGACCAGAGTAACCGGGAGCAATGGCAAGTGAATGTGACAACTCCTGCCAGGCCCGAGACGCGCGGTAGCGTTATCTCCCAGTAACGAGGACAATAATGTGTGTCACGCTCGTTAGGTCTGTTAGACTTTTTACCTCTGGTGTGATATAGAGCAAAAACAGTACTGGATGCTGAGCGCGCCAGAGCGGTGTCTAACTGACATAGCGGGGGAGGCCTGATCCTCGGCACGGCAGGAGCGATGCTGCCCTCGGGCCCGTGCCCTCGCTGTTGTTCCTCTGGGCTGATGTGGGTGGGCGCCGAGATCTGCAGGATCCTGCCCTGGTAGGGGAAGGCTGCTGCTAACAGCAGCTGTGACACGGCGCCGTGTTAACATACCGCACTGTGTTAAGATATGTGCACCTTGCTGTTTGACTATCTACCAATAAAATAAAGAAAAAATATTAATGTTAAAAACTTGGGAGAATGGTTGACTTGTGAAGGGTATGGGGGGGGAACATTTTTGTCAAGAAAAAACATTCTTTTCTATTTTGGGGTTTTATGAAATGATATACTTTCCTATCATAAGCCTCACTACTGTTTACCTTCTTGGAGTACCTAGGATCTCTAATAACAGACTTTGAGCCCCTTTGTGCTAAGTGGTGAAAAAGTGCAAAATACAAGCTTTTTGAATTCAAGGCTGCCTATAAATATGATAAATATCTATGTCTATAAATATGATCAAAGACAAAAAATACAGAAGATTAGAGTGGGATCACTAGTTAAGACATTAAGTCAGAACTGCAGCACTAGCTTAGTCATCACTGATCTCTAGGACTGAGTTTGGAGAGGAGTTGCCTGCAATACTACTGGCTTCTCTTATGGTGGGAGCTAAGATACTAAAAGTTTTGGCAAATCTTGTAGATGACAGATCAAAACAGATTCCTGGGAATTTGGAGATGCTTATGGAGAGGTCCCTGAGGCAGATCTGTAGTAGAAAGTGGGATGCTACAGTCTGTGGACTGGCTGGTTAGAAATAGTAGTACCTCTTTGGCTGAACAAACGAACAAATTTGTCAAGGAAAGGTACAGGCTGCGAGATCTCAACAGGAGAAATAAGCAGCTGCTTTTCTGAAGATATAAAAAAAGATATCGTAGCCCCGGTGAAGGCTAAGAGGATGACCTTATTGACGGGAGCCAGGGTGTTGCTGTGGGTAGACTGGGTTCATCAAACCTGTGAAAGGCAACTTGTGGCTCAGGGGAGAAACACGTTTGAAGCCAAGAAGCATCCCAGAGCATTCAAGGCAGAAATGTTTTCTGCTCACTGCTTACCAGGTTTTCCTGTATCTGTGGAACTTGCCTCTGGGACTGCCTTCACAAATCTTGCAACATACTCAATTCATTAGCCGGAATGAAAAATGTGTTTACCAAATTTCAGATTGTTTTCTTAATTAGACCATCACTGTGTCTGCAGCTGAAAAACAGAATGAAAAGATTCCTTTTCCCAGTTATGAATTCTTCTCGCAATCTCTCCCCACTCCTCTTTCCAAAGACTGACTCAGTTTTCCCAATATTCCCAAGGGTTATTCTGCTTCCACTTGGCCACGTTTCAAGCATGTTAGGGTATTGTTCTGATAAGCGACACTGGAGAGAACAACAGATTTGTGGCACATTACTTGGACTCGACTGCACCAGGTACAGGACAGACGTGAACGGAGCAATAAATATCCTGGGAAGATAACTTCCCCATATGCATGTGTAGTGCGGCCAGGGCTTTGCTGGCTTTACGATAGTCTTGGGTAAGTTATTGGGAATTAATATGTCTCAAAAGGGAAAATTAAAAGAAAATTATCACTGTTAATTGTGAGGATTTAATTGCAAGCTAATTACAGAGACTTTAGTTAGTCAGACCTGTTATATATGGCTGAGATGTGTCTCAGGAAAGAAATGGGTGTGCATATGTTCCCTACAGGGAGATCTTATTTTATGCGGGGGAAATACAGGTGTTTGAGTGCTGTAGTTCCAACCTAGCTGTTGTAAGTGAGTATAATTTTGTTAAAAATCGTTTGAACCTTAAGTTATCCCTGGTAAACAGGTGAAACTGTTTATCATCATTTGGATCATGTGTGTATGCAGTTATAAGAAGTTAACAAATTCACAGCTGTGTTTCTTAAATTATGGGCTTTAGTGTAGTCATAGTGAAGGCAGCAACTGGGAGACTTGATCTTCCTAATAATAGTTAACCTTTAACCAGCATAAAGTAGGCAAGGAACGATGACACTGAATCTACTTGTGCAAAAAATTTAATTTGTATATAACTTATTTGTGCACACATTGTGAAAAGTAGGCGACAGATGCTACTGTTAAATTAATGTCTACTTGAATTTCTCCCATAATTTGTTAGTATTCCCCTATAGGAGTATTTCTAGAGCAAAATTGCAGTTGGAGTCTGGGAAGTAATTGTGTATTCAGCTTTATTATTTAGTCATTTTAATTAGCTATTAGAATAAGGGTGTTTTTACATCAATAGTTAAACTTGAAGAGCACTAATCAATCATTAAAAGTGGAGGAACTTTTTTATTCATAATATTTGAATTCTTTTTTTCTCCCAAATGTGCTATAAGCTATACTAAGGTTATTAAACTGAAAGAATAATACCTTATCAGGTGTATAAAAAACAGGTTCTCAAGGTTCTCATTCAAATTGAATTTAGAATCCTTACAAAAGAAGATGGGTTTTTTTTTTTTTTTTTTTTTTGAGCTGACACATGCCTGCTTAAAGAGATGTAGTCTATTATTAATTTCCATTACTGGTATTTTTTTAATGTTCTACTAGAAGAAAGACCTGTAGCAATTTCAGATCAAGATATGTAGTCTGTAAATACTCACTACAGCATAGACTGATCTACAGGCATTTCTGGAAGAAACAGCAAATGGTATCCACAAAGGGAACCTGTGAAGAGAGAGAAGGAAGATGAAAGCAAGGAAGAAGTTAGAAATGTGGTCAAGGCAAACATGTTAGGTCCTGGCTCTAGTTCTAAACAGACTTTTGCCATTTATTGTAGAGACTATAAATGAGATTTTCCATTTATTGTAAAGACTATAAATGAGATTGCGACCCTAATAACAGAACTGTTTTAATAGGAATCTCCAGCCTCTGGAAGTTTGAGAAGCCCTGTTGAGCCCATCTGTGTCTATATAGTTGCTCATGTTTTAAGTAAATAAATTACTGCTGCTTGGTTTTTTGTGCTATGTATGGACCTAGAACAATAAATAATGGACAAAATTTGCTTTAAAGCAAATGTACTACAGAGTCTGTGCAATATTTCACATGTTTCAAGAAAACATGAGGTCTTTTGAGGTCTTTGAATCAGCTGAGAGCAGCTGGCGCAGCCAGACGTGGAGTGTGGCCAGCATTCCCAAGAGTTACATTGTCAGTGTATGTTCTAGTCAATAAGTTTCAAGGAAGTGATAGTATGGATGGTTGTTCTCTACAGAAAGCAGAGAAAATAGGGTATTTCCATGATAAATTAAAATACACACATTGCTGAGCACTGAAAAGGAATTAAGGCAAACTGAGTAACTTCATTTTTAAAAGCAACTCTGAACATTAATTGTCATAAATTCAGAACTAATTGAAAACGTTCACAAAAATTGGAACAACAACTTGTCATTTTCAAATCTGAGTTAAAGGAAAGTGCTGAGAATCAATTACCCAAGTCTGATGCAGATTTACTTTTTAAGTGTTTAGTGCATTTATTGCATGTAGAATATTTCAATATATAGCTAATAGAGGAGGCAGCAAAATATCACAAGGTCTTGTGTAATATGACTTGTTTTCTAGCTAAGCTCAGGGTATGCTTTCTAAAAGATTAAAAATCTGGAAAACCTTCTCTGCTCCTAGATGCATGAGTTGATCTGACGGTAATTCGATCCTGGGTGAGACTGAGATCCATGTCCTGTCTCCTATCCTCTCTCCACATAACGAGGCAGTAAATCTGGGAACCTGGATTGTAATTTGTAGCTCCCAAAAGGTCCATCTGGGATGGAGAACTGTGTAACTAAGAAAACCTGAGGTTTGGTACTCAAAAGGGACATGGGGCAGACTTCCCCGCCCCACCACCGCTTAGGAGACATTGAACAGAGAAACATAACGCTGAGGAAAAAAGCCCAAACATTGTTTTTACATTACTTATACTCTTCAAAAGATACAGGTTAGACAGGAAAAACACACCTCTTTGAGTTTGCTGTGAACATACAATACAAAATTTATTATCTGCTCTCTGCCAAGACGACAATTATTTTTCTGCCGTATTTTCACTGGATACACTTTACTTTTGCATTTCTTTCACTGTTCTAGTCACATTAGCTCACTATTCGTGAAGTTTTATGCTCATATCCAGGTACTCTACATTTAATTTAATGAGCTTTTCTTTTTCCAACATAATATACAGGTATGTGATGGTGTATAATGATATAGTTAGCACTCTGCAGTTCCCACTTGTATGGTGTTAATTGAATTTCCTGATTGTTACAGTACGAGGCTTAGAACATTTTTAAGAAAGCTGAAGTTTTATGCAATAGATATTCAACATTGGCGATGTTCTGTACATCGCTAATTGCGGTGCTCTGAGGTGAAATCCTGCCTCTGTGGTGAATGAAAATGAAGCGGTAGTATATCCAGATTAGTAAAGGAAATGGCTGTTCTGGAAGCAATCAGCAATGTCAGGTTTCTTATTTTGAAGTATATAAAGTATCTTCTTATTGGGATATTTGAAAACAAAATTCATTGGGCCTCAGAATACCAAAGAACATAATGTAAGTCAGCATTTTTTAGAGGCAACTAATTTGGTAAATTCTTATTTGCATTCCATTATATCTTCCATATGGAATCTCTATATTGAGATAAAAGAACTTTTAAGATGGGTCATATTTTCTTACACAACTAATTAGCATCATAACTTTTAGTTTTGCTAACTTGGGTTGAGCTGTTAGCCTCAAGGATAGGAAATCCATTGAGTTGTTTTATTTGAAGTGCATTAACTACTTTAATGTTTTGATGAGGAGGCAATTGAGAAGATTTATTCTATCAAGGTTCACTCGATACATTGTACATCCATTGTACCGTGATGTTTAGTGATGCAATTAGTGTAACTGACCTTAACTTAATAAGCCTTCCTGCACCAGAGATAGTCTCCTGTTCTTTAGTGTTAGGGATTTCCTGTGCAGCTCAACACCTGAGCGTCTGCGCATTGGAAACGCCGACTCCAGACTCTCTGCTACCCCTTACCGGCTCCGCTCGCTGCGAGGGCCTTCGGCAGCAGGTCCCCAGGGGATGGATGGATGTTTGGTTACCATAGCAACTTAGCACCAGCTCTAGCTCGAAAGGAAGCTGCAAGAATATTTTTTGCTCTTATCAAAAAGAAAAAGAATGTGTTTGTATGCGTTTTGGGTAAATAAGAAAGGAAACTGTTGGTGGGGTTTTTTTG